>VZRO01004515.1:309043-491123 GCA_013397915.1 Daphoenositta chrysoptera
GACCCGGCCCGCGGCATCCCCGGGCTCTGCCCGAGAGCTGCGGCCGGCGCGGTGCCCCGTCCCCGCAGGGCACTGCCCGCCCGAGCCGCTGCTCACTCACCGGCGCGCTCCCACCAACTGCAGGCAGGCCACCCGGCACGCGTGCTAATTACAAGGACATGCACGCTAAGAGGTAGGTTTTTAAATGTAAATATATGCACAATCAGCATTGTGACAACTCGCAACAGTTTAATCAGTTTTGTAAATTACTGCTCATTTAGCAGGGCTGTTTTTGTTAGCATGTGTTAGCATATACCTACAGCCATCCATTAGCATATACAACGTATTTACACAGTCATGAGCAGAATACTATAGCACAGGCTGATTGCAGTACATCAAAAACTTACGGTATACATCATGTTTATATAAGACGTAGTTAACATTAACAATGGTAAACTTAAATGGCAAGTTTAGAAATCAAAACCAAAAACCCCTGAATAAAAACACCTCAAATCAAGGCAGGAATAGTGTCGTGTGTGCGAGTGTGCACATGTAAGATGTTTAGATAATTGACTACAAATAATGAGTGTCTTACCTTTAATTTTTTATTGGTCTGTCTCCCAGAAGCACTGGAAATGCCTGTACAGAGCTGCTGTAGTGCCGAGGAGTTGCTGGAGTGAGTCTCCAAAGAGTGGTAGAGGGGGATGCAGCTCTGTCCTTATTAGTCTCACAGTGTGACCCTCCCACTCAGTGAGCACAGAATACTCTGCAAGAAAGAACAAACAGCCACCCAGACACAGATCTTACACAGTCATATGTGCATATCCCAAGTCAGGTAACGAAGTAAGAAATGTTTGGGGGTTTTTTTCTCCTTCCCCCTACCTCTCTAAAAAGCGCCCCCCTGACAGTTCCATGAATTAGATAGCCATGGTATGAATGCATGAATGAAAGAGTATCTGGTTTCTCGCTGGGAAGAACCAATTATGTACATTATTACACTGGCAGAAACTAGCTTTTATCTTTTAAGTGTAAGCATACTTTAATTTTATATACTTATATATACTTCATCATAAATTTAAAAGTCAGCCACGCAAGAAACCAAGAGAGTACACTTATTTATGGCACTGATGCTGTAACACACAGTGAATTACAGAAATTTGTTTTGCCTTTTGAAATCTATCATTTACAAACCTGAATACTCTTGCACTTCAATATCATCTGTCTGTGATGAAATGGTGAGACTGAGCACTGCCACTGGCTCTTATCCAAATATGCCAAACTGCACTTTTTCATGTTCTCCAAGTGTGCTTGTGGCAGTTTTCCATATTGCATTTTAAAGATATGAACCAGATAGAAGGACAGAGAGAGGTAAAATGACTAGAAAGAGATATACAGAAGACAGAGATTAGGGCTTATATATATCGTTTATATACATATATATATATACATAAAATATATATTTTATATATATTTTACCTTTTTCTAGTTGAATTATTCTGACAGGGGAGAAAAAAAGGAAGGTGGTCATATGAAAATTTAACAGCTTAACATCAAGTTAGCCAATTGGTCTTCAGATCAGAAAATTTATAGGGTAAACTTTCTTCTACCCCCAGCTCCCATACCCCAAATCCTCCCACCCACTCACCAGATTTTGGAATGTGTTTCCTCATTTCAATCAAGATAACTAACCAGGATAACCAACAAATCACATGGAAAGACATGATTATCTTCCTGGTTTGAATTTCAAAACAGTTGTTGTTCTTCCCAACTTAGAATCACAAGAGAAAGATGAAATTGCAGCTTACGTACACGTCTGCTAGGGTGTTTTATTCCACAGCTTTGCCACAGACTCGTGGTGTAACTTTAGGCAAGTCACACTTCTTGCTTTCTCATTCTGTAAATTATAGAAACTAAAGCTGCCTTACCTCTCAGGGTGAGGTGCAAGAGCCCAATCCCACAGCTGATAGATCATCGGAGCATTCTTCTTCTCCTTCAGACTCTTCATTTGATAAAGGCTTCAATGTTGACCCCTAATTCTATGTTTCAAGCAGAGTTGTAAAAGCCTCAGTTGAAAGACCCCTTGTAAAAGCTCTGCCCCTACTGAAAGGCATCATCATTTTTTTGTTTGAGAAGTGCTGCATTTCTCATTGCTCTTTCAAGCTACAAAACTCTAATTTGCTTGGGTTTTTTTTACTTTATTTTACTGTCCTAAATACCTGGATTCATCTACCTTTCATGAATATAAGCAGTCTCATTGATTTCAATCAAATGTAAGTTCTGAAGTAGCTAAGCTTTTTAATTGTGTAAGAGTTTGCACATACAATCAGTTTATCCCTTAAAGAAATATTTTTGCCTCTTAAAATTTAAGTGTTGCTTCAAGGTCCAGACCCAAAGAGGGTCTTCATTTCCTATGAAGCAATAATGAAACAATTCCTAAACCAAGAATGTTGCTTCACTTACCAAAATATTGACACTACAAACAGAAAACTAAATACCTTATTTGGACCATGTCAACTTTAAAAAACACTCCACATCTGCATGAAAGCAGTCAGTAGGAGAATTAAAAACTGCTACAACCTTCCCTGACTAACACATACACTTCCTGTACTCTGGGCCAGATCTTCAACTAAACAGGATTATTCCAGTTCACATAAATCAAAGGAATTACAGTGATTTATACTAGTTGAGGAGCACCACATTAGGGACTGCCATCATATGTATTTATGGACAACACTGTTCACATTATTAAAAACAGTTCAAATGACTAGTGACATGAAAATTGGGAACAAGAAAAACTTTATTGTTCAAAAACCTCTGTCATGACCCCCAAAACATAGCTTCTCTCTGCCTCCCATAATATAAGAAGCAAAGGCACAACTGACAAAACATCTGTTGTTGCCACAAACAGCTTAGAAATCCCAAACACTTCTTCACCTGCAGTTACTGATGCACTTCAGAGAAAACATCTATACGTTGTCTTATCTGCTTTAAATCTGGGAAGTACTGGAAAAACTGATAATCTAAACTGAAGCACCACCAGCAAATGGATGATTTCCTATCTTGTCTTTGCAGCAACGCATTTTTCCAGCTATCTCAGAGTTTAACTGAAGCACACAGATGACAGAATTAGACCTGGATCCAGGAAAGAGTCAAGGCAAATACACCAAGAAGCAGAAAGTAGAGAAATTTAGGTTTGAAGCCATAGTTAGCACAGACATGCAGAGAACGTTCCATCTCCTGTGCCAAGGCAAAACTGCTCCACGGAACAGCTTTCACTACAACTGCAGTTGCAGGCAAGATGCAGGGGGAAAAGGTGAGAGAATAGGGGGGCTAAAGCACTGACTTATTTTTGTAGAAAACTTATCTTTATTGCTAACACTCACTTTCACCCTTTGTTTCTTTTTTTGTCATGATGAGATATCCAAACCAGCCAAGTTGTATAATTCTCTCTGTCTGTGCAGTGTTAACAGATTTGTCTCCATCTCGTTAGACCCACATTTTAGACTTTTGCTTACAACAACACATACGCAGGAATGAAGCTGTAAACTTGGACAAAACTCTTTAAAAGCAGCAGTATCCTACTTGAAAAAAATTTTGTAAAAGGAGATTAATTTGAAATGCCCCTTACAACAGGTTTTTCTCACTGAATGTAGTGCTCAGTATTTCAGTTCCATTGTGTAAGCCCTTATGTGGCATTGTTCCTTGCCAGATGATCCTTTCTGCCCTCTGCAAGATTTGCCGGTCACGACAACTGCATTCCACTGAAGCAATTAAAATATAAATGCTTTTAAATACATGAGACTGAACTATAGTGAACTTAGACGAAACAGGTGGAATCCCAGCCCTGGGGAAGTTAATGGAAATTTTAACATTGATGTAAATGGAGCAAAAATGTCACTCAAATGAGGGCACTTTGGCAAAAACTACATAAAAAAGGAATTATTTATGTGCATGTGCACACATACTAAGCACTCCTAAGCAGCAAAGCTAACAGAAAAGCTGGATGTCTCTTCATTTCTGCTGTAGGAGACAAAAAGAGGAAAAAAAACCCAACTGCTACTTCTTCTACTGCATACTTAAGCAGCACTCCCATTTTCAGTAGAGGGGCCAAAGTAACTAAAAAAAAATACAGAGAGAATACTTACCATTATAGTTTTGTGGCATTTGTTGCCTTAGGCATTTTCTCCACTGTTTGACACTTTACAACATGTCTTAAAATAACAAATTACTAGTAAATATAATGTTACAGAAACCAAAAAATATAGAAAAAAGGGTACATTCTCTATCTTCAATTCCAATGCCAATGATAAACCCAATTTCAAAAAACAAACAAACAAAACAAAATCTTACAATGTTTAGTGTTATCTGGTCCTAGTATGTTCCATATTTTTAATAGTGGCATTTTAATTCAAAATATATACATTTCAAAGTTAATAAATCAGTGTCATATATTGCATATATTTACCAGCTGCAAACATGCCAAATGCTTTGTAGAGTATTCATCAATATTCCACAAAAATACATTTCTCAGCATAAACTACTCTTTAAAGTGTTAGTTCAAAAACACACTTAAGTTATTCAAACCTGAAATAATTTTGGGTTTGTAGAATTCAGTAAAACATCAGTCCAGGCTTAGAGAAACAATGCTAAGATTAATAGCATTAAAATCTATATGTCCCTTATCTAGTAAAAGGCATACTTTCCTTTTTCTTCCTATGAATAAATATATAAATATATATATAGCCATACTTTAAACAATTTGTCACCAGTTCTATTGTTTCAGGAACCACACAAAGACATACACAAAAAAAAAAAAAAAAAAAAATTAACATTTAACACTGTTCTTCCTCTTCATGTCTTCACATGGAATATGCCGTACCTGTAAAGCCAAAAATACATGCCTTTTGGTGGCTTTTGTATTGCACAAGAAAAAAGTAAGTGGTCAAACAGTGGATTAAGGAAGAGAAGAGCTGAAAGGTGATTTTCCAAAACAAGTCAAAGCACATCTTCTGGCTTGTTTCAGATTGACGTATCCATATGTCTTTAAGAGTCGTTATACATAATGAAAAGGTCAAAGCCAAGTTTTAGGCAGCTTTGCTGAGAAGTGTAGGTTTTCACCCTAAATTTATGTATGAATATGTTAAAATCCTATGGTCTGAAAGCATCTATAAATCACTACAATGTGTTAATTTAAAATTTATACAATGCAAATATTAGGAAAAAGAAGGTGAAGAGCAAAAAAAAGGTATCAGCAAAGTTTAAGATCCTAAAAATAGACTAGACTGTATAAGACCTGCAGGCTTAATGGGCAGCATTATTTCAACTCAGAAGGCTGAATACTCTGCTCCTGTTTTCTTTCTACTTCAGCAAGATGATGCATAGATTTTAAATTGTAAATATGTCTTAGAGTTCTCAAGTCTCAGCCGGTGTCTCCTACTGTTGTGTCCTTTCTAGCCAGCTAATTTGCCCATACAGTATTTAAAAATGGAATACTAGTATGATAAATAACCCATTTTTAGGTCCAGCTATAAAAAGTTTCAAATCTTAAGAAAGTAACTTCTTTAAATTCACGTATGCCATACTAACTGATATATAATGACCATCAGTTTTATCAACATAGTAGCTACAATTATATTAACACATCCAGGATTCTGGGTTCATGCAGAGCTATTTACTATTATGCCATTTCAGTGTTCAATTGCAATACTGTCAAGCAACATAAAAATGAAATTATAAAATTATAAGTATTTTATTTATATTTATTGCTGAATAAGTAGGCATGATAATCTAGAAAGTCATAATAAGTGCATATTTCATCTGTATCTGCATTCACATACTTTATTTTGCCTCTCATCTAGGAGTAATATTCTCAGGGTTTAACCATTATACTTTTAAGTAAGTAGTTTTGTAGATTTATGTAAGCTTGATGTGTAAGCCTAGAGCTATCTAGTTATGGTCTCCGATGTAAAAGAACTCTGAATTCAATAGCAGCTAAAAGGCTGCAGCTTAAAGTAAGACAGAAGTACATGCAAAAATAGAAAAAAATGATCTGGCTGTCACATGCCCTCTAAACCAGCCTACTGACCTATACATACTGCAAGTCAACATCCTATGTCACCCTGTGTATATATGCATTTTTGGGAGCTGAGGATTTCAGCACTAATAGAAAATGACAGTCCAAAGGGAGAACCTATCAGACCATGTTTGCATGACTATTTGTATGTTTATTCACTGTGATTCAAATAAATTTTACCGTTTAATAGGAATGCAAAATCCAACTCTACCTCCTAGAAAGGCCACTATTTCAATAAACGGAAAGTTCTTGAAACAAATGTAGCCATGTAATGTATCAAGAGTAACAGTTGCCTCAATCTCTAAATTGTTTATTTTTGGCATGTCAAATCTAGTTTGTACACAATGGAGAAATTTAATTTTGGAGCTAGGCCAAGTGATTAAGCGTGAACATGCCATTTTGATGAAGCCTGGATTTGCTACAAACTGCTTTGGTTTCTTCCCTTTCCTGGTAAGTGGAATCCAGATCAATCTTGTTAGTAAACTATGTAATAAATCTTGCCAATTATCCATTGACTAATTGTGACTATTAATGCTGTAACCAACTATGTTCAGACAGCTTAGACTGGCATCCTGAAACTATTTAGTGAGACTATATTTTCATGTGAAAAAAATTTTCACATCCTGACCTCCTAGGATAAGCACATGACAGTGGGTTTTAGGTAAGGGAGGTAGGGTGAAAAGGAACAGAGAGAGAGAGGTGAATTAGGGAGGGGTAGAAAGGAAGAAGGAAAAAGAAAGATCACCAGTCCTGGCTCCAGTGTTGATCCAGCTGATGTGGCAGACTTTGTGGGGATACTTTTTTGTAGCCCTAGAGCCAAGATTCTTTCATTCTAAGTAAATTAGTTAGCATGTGCAATTTGCTCTTCTAGATATTTCTGGAAATGGGTTGGAGGGCTTCAGGGACCCTGGGTGGTTTTGATCCTCCCTTACAGTCCACACCAGTTTGTTCACCTCATTCCAGTGCCAACACTGTACTGAATTGTACATATCTCCAGAAGCCAAAACATTTTTCCCAGAAAAGTGCTGCCCCACCTCCATATGCCCCCCTCCTTCTCCAGCCGCATCTTATTCTTTCTCACAGTGTGTTATTACCAACAATCCTTGGTTGGCTCCCCCACTATCAGTGTATGAGGTATACACATTAGCTCTTTATCTTCTGGGCTTCTACAAGGGAAAGGCACTTTTCACAAAGAAACAACATTTTTTTGTAACAAAATTGTGTTTGTCCAATTTTTTTTTAAGTATGAATAATCATAGCTTGACATGCCTTCAAACCTATTTGTGAAGAAGTAATTCTGGTTCACGTGTTAAAATTAAAAGGTCAGATTAGTTAAAAAATAAGAATTCACAAACTGTCCTAGGACTGAGTTGCTCAAAGATTTCATCAGCAACATTGAGCTTGTCTCTCCTATTTCAATATCGTTCCATTTCCCAGGACTTAGAATAGAGGTTACTTCTTTAAGGAACTGTTAATAAGTTACAGATACTTCATTGGTCTTTAGGGAACTTTAAAATTTACTTCAACAGAAGATTTGACTCCTGGAGAATAAAATTAGAAAAAAAATAGGCTGAAACAGAATAAACTAAGCCTGTTGGCAGGAGTTAAAAAAAAAAAAAAAACCAACAAATCAAAAAAACGAAAAAACCCCCTAACCACAGAACGCCTGTAAGAAGAAGAATACATAACCAAAACCAAGAGCTTGCATGAGGCATGCATTTGTTCTTACACAGGGTTTATCATTCCCATAGAATTATTTCTTGCAATCAGAACCTGGGTTTGACTGCCAAATTAGACTAGCCTAGTTCCAAATGACAAATCTGGCAAGCCTACTTCAGAGTTGTCCCTAGTACTGAGCTTTACTACATAAATCAGTGGGGGTCTGAGTGTCTCAAGGCTGCCTGTGGTACATCACAGAAAACCTCTGGAGAAGTGTTATGAGTGCGCAGAGAAAGAAGCTGTCTACATCCAAGCACACTTCTGCAATTACAGCAAGACCAAGGATTACACACATTCGCTTGATTTTCCATGTTCCTGTGGTGTGAAGACCACAGAGTTAATAAACCAAAAGTAATTTAATCACAAGTTTAAATCCAGCTTTTAAGCATTACCAGTTAGTTCAGGCCAAGGGAATTGTGGAAGTGAGTAATGTTCCTGTCTACACATGTAAGCAAACAGCAAGTGGGGTGAAACCCGAATGCAAGTCATGTGAGGCACCTGAGATGTCTAAACTAAAGGTGTCATTTCCCTAGGGAAATACAAATTTGGTATTAACTCTTCTTTACAAGCATCTCTCTGGATTTTAGAATGACAGTGTTCCTAACTTCAACATGACACCTTAGTTTCTGAACCGAATCTGTACATGGTTAAAGGTTTTATAGAATCTGTGGACTTTCAACCAGTTTAAATAAACTTTAGGACCAGCACAGCTTTTAGATATCTTTAGACAAGGTAGTCTTATGTACTTAAAAATATTTATATTCTTTTTTATGGCTAAAAATTATCTATAAAAATGACGTACACTACTACAACAAATTTTTATAATCATGTAAATTGTTCACAAAGTAAATTGGACTGATACTAATAAACTGAGTCAAATTATATGTACAGAGGACTTAAATGAATATTCCACAAGCATTGCTTGCAGCAGACGCAATTAAATAAGAATTTTCAGTTACATCTACATAAAACCCTTCCATTTACATTCAGAGCAGGTCTCCTCAAGAGTTTCATTGACAGAAACTTACCTTGGCCTATAGCAAAGGTGTGCATATCCTTTTAAAATATAATATAATTGTATTATCTAAGAGATGATAAAAATTTAAGTAGTATTTTCAGTGGAAGACTTCCACTCCTGTGATTTTATCAGAGTATTAAAGATAAACATTACAATCTGTAAAAGAGCATTTTCCACTTGTATTTTAGATGGTCTCAGGCAGTACTGACAGGTAGTCATAACTGCTCAGATCCCCATCTTACTATAATTTCTCTCATGTCATAAGTTAATTCAGAAGACTTAAATACTTCTCAGTCTATGCCATTGCCATCACTTTGAGTTCAAAAATTATTCCATCACACTCCCCAGTCTTATGCCTTGCCTACATGAGGACAGCTTTCCTCTAGACTGGAGAGACAAGGAAAGGAAAACCATACAAGGAAAAGGGGCAGGAGGCACGATGAGATTTAGCCCATGGGAGGCTATCACTGCTCACCTATGTAAACTAAGATATCTGAAATATAAAACATCAAATTAATTTAGTGATTTCTTACTCTTTGAATTATTTACCAGTATGACAGTCAGGAGCTGAGGCAGTAAGACAAAAAGAAAGAAAGAGAAGTGAAAATTAAGATAGTAGGCTATCCTTTGATATAGGGTAGCCAAATGGATTGGGCTAGATTCCTTTCCATTTCTTTGTTAATGAAACACAAGCTAATCTTGATGCAATCAGATTCATTCAACCTCTTTCAGTATAGAATACTATGCCAGGTAGTTCTTTTTTTAGATGTTATCAATTTTAGAGTCCTGTAAGTTTTCCCATTTATCAGTACATGGAGACAACAGTGAAGCATCATTACATGGTTCATCCCAGATGTGTACGTGGGCATGGAAAAAAAAAACCACCTATAAATCAGACTGAATTAAGGATTGGATCTCACTTTTCTGATTTAGCCAAGGGGTATGCTTTTGATGCCTAAGAAATATTTAATCCATAATTAAGCCACAATTATGGGTAGCCATAGTTTCCCCATTTACCTCCATATTTCAGCTTCTTTGCTCTGAAGTTAAAATATGTATTAAAATGTCTTTATAACTTTGAGAGAGTTGAGAAGTGCTTTTGACAATGATTTACAGAACACCTATCAGCATTAAGAACACCACGTGTAAGGAAAAAATGAAAATAAAAGAAATACTCTTTACTGTTAAAATAACACAAAGAAAAATCCCCCTGAAAATAGCTTCATCAAATTAATTTCTGCTTAAGTAACACTGAAGAAAAATGTCTGTATGGTTCACTTAAAAACTGAAACATTTTTAAACATATTAAAAAATCCTTACCTAGAAATAATTTTTTTGTCATTCCTTTTCTTACTGTTTTTCCTGAAATAAACTTCCTCCCACAGGACTGATAGAAGTACCATTAATGACCTCGCCTTCTGCTGTCAGATTTGTTTATTTAGCACATGGTTGTTCTCTCCTGTGTTCCTTGTAGGATGCCACTGCTACACAGCTCCACTGTAGGATCTTACTGGAAAGAATGAGCAAAGGAGAACTAGAAAGTCAGTGAAAAAAAAAAAAAAGTCAGTGCAAATAAAACAACCTCAATTTTTCTGCTGAGTATGGGAAGTTTGGTAAGTTTTTTTATTTAGAGTGAAATTTTGAATTCGTTAAGTCAGCGTATGCTTTGGCATAAACTTCATTTGGGCCAGAGTGTCACACCTGCTTTCTACCTGCTTTCTCCTTAGTTGCTGTTGCTGTGGGCTAGGAGTATTGGAGACCTCAGTCAAGTCAGGATTTCACTTTAAACAGAAAGCATCACCAATGCTTCCTATCATCCTCAGAGAAAGAACAATTAAGAAATAAATATTCCAGAAAGACACTGCTTCTTTGCATTATGATATGCCTTTATCTGTAAAATAGCCTTATGGTATCAGAAGTCTATTTCTGTTCTCAATTCTTTCTGAATAACAAAGACAGATTGAGGAGCTTTTGTTTTATTTCATCTGGTTTTTGCTACAAAGCACTGTGGTTCTGTGGTGGGTGGGTTTTTTGTTTGGTCGGTTTGAGTCTTTTTTCTGGAACTGTTCCTGCTCATTGACATCAATTAGCAAGCAGAATGCTTGGACGGTGGAAGCTAGCACAATGGCATAGTTACACAATCAATACCATATAAAGCAGTAACACAGCTACACTACTGCTACTTAGCATTTCTTTCTGTTAAATCCCATCTTTTTTAAGCCATCCCAGTGTGTGTGAAGCTATTGTTACCTCCCTCAAGAAGTTTCAACTTTCCAAACTGCTGTATGCTCTTCAATAAGGTTACCCCTGCAGTATTTGCTCTCACAAGTAAAGCCTTAAATTTGATTTCACTGTATCACCTTTTTCCTGGGATATCTAAATCACCCCACAAAAATGGACATACCATTATTTCCTACTCAATCATTTTCATGTCAACAGCAAGCTGTTCACAAGGCTTTCTAGCTGAGGAAAGCAAAGCCTTGCACTCAATTTAATGATGTTTATCTAGCAGTAATGTGATAGTTTTGCAGCAAGCCAGTTGAGCAATCTCCAAATTTTAAGGGAATGTTCTAAGTACATGTGAGAACATTATTTTTCTGACAACTGGAAAACTGGAATGGGAAAAGTAGGATTGAAACAAATTTTGAAGTTGCTTAGCAATGCCTCATCTAACTTGTAACTGCTTATTTTTCAAAAATACTTGATTAGTCTCTACTATCAAGTAGGAAAGTATGCTACTATCATTCAGAGCTGCTTTCTCTCATACAAAAATGTGCACTGAGACCTTGCTTGCAGACCTGCTTTATGTACAAAACCAGTCCAATTCTAGTGGCAGTCATATGAACGCTCTCAAAAACCAGTATAGATATATCTAAAGAGCCCCTGTTGTGAAGGAGAAAATAGCTAGTAACAACAAAAAATGATGCTTTAGATTTATTTGTAGATCTATCCTTTGGATGTCAGGTGTGTTTAAAGAAAGTGCTCATATTTTCAACACATTGGTGTAGTGTATTACTTGTTTGAATGATGCCAAAAGTCAGCACAACTAAAACCCAAATGGAATAAAATCTGATACCATCTGCAATGGCTAGGACCTTAAAGGTGATCAACATAAAGCCACACATGAGCAAAAATGATAATGAATGTAATAACAGTCATAACACAAATACAATGGAAAATGTTTTAAATCAACCTATAGAATGCTAGAAAATATCACACACTGAGTATGCTACTTAAAAGAGCACAAAAATACAAATGAACTAATTAATGAAAGACCAACAAGTGTAAGTTATGTTGTAGAAAACAAGGCAGAACACACATACCTGCTAGATGACTTTTACATTGTAACATTAGAGGTAACATTATAGAGCTCACACAATGGAGACTATGCCCAAACATGGCCAAGTTGGACTGATACCTAATGCAACGAACAAACTGAAAATAAACTGATTACACCAGCTAAGGCAGGGAGAAATTTAAGCAACATCTACAGCAGAATGACTTTACCAGTGTAAGAGTACTGGTATGATGTGCTACAAAAATAGTAATCAGCAGCAGGTAGTGAAGCAAGTCAGGGCTTAAAAGCCTCCAAGGAGGGGGGCTACATCTCTGCAGACATCCTGCTCCTCAGCATGACTGTCCTCATGGTGAAGAGATTTCTCTTCATATCCTGTTGGAACCTCTCTCGTTTTCACTTGTGCCCAGCCTCATCCTCCCGTCGTGTACTTTTGAGCCACTCAGCTCCAGTTTTCTCAATGACCTTGCCCTGTGCTTAGGCTGCCATTAGGTGTCCTGAAGACTTTTCTGTGCTAATCAAAGACCATTCCCATGCAAAAAATACCCTCCTGTAATAGCAAGTATGCTGACACAGAAAGCAAACTGTGTCTTCTTTGCAGACTGTATTTGCTCTATATCTTTTATGTAGCCAACATGGAAAAAAAACAGGAAAATGTTAGCCAAAAAATGACAGTTAGCCAAAAAATTTGGCTACCAACCCATCCGGGTATGTATTTTCAACTCTTCTTCCAGATTCCCATGAGGGTTTTTCATCTTGGAGTGACCGAAAACATGCTCTGAGGGATATCTTGATGCTCTTTACTTCTACAGAAATTATGGCCTGTTCACCTCGTTCTTTCGGGCCTCTTTCCTCTGGTTAAAACTTTGGAGACATTGTAGCAAACAGTTACCTTAAACAGAGCAAAATTTCTGGTGGACTTGTTTAATTTGGTGACTAAGAAAGCCAGTAATAACCCAGTGAAAAAACAGAAGAGGAAAGGTTTTTAATAGCCAAGAAAATATATACAGAAAATAAATACAAGTACATAATAATTTAAGTGAATACCTGCTATGCATCATTTTACAAAAAATATGTACATTTCTAGTATTTTGCACTAAAAAATACTGTCTGTATCACTTTCTATTTGTGCCACAAAATGTGGACAGAATCTGGCAAATGAACTGAGCACTTCAATGACAAAGCAAAATAATTGCTGGAATAAGAGGGGAACAGTCACAGAGGTCTGTCAGTGCGCAGAAGAGATACAGGATTGTACAAACTCCTATTAGCGTGCCTGTAATGCAACAAATAAGAGACCAACAGAGACTGGAAGGGGAAGCTGAAAAGATTTATCACGGTTTTCTATCTCTTCTTGAATTACCAAGTTCATTGGAGTTCAGAATGGAAATGCTGTGGTTTCAAATATTGGAAAGAATGCTTTAGATAAGTTAGTCATACAATAATAGAAAATAATTGTTTCTTGGATATATAGTGAAGAAGAGTTTAGGGAAGCTCTAGTTCTGCACATCTACAGAAATGGAAATTTTTATGATGGCATTGAATCATAGGCTTGAATGCTTTGGAAAGCAATGGTGCCATCAATAGTGACAGAGCTTGACAAAAAAAGTAAGATTTGGAACTACCCATTTTAGTTTTGAAAAATTGGACTTAAAGTTGATATATACTTAACTTTAAAAAGATAAATCATTCATATATTACACTCCAGCTCCCGAAGTTCTTGCTATGCTAAAACTTCTGCGGAAATGCGGAATTTGTCCAAGTAATGCCTGCAAGATTTGGCTCTCCTGAGATCTCTGGCAAACCTCCCGCCTGGAAACGACTCTGGAGAGCTGCACCGCGGGAGCCCTCTGGTGGAGGAGAGGGGAAAATGCCCCAAATCGCCAAGCAAGGCTTCTGCCACTTCGACGTGACTCTTACACCTAAAACCGCAGTGGGTTGTAATTGTTAATTAATTACAAATTATTTATTTGAATCACCGATTACAAAATTGGGAGTTTCGATATAAATCTTCCTCTATTAATACCGGCTGTTTCCCTTCCCTCCCTCAGTGATTCTTCAACTGCAACCCAAAGAGGAAAGCAGTTCGCCTGCAGGGAAAAATGAAAGAGGAAGAGTACCTTAAACTAAATCCTTGTCAAAAACATAGAAGAAAAACTATTACTATAACATGTATCCATCTCTGCTGTTTCTATTACTTGGTACAGGGAACATTAAATCCTAGTAGTAGCTTGAAGCCCTAGCATTCCTTTGGGTCTTGTAGAATAAACATTATACAAGCCAGAACGTTCAATATTGAATCAAGACTCTGAGATTGCTCCTCACTATGCACATACACATGCCTGGCTCTGCACAGTTTGTTTAGAATCACAGAATGCTTTGGGTATGAAGGGACCTTAAAGGTCATCCAGCTCCAAACCCCCTGCCATGAACAGGGACACCTTGCACTAGACCAAGTTGCTCAAAGCCCCAGCCAACCTGGTCTTCAACACTGCCAGCACTGTGGCATCCACAATTTCTCTAGGAAACCTGTTCCAGTGCCAGAATCAGTTATTTTGACTCTATGTGATTAAAAAGCTTTTATCTCTGGTTACTGGCATATACAGAGCAGTGTTTGTATCCATATTCACTGAGAACTAACTGATAAATGATCCACATCATTACAGACCATACACTTTAGATAGGACAGAAATGGCAGAAAGTAGAATAATTTGCTCTTCTGTGAAGTCAAAACTCCAGAGGTGCCACTACTGCTATGCCACTACTGATCAAAAAGGCCTTAATGACAAAACCTCACAGTCAGCAGCCATAATCTCATGCAGATCTTCCTCTCTGGGGTATTGCTTTGTACTACTGCCCTACTATTCAATTCCTGGTGCAATTGCTGAGAATAATGATTTGTTTGCATTCTGCAAAACGTTATCTTCTATCTAAATACAGTTGCTGTATTAATCAGTGGCATTAATCACTGACGTGTTTGGGTAGGAAGTCACTCTTAGGATCTTTCTTGTCCAACCTCATGCTCCAAGAAGGGTCACAATGAATCCAGACCAGCTTGCTCAAGGTTTTATCAGTCAAATTTTGTAAATCTTCAAGAACAGATGTTGCAAATCCTATCTGGGCTATTTGCTCCACTGGTTCATTATCCTTACACTTTTTTTCCCCCATATATCCAGTCAGGTCCTCCTTTTTGATGTATGTCTACTGTCTCTCCTCCTACTGTGCCCCACTGACTTCATTGTCTGGACAGCCTCCCTGCCAGCCTGCTGTTGGGGCCCCACAGCCATCTCTTCTGTGGGCTGAACAAGCCCATATCCCTCCCTTCTCCACACAAAACAAGTGTTACACAGTCCAACACCCTGGTGACCCTCCCCTGAACCCACTCCAGTTTATAAGTCTGTTTCTTGAACTGAGAAAATTAGATTCATCAACCCTCTCTTTACACATGGAAGCATTAAGCCTACCTTTTTCCCTGTTTTGAAATAACAGGCAACTTTTTGTGCTCCTGGGTATGGGCTTAAGGCCTGTTTTGAGGGATGAAGCTCACCTGTTTGTACTGTTTATTGTAATACAAAAATAACCTCTTCTATGTGCTAGACAGCCCTTAATGCTCAGGATTCTTTATGCAGTCCATATGCTAGGTTTAAATAATGTACATGGCTTTGAATCAGTCTTCTAAGCCAGAAGAAGTTCACCTTTATCATGAAGATTACCCTCTAACACCATCAAATCAGCAACCCCCAGCCTTTGCTGATGTCCTAGAACAGGCATACTGAGCTGAACTAGCTGAAACATAGTAAGTGAAATGACTGAAAGACTGTACAGCTTTCTATATTGACCTTTTAATGCCAACAGCAAATCCTTTGGAAAACAGGGAAAGCTGAACAATCTTCCCTTGCAAATCCTCTCTGTTCTGGCACTCCCCTGCATAGGGGCCTTCTGAGCTGGAGGCTGTGTCTCTGTATGAGTGCTTAATACAGCTTGACAGACCTCTCATCCATGAATTTCTCTATTAATTTTTAACATATGCATACTTGGTATTCAAATCATCCTATGGTAAGAGTGTCTTTTCGTTTAAATTTCAGGAAGCTCTCACTTTCTGAGTCTGATGCTTGTTGATTTATTTTGTGCCCATTTTTTTTTAATTTGAGCATTACTAATTGTTCTCTATTCTCTGTTCCTTGTGCCAGTCAGAACCTTTAAAATTCTATCACTTCTCCTTGAGCAGCATCTTTTCCAAGATGGTGATTCCAAATTACTTATTTTTTTTCTGTGCACAAGAAGGTATTCCTAACTTTGTTCACACTTATTGTCCCCTAAATTATCAAAAATTCTGTGTAACTTTTTGACACGGACAAAGCAGCTCACTGTCCACAGAGCATAATGATGATTACACTATGCCCTTACAAGTAGTATCAATACTTAGCTAAATTTAGTGACAACTTTTCCATTAAATTCAGGGGGTCAGAATTTAAGCTACTTTCTTGCTTTCTTTCCATCTTGTTTCCTCAGTGGATCCTGGGAAGATCTCCAAACATTTTCTTTCCAAGTTTATGCCTTGGTTGCAGTTTTCCCATCTACAAAAGACTAGCATTATTTTTAATAATTTCAGAAAAACATACAAAAACCAGTACTTTAGATGTTCTAATATGATGAAGCAGTCAGTTCATCGTTTGACTAATGCCATGATAAAAATACTGTGGAATTCTCCTCTGAAAACATCAGGCTGAAATTTTCCCAGGAAAACAACACTTACACTCATTTTTGTTTTGAGAATGTTCACACACTTCTGTTGTGGAAGTTCACATTACTTTAGTTCTTAGCAGTTCATACAGAACTGTAATTTACATACAGAAAAGCTTTTAATTATTGAGTTAAAAAAAAAAAAAATCAGAGCCTTGAAGTTTTTACAGCCCTTCTTCAAGAAAATAATTTACACTCTCTATGTCCTGTAGAAATGAATCACCTCTTCAGCCCTCAGACTCCTTTTTAAAAATTCTGGTGTTGTTCAAGTAAACAAATCAAGGAACCAAGAATAAAAAAAAAAAAAGCTCCATAAACATTACCATGCAGTTGGTAGTAATTAATGAAAAGAAAAACCACTCTAAATTCTTCCGTAGATTAATTCTAAATTTCTGACTCAACTTCTTATTTTTATTTGCATGTTGTGACCTTTAGAAAGATGACTTCTGTTCCAAAATAAATAAAAACTTTTAAAAAACCCCTTTTGCCCTACTTCCATGCTACCACAACAAGAAAATACACACACATCTTAGTGCACAGATTAGCAATTCCTCTCCACCCTATGACAGTTCTGTGCTTTCATAAAGAGTTTACTAGTCCCAAACTGCCAGTTTTTTCTTGCACGTTAGAAAGCCAATATTCTAGGCACTGGGCTTTGCCATTTTAAGTACTTAAGTTATTATGTATATTGATTATACAAATTGATTTATATAAATTATTTCATGGAATTTATGATAAAATTCTTGTTGAGAATGACATGCTAAACACACACAAAAAGTGAACTGATGGTACAGAAAGCCTATCTCTAGCCTCCAAAAATGAAAATTCAGCCTTTGACCTGGGCTACCCAAAAAACAATGTGCCAGTGCTGATGTGTATGCTGGGGAGAACACCACTGTATCCTTACCCACTTCATGTATTTTTTCCCTAAATTCCACAAAATATTGAGAAAACATTATTCCCAACCCAATGGGACCATCTATTTTCCTCAGCATGACATCATTACTTCTTTTGAAAACTGTTTTCTTTCCTATGCTTACCCAGATTAAGAACTGAGCTGATTTAAACCAAGTTAAAGTCAAACTGTAATTTTCATAAGGTTCCTAAAACCTTGTCCGTATTTTAAGGGAAATGTTGAGTCACTGATATATCAGTATAAACTACTGATATTGAAAAAGGTTTAAAAGGAAAATGAGGTTTCTCTTAGTGAAAAAGAAGGATAGACTGCACTAAATCCAAGCACTCTGAATAGATGGGCATGACTGAGGATCTTGAAACAAGGTAACATTTTAGGATAAGGAAACAATACAGGCGGCATCATGTTGTTCTTTCTGCATTAAACAAGCGATAAATGACATCCAAGTAAAGTTTGTGGGTACAGCAGAAAATCTAACTCATAGAGTGAAAATTAACTATTAATAGTGTTTATGAAGAAACCCAAAGTTAATGCTAATGATTAAATAAGACTAAGTAAGCACTGAAGTACAGTGATGGAAGGGAGATCCATGTATTGACATAATACGCATGACACACCAATCTCAGAAATCTAGCTTGGTCTGCAGTAGTGGTAAATGAACTACAGCATCAAATCAAACAAAAGACATCTCAAGAAGTTACAGTCAATTTTATTCACAGAAGTTGAAGGACTTTGTTTAAAGTTGTTATTATTCCCCATGGTCAATTCCATGTACTTGGAGAGTACTCGGTCCGATGGGTTCTGTGCCATAGGGCTTACAGGTTTTACTGGATTCCGCCACATAACACAAAGAATAATTACACCTTTAAGTATAAGACCATGACATGTTTTGTCAAATATTGCTAAACCCAGTTTCACTATCTTCTCTTCTGGCATCTTCTAACACAAGAAAAAAAAAAAAAAGAACCAGTTGAGTTAATAAGGAAATTTTAAAGTAGGGCATTGCCATTAGGCCACACAATTTCAGCCTCCTTGAAACTTGGGGGATTATCAAGTGGTGACACGAGCAGCTCAGTCAAGCGAGAAGGAGCACCTGCTCCCTGTTGGTATGTACACTATCTAGATCAAGTATGATTCTAATCCCTTGTCCTGGTCAAAATGAAGATGGTGTCTTGTTTCATATACTTTACTTTCTGTAATACCAATCATCTCCTTTGTCTGTCTTTTTACCACATGAATACTTAAGTAAAAGTAAATTCTACAAGTTATTAAGCAGCATCTAAGACGTTTTGCATAGTTTGGATTTATTTCCTATACACATAGAATTACTATAATGGTTCTTTTTAGACGAAGATTTCATTTTGTAAACAATAGAATTAAAGTTTATTTTAAAATAATGTATTTTCTTTATAACACACAATTTTTGTAATCCTTTTTTTTTTTGGCATTGTGAAACTGTCTTACGTGGGAAAGGAGAATGGTATTTAGGGAAGTCCACTGATATAATTGCTTATTTTTTCACACTTTGGCTGCTACCACCACAATGCCTATCAGGTTTTGTTGAGGAACACAGTAAGAGCCATTCTCTTCAGACTTACTCATTCTATTTTCATTCACACATTATCTCAATGACTTGTAAAAATCCTCCCCTTTCTTTTTAAGTACAATAAAAGTTTTTAAAGAGACAGTTAATTATTAGCTTGCAGTTATCAACCCCATCTACAAAATGCCCAAAAAGCCTTTACAGAAATCACTTCACTTTTTGTACTGTTCTCACCCTTGACCCCATGCATGATGCCCTATGCAAGTACTTCTATCCACTACCACAATTTAGTGCAATCACTGATCTTGCTGCACATGATGGCATCCTGATGAAAAGCTTTTATTAGCAAGAGCAAAGAAGCGTGAAAGAGCACAAGACAAATTTCTGTGTCTAGACACAAGAAGAGGCACATCCACTACAGGAGTGTGGGAGAGAACAGCACAACAGGGACAACTACTGGGATCTCCCTATAAGCCATGCCAGCTTAACCTGGTGGTTGGAAACACAGCTCTGGTGTACAGCACTGCAGCCAACACTAGCACTGCTGATCATGAGGAGCCCAAGCACTCAATGGGGCACCACACTACCTTTCAGCTTGTAGGTGATCAATAACTTTGGTATCAATGGTGCCACTTCACTGGCTGGCTCCTACCACAACCATCCAAACCTCCTCTCAAGCACTAAGTCTCTGCAGTAAAAAGTACATTTATTCTTCTCACCTCCTCATCTGTTTGTACGGAGTGGAAATGTTTCTTCTGTGCTGGTGACCAGTTGCATCATCTCTTATTTCTTGACCCATGGTCTCACATTGATTAGTCTTACTGACCCACTGCCTTACGCAGTTTTGTTTGCAGTTTTGCTCATTTTCACCACATGACATAACACTGCAATTGAGTAAAATGCAGGTAGACTTGGAACACTACATCCAGCCATCCTAGAAGCTCTCTGCAGTGACTGAGAAACACTAACATGGCCCTGATGTGCCAAGAAACATGTTACCAACGCATCCTCAGGGGCAGTGCTGTCAATAGACATTGTGAGTACTCAGAAATCTGACCTCCAATTTATCCATGAGCACCCTCTTACAGAAAAAGCTGTGTGAATACAGGCATGAAAAATGTTAGTCTTAGGTTACTCAGGAACAGTAACAAGGGATGACATTTCCTCTTCCTCACAACAGTCAACACATCAATTGAATACCATTTTTAAGACTTATGTTTATAGGACTTTCATTGGCACAAGGTGTAGACAAAGATCATTATTTGAACATTTTAAAAACATACTAGCTTTGCTATTAAACTGGTTTTTACATTTTTGTGTGTACTTGACACCTGCAGTGTCCCATCCAAGGGTAAAAAAAAAATAAAATAAATTGATCCTATGAATTGTTTGTGTAGCTAATTCCTCAAATAAAGATTTGTTAATTTTATTAAAGTAAGGGATAAAATGATTTGAATTGATAAGCTCTGAATTTTAGGGAATAAGAAAAAACATTCAGAACACTAGAGCTGACATGTCATTGGAAAAAAACAAACACATTCAGATACCATAGTGGCAACACAAGAAAAACTTCCATTTTGTCTGCACTGTACATAAAAGCATTACTTCCATATCAACAAAAACTGAAATTATTCCTTTAAACTACGAATTACAGTAATCATTTTACACACAGGGACATGATATTTTTCACTGAAACCTTGAAAACCTTGCCCATTACCCAATTAAAACTAGGTTATCAACCATATCTACCAAAAAGGAATAGATCTGACAGAATGATGGGAATTTCTTCAATATTACCATTTACTGCAAAAACATAGGAAGGTTTTAGCAAAAGACTGGATTTTTCTCTTAGTGGAAACCATATAATATTGGGGGGTTGATTTTTTCTTTTTTAATCTTTGTTAAACTATATGAACTCAGCTGTTCAGAATGAAAAGGAATTTTTGATCATGCTGAAGTACACTTATGGCTTATTTACTATAGCAAGTTAAATATTTATGTTACCATTTGAGTCAAAACAAAAAGAATTGTGGTAGCATAGAGCTATAGCATTTCTTTTTTTAAATTTTAACAGCAGCCTTAAGTCTTAAACAGTTACAGGTCCCTAATGTTTGGTATATCAATATTTTATTGCCAAAGGTGTGCTGTACAAAACATAAAAACTTTATATACTCCAAGGGCAAATTACTTCCCTTCCCTCTTGGGAATAGTTTATTTTTAATGTAGTTCTTCAAGTGTTTTAATTCTTCATGGGTTCTTAGGCAATTTTGAATTACAACATACATATTTAATAGTAATGACATCCAGGGAAGTATTTTCTGTGGTGGAGATAATACATATATGTTAATAGTAAAATATACAAAGAAAAAAACCTAAACCTCCAAAAACTAAGAGGATGTACACAATCTGCTTACTGACCTGTAACTAATTACAGTTATATAGTATCTGCTGCTTTTCTTACCACACTACCTGCTCACCTGGATTGTTATGAATTATCCACTCGGCTCATGAGCTGCACTGCCACTGCCTGCTACCCCGGCCCTCACACCAAACAAGACACAGCACAACCACTTGGCCCTCCAGAATGAGCCTCCCAAACAACACCACTTCTCCACCAGCAACCCTTCCTTGCAATGCTGCAAGCTCACCTAAAAACTGCACCCACGACCAACCACCCAAGCACCTTGTGAATATTCACTTCATTTTGCTTCCACCTGCATTGTTCTCACAGTAACTTAATATATGGCACAGGTATTTGCCCCTGCAAGCAACAGTTCCCTCTATGAGTCAACAGAGCCCCTGCAGGTACCTTCCTGAAAGGTTACAAGTTCTCCAGAACCCTCCTCAGCTCCATTATCACTTGTTTCACGAATGCTGCCACACGCCAGTGCCTTCCACTGCCCTGACAACAAATTGAGAAATACAGCATGTGTCCACTGCTCTGAGGCAAAGCTTCCAGTTCTCCTATCCTCCCAAACACAGGTCGCTTGCAAAGCTGCAAGCCCATCCGAACTCCTGCCGCCCCAACCACCCTGTGCATAGCTTGTGAGTGCTGTGTATACACCGGCACAGGAAATTGAAGCCCAGCAAACTTATCAGCCACTTTGTAACAAAGATATTCCACCAGGCACACCACCAAGTTTTCTTTAGAAAGCTAGTCTGTCTGCGCACACACCTCAGATGCCCTGGATATAGCTCACAAACACCACCACACGCTGTTGTCCCATATAAATGATCCCGCATACAAATTAAGTCTTAGCAGGGGCAAAAGCCAATCTGGGGTAAGGCTCTCACAGCCCCTTCATCAACAGATCTCTCAAGGCTATGAGCCCACAAGAAGTCCTTCTGCTCACCTAACCTCACGCGTGGTTGATGAACATTGTTGACACCCGAAGCTCCCATCACCCCCACTGGCCTCACAGCACCTGGAAGTTCATCCCCCCCAGGCTGAGCTCCCCCTGCCCAAATCAGTCACTTCTCACAAGGCTACAAACAAAAGAGTCTTAATTTCAATCTCCTCTTGGCTCATGAGTACACTTGTTCTCACGGAAGATGGAAACACAGAAAACGTATCTATTGTTTCAGGACATGAAGGTGGCCACCTGCCCGATGACTAGTCTCTGAGTCCCTTGTACCAAGGCTGAGGAACCAGCAAGGCTCATAAACATTTTCACCCCGAGCTGCCTGTGCACCCAGCAGACACCCGGCGCAGCAGCCCACGCTCCGGACAGGGCCCCGGGCTACCCCCGGGCGCTCCTGCAGGCAGGCCCCTTTCCATCCAACCTTATGGCCTTAAGCTGAGACAGGGGAGATTCAGATTAGATATCGGGAAATTTTCACTGTTAGGCTGGTCAGGCATTGGAATAGGTTGCCCAGGGAGGTGGTGGAGTCACCATCCCTGGAGGTGCTCAAGAGGTGTCCGGATCTGGTGTTGGGTGATGCGGTTTAGTGGTTTAGTGGTTACAGTGGCAGTGCCGGGTGGGTGGTCAGTATGGACGATTTTAAAAGGTCTCTTCCAACCTCGATGATTGTATGCATACAGCACTTACAGCAAAGTAGAGACTAAGACGCGGCAGCACCTTGCAGATGAGGGTCTCCCACCCCCTGTGCCACCAAATCCACACTCGCAGCGGACAGAGCTCCCCAGGGCACCTCCTAATCCCACACCCCTCCCGGCCCACGGCTGCCCTCACACCGGGCACGGTGTCCCGAAGAGAGGCTTCCCGCCAGGTCGCGATCCTGCCCGAGGTTTCGGAGCATCCCGTGTGAGCCGAGCCCGGGGCAGAGGCACGGCGGTGCGGGGCTCCCGCACGCCCTCCGCACATTCCCGCGGGAGCGGCCCCGACCCGCCGGCACCCGCGGCTGCAGGCCACGCAGGGAGACGGTTTAGGCACTTTTACAGCAAGAAGCAACAACGAAAGGATTGAAAGTGCCTGATACCTCTTAGCGCACCTTTCACCTTTCCTCAAATCCCCTTTCTCCCCTCCCGCTGTCCCCCAGCCAAGAGTCCCCGCGGACCGAGCGCTGCCCCGTCTCTGCCTCCCGGCCCCGGGAGGGAAGGACAGGCAAATCCTCCTCGGGAGCAAGAGGTGAGGACAGCTCTTCGTCACCCCGATTCCCCTTTCCTGCCCCCCGACGGCTGCGCTCTGCCTCGGGACCGGGCCGAGGGCCTGCCGGCTCTCGTCACTTCTGTCCCCCGGAGAAGTGCCTGTCTCCCGTCACCAGCGGGCCGGCAGCGCAGGCGGGCCGGCAGCGCAGGCGGAGCGGCCGCTGACGCCTCCCGGCGTCGGGGCGGTTGCCGCGGTGACGCGGTCCCGCCCGCTTTAAGCGCCGCCTCGGCGGGGCGGCCGCGCTCCCGCTGACGGAAGCGAAGATGGCGGCGGCAGCGTCTGACCTGCTGACGGGATGGTTCCTCTTCGGCCTGGCGCTGCTGGTGAGAGGCGGCTCTCCCGCCCTGCGGCGGCCCCCTCACACATCCCTTCCCCTCCCCTCGCCTTCCCTGGGCCGGCTGCTACTCCTTCCTCGGCCGCTCGCCGTTCCGGTCCTGGGCATCCCGCCCGGTCTCCTCGCCCGTGCCCCTGAGCCTGCCCCGGCCGCGAGCGCTTCGCGGAGGCTCCCGCGGGTGCCTCGGCGGTGGTGCCGCAGGGCAGAGCAGAGCCCGGAGCGGGCAGCGGGGGCTGCCGGGACCTCCTGCTCGGAGAGCCCCGCTGCTTGTTTGTGTTTTTGCATGTTCCGTCTGTGAGTTCTGGTGTTGTTGCTCAAGCTGCTCTCAAGTAAAAGAGTGACGTGTGTGTGGGCAATATAACGCTGGTGCTGAGTGTTGGGGTAAAAGGTGTGTTGGTGCTATGCTAGTCATCCGTACGGGGTCTAACATCGGTACCTGCGTGCTGGCACTGTTATTATACGACTCATAAGTACTTTTTCCTGTGTGTTTCAGGCCATTCTAATTTTCTGCTGGGTTTATGTGCGCAAGTATCAGAGTCGGCGGGAAAGTGAAGTGATTTCTACCATAACAGCAATTTTTGCGTTGGCCGTTGCACTTATCACATCAGCACTCCTGCCAGTGGACATATTTTTGGTTTCATACATGAAAAACCAAAATGGTACATTTAAGGTATGGACTTCCAAAAATGTTAATTTCTTCTTCAAAATAAGCACTTGTGTTGCAAAACGATGCTCTTGGGTTGTCGAAGTGTTTGAAACCAGTGCTAATACCTGCTTTAGTGACTTGAGTTTTCTCAAAGCCGAGTACTAGTACTGTGCATAAAACACTCATGTCTATTGTTTGAACTGGATTTCAGTTTTCACTTCTCTTCTTTCTCAAATATTCTGCTCATTTCCAAATGCTTGTTCCTTCTGTTGCACATAAGAGTGAATGTACTGTCCTGAAGATATAAACTGTTGCTTAACTGTTGCTTTTTAGTATATTGTAATGGGGCATTGTAGAATAAAATTAGTAGCATTTTTATTCAAAAGTAGACTGTATTGCCCATTTGTAATTTAGGATTATTTTATCAGTCTTTTTTGCCAGTAAAAAATTTGGTATGGAAACATTTAAACTTATAAAGATTTATGGTGCTAATCTACCTATAATGTAAAGCCTGAATTAATAAGCACACTTTTGAAAGAGGGAAAGCTGCAGAAACCCTTGGGGGAGGGAAATACAGTAGTATCTCTCCTTGGCTGATAAAGCCTTAACTGAACTACTGTATTTATAAACTGTAGGGGCTTGCTGTGCAAAATGAATTCCTAGTGAGATGAGTACTTGCTCTCATGTGCTCTAGGCATTTCTGAAAGCGATCTTCCCAATGCTTCAAATACTATTTTAATTTTCAAGAAGAGTTCTTGAAGGTATTGCTCCAGTGTCTTTGTGAGGACATTGTGAGTAGCAAGAGGTCAAACTGGAACATATTGTTAACTTGAATAACAACTTACTTTGGTTTGGAACCTACCTGGATCTATAGTAAAAGTTATGATCCTTAAACAAATGATGGAGTGGGAGAAAGGTAAATGCCTGCACACTAGACTGTGTTCCCTTCCAGCCGTACTTCCAAAGGAAGGCGTAGGTCTTACCAGATCTGTGTAATGCTTCAAAACTAGCTTGCAGCTAATACAGTGCTTTTTAGCTGGTGCTTGTGTAAATGCAAGTCGTGAGAAGATTTTAGAATTGACCTGTAGTGTGATTTTCGTCATCTTTATTGCTCAGGGGTAATACAGAATAAATTAAGCCATTATTCAGTGTTATTCTGAAAAGTTTGTGTTTTCAGACCTTGCTTGTTTGGAGTTAAAGTGGATATAGAAGATGGAAGAGACCTTTCATATGTCAGGTTTCTAGCAATTCAGTGAAAATAATAGAATTAAGAAATATGTTGCGCCCGACTGTCTAGAGGAATAACCATGATGCAACTAGATCCAGCTGAAAAATACACATCTAGTGGGGATTAAGTAGAATTTCCTGTTGCAAAGGACACATGTTTTGCTAATGTATGCTTTCCTTGATTAGAAACAAACCTGTGAGAACAGGACATGAGAGGTGGTCATGCAGTCATTACAATTTTTAATTAGGGAAATACAACTACTAAAAGGAAAATTACTTGTAATACTGTTTTCTCGTGGGCTAGAATTCCTTGTTAGTCAACACATGCTGTGATATGGTGAGGTTGGTAGATCCTATTTAAAAATTGTACTGAGAGCAGGCTTTCATGCTTGTAGTAAAGACATTTTCTGTAAAGTACCTTTTTGCCTATGCTTCTGAGCCTTCTTTGTCCTGCTTAGTTTCTAATGTTTATAGCTACTTTTCATGTCTTGTTGAAATAAAATTGCTCTGTACTGCTTTGTAGAAGCAGTTTTCTGTGTCTTTTAAGTCTCAGCTGAATTGAGTTTCTAGCTTTGCAGCAATAACATGAGATCTGTTGACATTAATGCACTTGATCCAAACACAGGTGTTGAAATTATGGTATAGAAATTTTAATGTGGCCTTTAAAGTTGAGTGAATCTGAAATCAGTCAGAACCTATAGGTAAACACAGCTTTATTAATTTGGTAACTTCATTTTAGGAGTAATGTTAAGGTAGGAGGCTGACAACATCTTAAAATGAGGCTTATGGTATCCTGTACAGAGCTGGGAGTGGGACTCAGTGATCCTGATGGGTCCCTTCCAACTCAGCATTTTCTGTGATTCTCTGGTCTTCATGAATTGTTAAAGCTTTTAAACTGTTCTTGGTAACATGTGCTTCTTTTGTGCTACTGCTTCTCAAGTGGGATAGACTGAATTGTGTTTAGAATATTTCCTGGAGATTAGTGGCCTTTCTCTGGACCATTCTTTCGAACCCAACACTTCCAAGACTCTGTAATTGATTCTGGGGTCTAAAGGACCATGACTCTGGCAAAAAACCCTAATTGCTTTGTATGGACAGAGTGAGTTAAGTCTTTAATCTTAGTGACTTTTTGAGGCAGATCCAGGTAGCAGATGTGGATAATATTCTCTGTAGATAAATTAGTAGTTCATCAAAAAACCTTCCAACTGGATGATTTCAGAGCTGATGCCAAAAGAGTAGTGGCAGTTATCCAAATTCTAAGTAAAAAAAATTTCTTCTGTATGTACCCTTTTCCTCTACCTCCCAGCTGTAATTCCTGGTATCAGTGTTAAGAGTGATGAGAAATGAGGGTGCTCAATTTGAAAGAGCCCACTATATGTGGACTTTCAGTTCATTTTTAATGCATCTGACCCTACTGTCAACTTGTAGATATACCCGAGGGTTTACAGGATGAATAAGCTTGTAGCAAACTTAGGGACAATCATGTTATACTAACAGCAGAAGTGAAATTGAAGGTTTTGATGGTTCAAAGTTCTCATTGTGAATTGGGTCTGTGTTTGGTGACAAAGAAAGGTGGTATGTATCCTGGCTGCAAGGACTGGCTGAACTGTAATACCCAAGGAGAGCATCTTTCTCTAAAGGCTGTGAAAATTATGCTGCTTTCTGGAGGAATTGACTTTAAAGTGTTTCATCATGTGTTCTGAAGTGCTTTCCTTAACAAGGGCTGTATGCTGTGCCTTGGTCAGCCTTTGTTAACTTGAAGTTTTGTCCATTTCAACAGGACTTTTAAGATACTGTTTATACATCTTCCACTTACTACAAGTTATCCTTTATGGTAAACAAGGGGCTTGTAGCATTTAGTACATAATGCTGTATCTCACCATATTTTGAGACTTACCAAATATTATCTTAAAGTTTTTATACTTAGTGAACTGAGCGGGTTTGGTACTGGGAAGTTTTGCACAGCAGTTACACAGTAGAATTCACTGCAACACCTTTTCTGGAGGGTGGGTTGACTTTGATTCATAGTATTGTTAAGTAGAAAAGGAGGCTTATGGTTTTAATACTAATAGAAACTTGAGTATTACCTTTTAAGTGAAGTCCTCATAGTGTTCACCAGCACCACTTTTAGCTCAAAGGTTTTGGCTGTTAGCATTGTCAGTGCTCTAGTTTGTTTCAAAGGACTTCAAATACATACAGTTGCATCTGATCTGTTTGATCTGAAAACTTGTTGGACTTATAACAAGCACATAGGAAGAGAAGACCTCACCATAGCTTAAAAATGTAATGTTGCTTCTGAACCCAAGACCTCTAGGTCTGACCTAAAAGTGTCATAAATATTTAAAGCATAGCTGACGCTGTCTTGCAGCAGGAAGACTGCTTGAAGCAAGGATGCTCACATCATTGTACTGTCTTTTTTTCTACTGTTGTTTTAGGAGAAGGCAGAAAAGGTGATGAAACCTTTTCTTTTTGAAATGTATGGTTTCTTGCTACTATGTGAACTTAAAAGCCAGCAGCGTTTCCTTCAGTCTGGTTAGGACTGAATGTGTCACAAGCCTTGGGTCTCTACATGAGCTGTTAAGAGCCAGTTGTCTTAATGATTCGAGGAGTAGCATCTGCTTAATGGGAGATACTTTTTGCAGACTGTTCTATTAAGGTTTTTTGCATCTTATGAGGGTGAGAGGGAACAACTCATTATGTAGATGCTCAGAATACAAAACCACTAGAAATCCCCAGGGTTTTTATTTTAGAAAGGTGTTAACTGAGCAGTTGCTGTTGACTGAGACCATGCCTCCTTCCTGAGTAAGAATTACTACTTATGAAGTAATAGTACTTGGCCAAAACATTGGTAGTAGGCAGCTGGGGCTGAGATGTGCGTGTTTCTGGATGCTCCTTTCCATCTGGCAGTCAAAATCCTGGCACTGTCCCATTTTGGAAGTAGCAGGCTGGAAGATGGGAGATCTGGATATGAAATTTCTTCATACCTAACCAGGATATGACTTGGTCTCCAGTCTTTCATACTGCATCTTCCTTTTGTTGCCTAAGCTCTGGGAGAGGCTAATCAGAAGAATGAGTGCTTCATCTACACTTGATGAAACATCACAAATACTGAAACCTGTAATGTTGTGTAACTTTAAGCTCTGTTAGGGTACATTTGTAGAGAATGGGAGCCAGCTTCACTGGGTACTAATGAAACTCTTGCAGGGTCCAGCAGTGACCATAGAAAAGTCAAATTTAATGGGGAAAAAATAATGAAATTCATGGCTGTTCCCTCACTAAAAAGAGTGGAAAGTCAGATTAACTTGTAATGGTTTTATTTGGGGAAATTACCTGTACAAGTTTGAATAGTACTGTTCTGTTGAAATATGTTAATATGAGTCACTAACTGGACAGAGTTGCTGGGAGAAAGACTCTGCTCAGTGATCCTGGGGGAGCAAGTGTTCTTCATAACTAATTTTCTATGAACAGAATTTTAGAATTGATCTTCTAAGGGAGCTTTGCTTTGGATTTAGCATTTAGGTAAATTTAGTGTCTTAAGCTGCTTTTTATAGCTTCACTTACATAGCAATATTTTACTAGCATATGTAGTTTTTACACTTGTTTTTAATGTGACTTATATTAAGAAATACTTAAGCATAATAGTTGAATGTAGGTCATCATTCTCATTGCACATATCCTTGCAATTTGTGGCTTCCCTTATCTCCCAGGACAGTGCATTCTTACAGGTGTTTTAAAGGTGATCTGTGCTTGCTAAACTGCATGAAACAGAATGAAGTACAGCAGAACAGTGCAGAATGCCTAAATTCTGCAGGTCCTAAGAGAATTTGTGGTCCCATTTTGACACCTTAAACTGTTTGTTGAAGGCAGTATGAATTTTCACCTCCCTAATCTACTGTGCTTCTAAGATATTTGCTGTATATACTGTAAGCTTGGGTTGTAATGGATGGAAAAGAAAAAGACTATCTAGAGGCTGTCCAAATGAGTTCTCAGCTGAGTCCTGGATGTGCCAGTTGAGTAAATTCCTGTACTTAGCAGCTTGGTATGTCATCAGAGATGCTGAGACTGTCAGAGCTCTGATACTCAGTAGGGAGCAATACTTCTTGCTTTTGACAAGACAGTGCTGCTATCACTAGCCTTTGAAACAGCTCAGATGAACTGGTTACTTCCTTTGAGTTGCTAATGGTGTGTGCATGCAGATAATTTGCCAGTTTTGATTTTTAGTTTGTTTAAATGTGGGGCTTCGGCAGCTGACTGAAAGCTGACATAATAATTATGATATACCATTAAATTGCCTTGCATTACATATTCTTCTTGTGCAGAGTAATGCAAAGTTTGGATGCTGAGGCAGATGTAAGTAAGGTGAAATGCACACAGTTGCAACTTTGTTTAGTGCAACATAGCAGCTCACTCTTTTAATATGGTGTAGTGTATGTTTCCTAGTATACCAGGGTATACTACTGCTCTGGTCCTGTATGCAACTTAATTTGAAAAACAAAATGAAAAGCAATGACAATATTTAAAGTTCTATGTCTGTATTGTGTTAAAAGTGCTTTTCTGTAGCTGAAGGAGAAGCAGTTCTTGGGCAACTAAGCCCTGTTGTATTTCCATTACTAGCTACCTCTTCTATACAGTGCCTGTGCCTCTTAAACTTGGGGTCTCACTGTTGCTTTTCTTGCTTGTTCTTGACTTTTGTGCATTTTAAATGTCTCAATTGCTCATAGGAGAGACCTTTTACCAATAGGTACTTGGAATCAAATAATGCAAACAGTCCAGAAATTTCTTAGATAAAATGATGTTGGGTGTGAGCCTGACGGTCTTCAAAGACTGAGCTTATTTTGTACCTGACAGATACTTCAGGTGTTGCTTCTGCCCCTTCTGCTAAAATATTTTTCATCTTTTCTTTTTACTGATTAGATGTAGAAGTGGATGTGTATTTTCTACTCAAATTCCAGCTGGATGATAATCTAATTTAGTTCATACAGTTAATTTTAAAAGCCTAATGTAAACTGACCTACTGGAAGTCTTAATATAGTAACAAAAAGGAAGGTGGTGCTGATTTTCTGAGATAGTAGAGTAAGTGTTCATGGTATGTCATCAAGCCCATATTCCAGAAGACTTAATGCAGCTCTGAGAGAAGTGATAAACCAAGTGCCAAAGTGTCTTTAAGTCTTACGGCAGCAGTGTTTAAGGAGTGTGCTCATTTGCATTTTCGTATCTCCCTGTTAGTGTGTGCATCTTTACAATTGAAAGGGCTTGATCTTACCAGTTTGAAGAAAGCCTGCATGCCAAAATGAAAAAGAGCTTTGACAGTACTGGATATTTTCTTTTTATTTTTTCACCAATTCAGTTATTGTCTTCTCTAACTTTTAAAGAATTCTGCTTGAACTACTTTCTTGATCTTGACCACATATAGATTGGATCCCACAAAACTAAAACAATTCTGAAATATGTTTAAGCTGTACTAGCATCCTTGGACTGTTGTATTCAATCCCTGACTTTGTCTGCCAACCACTATGTCATAAAATATTTAGCTTCCTTAAGCCAACAGTTCCTCTCTAGGAGGAGAGACAGGCAATGGGTGCAAGAACTTGACTTCAGCCGTCTGGCTGACTGCAGTTTCCAACATAGTTAAGAGTTGTATTTTCACTTTCATTGCTTCCATTCTCAGGGCTGTTCCCCTGGACTGAGTAGTGCAGTTACTTTTACTCTTGTTCAGATAAGGGATATTAGTGCTCTTGGATTTGGAGTTGTAAAATTAAATATTGCTAAGTTGAATATTCATGGAATTCAAGTCTTGGTCAAGCAAAAAAGTCTCATACTTCTGAAAAAGGAGATGATAGCTTAAACTGGGGCAGTAATTAATAAAAATAAAAGTTAATGACATACATAACTGACCATAATAAAAAGTTCTTTCTTATTCTTATGTCTAAGGATTGTTGTATCTGACTATGTAAATTTTATTCAAAGCTATTTGGTGATGGAAATATTGTGTACACTGTGTACTTTGTCCAGCTCTGTGGCCCACAGCACAAGAAAGCTGTTAAAACAAGGCCACAGAAATGGTCAGAGATCTGAAACACCTTTCCTGTGAAGACAGTCTGAAAGAGTTGGGGTTGATCAGCGTGGAGAAGAGAAGGTTCTGGGGAGAGGTTGTTGCAGCCTTTCAATACAGAGAGAGCTTTTAAGAAAGATGAAGAAGCAATTTTGACCAGGGCCTGTAGATACAGAAGAAAATATAACAGCTTTAAACTGGAAGAGTGTAGATTTAAAGAAGACATTTAGGTGAGGTTGATGGTTCTCTGGAACAGGTTGCCCAGAGGGGTTGTGGATGCCTGTCACTGGAAGCATTCCAAGATCAGGTTGAGTGGGGCTTTGAGCAGCCTGACCTCATGAAAGGTGTTCCTGCCCATGGCAAGAGGGATGGATTAGGTGATCTTTGAAGGTCCCTTTCAACCCAGACCTTTCTATGGTAGTCTTCAGAGACTCTTAATAAAGATACCATGGGAATTAGCAGAACATATTTAGGAGCTGGCAAAGCTACCTAGTGTTCTTTTGGGTCTAAAACCTTCCTTTTATGAAACTGTCCTATGCTTATTCCAGTTTGCCCAGTGATTTTCACTGTTGCTAGCACTCTAGCATGTCATTCTTTAGAAGTAGCGTTTTCATCTATCTCCCTCTATTTGTGTCCTTTAATGGTTGATTCTCATGTAGTCTTCTTTTATTACATTTAATAATAAATGCTTCTATCCTTTATTGCTAGGTGTGGGCTAATGCTAATGTTTCAAGGCAAATTGAAGACACTGTACTTTATGGATATTACAGTAAGTATTTTAACTTTTTCTTTTCAAGTAATAGGACCTTTAAGTGAAGGCATGAAATTTTTAGGGGTCATACTGGCTTATCTCTTTTTGGTTAAACATGAGTGTTATACTTGATGCCCTTCAGAGAATATTTTTTTATCTTCAAGAGCCCCCTAAAAATGCAAGTATACTGAAGGCCAGCTCATGGAAAGGCTAATTGTTTCTGTTATACAATCTATGGTTAAAATGTTTCCTGTGTGTGTATTTAGTGGTCCCCTAAGGGAAACACATGGGTTTTGCTGTAACTTTTATGGCACTTAACATATGCAGCAGTGTGAAACTTGTCTACCATGTATAAAGTTCATGCAACCATGAGTGTAATGCTTTTAAGTGTTCAGATTCAGCAACTACCCTGTTCCAAGTAGCAGTTACTGTGAAGGGGCATGAAGGAGTTGATTCAAGAGTGGTAATCCTAAATAGAATTGAAATTTAAAAAAAGTGACTGAAATAACTGTTCATCAAACTTCTGCATAGTCTTAGATCAGATTTTTGGTTGTCCTTACGAAACTTAGGAGAATTTTTACTACTAATGGGTATATGTAAGGGGTAGCTATAGAAGAATAATAAGCACAGTTTGAATGGAATGATTGTCTCAGTTAATGGTGCAAAGTCAGAGGTGCTTGCCTGCTTTTGATCACATTTCCTAAGGCTTGAAGTTTTTTCTCTAGGAATATTGGCTCTTTTGAATATATTTTTTAGATCAGGAAATGCTTTTAAATAGCGGACCTATTTTGTTAAATTACAGATTAATTATTGCCTGTCAGTGATAGTGACAGACTAGAATAGCTTCACTCAGCATAAAAATGGATGAAGTCAAAAGTAGAAAGAAAAACTTCTCTGTTTTCAAAAAGGAACTTTTAACACAGAGATTCTTCAGTATGTAATAGTAGAACTGATTTGTATTTTCTTTTTATTCTCTGTAGTTTGCCAAGGTCTTTTTTAGTAGACCAAATCTTTCACAGCTCATAAGGTGGAATAGTCTTCAAACTCTTCTGTGGACCATTTGCTATAGATTTGTGTGACTGATTGATGAATTTCTATAAGGTGTTTTGGGCTAGCTGAATGTTTCGGTAAATCTTGAACTAATTTTTTGAAAAAGATTTAAACTTAAATGTGGAAAACTGCTTTTGTTTTTGGCCTGTCTGGACACATCTACTTGAAATACTGTAGGACAAATGTCTTATTTCATAGCATATCCTCCAGATGGTGGTAGAGATTTAAAGACGGTTTTAAAAGCATTTTTCTCTTGTCATCTTAATTTGAGTAGGTACACTTTTTCGTAATAGTTTTATAACTAGAGCTATGTTGAAAAGAACAATAATAGTAACTTATTTTTCAGAAGTCTCAATCAATTATATATAAAAACACAATGCGTCTCCTACATCTTCTAGTCCCCTGCTGTGTTGCCGATCATGGTGATATAACAGCTGAGAAGGAGGAAGTTAAACAACTCTTCCATTGTAACATTACTCTTTTTTTTTTTCTTGTAACTTCTTAGGAAAGTATTTGATCTTGGCTCATGATGAGCAGAAGTGAAGTATCCTGTTGTACTTAAAAACATGAATACCAGTATTTTCTTGTGTCTCCTGAAAATAGAGATAACTTTATAGATCTTACTTGACTCCTGTAGTTGTATTGACAACTTATGGTATTAATAATTGGTGCACTTAGGTCATTGTCCTTCAATCCAAGTCACTTGTAATTGTAGCAAGAATGTGGAGACTGATTTAAATGATGTTTTAGATTATTAAATGATTGTTAATCATTACTTTGCTAATTGTATTGCTTTTTTACTGATAGAGCTGTAAATAAATAGAGGTTTTTTTCTGTAGTTGTTAGCCCCCCACCAAAAATGTTCTGTTTCTCAAAGCTGGTTTCTTGGCTAGACAAAAGTAGAATGAGCTTGTGTTGGTAGAATGGTAAATGAGGTAACTCTGAGTGAAGCTTGAAATAACTGCATCTTGAAGTGCGATTTCAGTACCCTCAAAGCTTTTCTTAGGAAACCAGTCTAATAATTGCTTTGAAGCCATAGTGGCTTAGTGCGTGGCATAGTGGCTTACTTCTAAACGCAACTGTAATAGAACATGCCTCACAGTACTTTAGTGATTGAACACTGATCAATGGTTGGCAAATGCTCTAAAAAAGCATGTCAGTTTGTTTGGAAGGAAAACTCTTTTCAGACAGTTTTATAGTTGGAAACTGCCCAACACACTTTGCTTTGTATCACAAGGAATGATGTTGGAACAATTAACAGTAACCTGGTGGTTATGAAGTTCTTCCTCTAGTGAATAAATAGTACCTGTTGGAGTCACCTTGATGTTCAGTGTCCTTTGATGAAACTTTGTGATTGGTGAAAGGATATTATTGGTAGGTTCTAATCTTCTTGTGAGATAGACCAAGATCTTGACCTGCCTGTGTTAGGGGACTCCCAGCTACAGTATGGCAAGGACTGTCTGCTGAATTGTATGGTATCTCTTTGTGTATGCTTTGAAGTCTATGCTAAACTTTAGATTTTCCATTTCCTTTTTAAGTCAGCAATAGTATGGTGATTCCTATGTTAAAGTTTTTAAGTAAGAATTTATCGAAAAGGGTAAGTGGTATTACTTGGATGATTTTTACATGGAATTTTGTCTTGCTTACTGCAAAAAACACAGTGAGTCACTGGCACAAGAATCTCGGCTTTTAGGAATTAAATACAAGTCAAATGTGACTTCGCGTTTTCATTGTCTGGTTCTCGAAGAAGCCATTCTAAGTACTATGAAACATCCATAGCTGTGCTTGAAAAATATTGTGGAGTTACATCTACAGAAACACTCTCCTAATTAGCATAATTTTTATGGAAGCAGTGTGCTAGAACTTAAATTGAAAGTCTGTCAGCACTGAAGCTTACTTTGGTGAACTGTTTCAAACAAGTGTCTGACTTGAATTTCACTACTGTTTTGTATTCCTTAAATTCCTCATGGGAATACAACAGATATCTTCTTCCAGTCTTGACGAAAACTTACTTTAAAGCATTCTTCATGGGTCAGAAGAATATTATATTTGGGAAGAAAGACTGGTGGTAAGTTTCTTGAAGTAGCTTGTGACTTTGCAGCAGAAAAAAGTGAGGGAGTATATTACAAGTTGTTGTTTTAAACAACTAAGTAATTTTGATGTTATGTAATGCACTAGTATATGATACCATCTGGAAAAGCAAGTTTTGATTGATGAGAGACTTCTGATCATATAATATTCTTGAGCCTCCTATAGTCTCTTGAAAGGATCTGAGGGAATATTGATCTTGGATATTCAGCTTGAAACCTTTCCAGTTGTTTTAGAAGGAAAAAAAACCAGAGTCAAAAACCAAAGTCAAAACCTAGTAAAGGCACTGATACTATTACTATTTGAAAGCTACTAGGAGGTGTAACTTTCTCATACTTAAAGTGTCTTTGTATTGATAGGCTGCAAATCAGCAGAATGAGTAACTTGAGATAGAGTTGTCTCTAAGGAGCAACTTTACAACAGACAAACCTTAGGAAGGAGTTCTTGCTGAAGTTTCCTTAGACTGTGGCAGGAAACACTGTTGTAGTGGCCCTATAGTGAAGCATTTGTCAAGTGGTAGTGCTTCAAGCTTCTAATACAACCCAGAAAAATGTTTTGAAAGAAAAGTCGAACCTTTGATTTAGAACAAAGAGCAGTCCCTGAAAGCTGAGGCAATGTGTTATGCCACAAGGTCACAGGGGAGTTAGAGGGAAGGGAATATCTTTGTCACTCTGTTGACTGGCTGTTTGCTGCGACAAGACCTTTGCTTTTGAAGATTAGCTTTTCAGGGAATAAACAGCCCTTCCGTAGGGTAGGACAGCAGGCAATTGGAGGCTTGCCCTCAGGTAACTAAGTCGTATGGGCTCATGAAAGGTGCTGCATTTCCTTTTTCGTAAGTTCTGTAAATTAAAATTCAAAAACTAGATGGTCAGTTTCCTGTATTTTTGATAGGAACTTGGGCAAATCTGTTAAAGTTACATAGAACCATAGAATATGCTGAGTTGGAAAGGACCTATCAGGATCCTTGAGTCCAACTCCTGGCCTTGTGCCGGACACCCGAAAAATCACAGCATGTACCTGGGAGAATTGTCCTGAGAACGCTTCTTGAACTCTGTCAGGCTGGTGCTGTGACTGCTTCCCTGGAGAGCCTGTTCAGTGCCCAGCCACCCTCTGGCAAAGAATCATTTCCTGATATCCAACCTAAACCTCCCTGACACAGCTTCAGACCAGTGCCTTGGGTCCTGTCACTGTCACCACAGAGAAGAGATCAGTGCCTGCCCCTCCTCTTCCCCTCAAGAGGAAGCTGTAACTGCAGTGAGGTCTCCCCTCAGTCTCCTCTTCTCCAGGCTGAACAGACCAAGTGCCCTCAGCTGCTCCTCATCTGGCGTCTTTAGTGTAATAGCAAACACAATCTTTTCCTTCAACCATGTGAGTTACAAATCTAATTTTCAATTCTAACTAAAAAAATCCTCACAGGCTGTTTAAAACCACCTGATCTATAAACAAAAAGATCTGTCTTGGAATGGTTTTGCTTAGGAAAAGCAAATCCAAAGCTGCCTTATTTTCTGTGCTAGTTCTGTAAAATTACTATGGCAAGCAAGTTTTTCAACGGAGCAGGTTGCAGAGCTTTTGCAATTGTAAGCATAGATTGGAGTTTATACTGCTGCATGTTTATAATACTGCGTGCAATACTTGAAGATCTGTTTATTCCATGATTCTCTAGCAGTTTTGTGGCAACAGATAACATATTTAAAGGTTGGATCTTGCAGTTTTTTTCCAACCTTAATGATTCTGTGTAGATAGACTTAACCATATAGTTCATGGATAGTCTCTTTAATACCTTTCCAAAGAATGAATTCTATTTAGACATAATTACTGATTCACATTTAGATTCTAGGTGTTGGTATTTTATATGGCTTCTATACCAACTTCAGGAAAAATGCTAAGGTAGGTTCCTTTGGAGCATGTGGGCACTGTAAGGAGTGTGCTAGCCAAGATAAGAGGTCACAAACTTAAGTTGGGAATGAATGTATTCATAGAAAGGTGTTAATTATTTATATATATACATACACATATATTTATATATCTACATAGAAAGGTGTTAATTAGTCATGCAAAATAAGGCAAAGATGAAAAATAGCCAAAGATCACAGGACTTGTGGTCCTGAATATTTTTGCTTACTACTTCAAAGGTGCAATTTCGTGCTGGCACAAGCAGTCTTGGTTGTGTAACATTTCTGACATTTTGAGGGCTTAGTAAACTATTCCAGGATACTTTTCTTGTGGGGTGCAGATACTGTAACATACTACTTCACAGTTTTTAGTTTCCTAATGGACTTTTGAAATGTTCATAGTATAAGATAATAGGAAGTATTAAAAGATTTTCCTAAATAATCATGTTCAAAAGCATGTTTGACTTATAATAGAGAGAGCTGAAAATGTAAAATTGAAATTCTCTACCTGAAATTGGTCTTTTGTTTTCTTACCAGTGGCAAATCAGTCCAATTGATTTTGACTAGCTCTCTTAATGTCTTCAAAACTTGACAGTATTTGTAAAGACGTATGTGTTAAACCTTTCACTTTCTTACGATCACCTGTGCATCAAAGTGACATGACAGTATGGCTGTTTTGGCTTAGTGGCTACTCAGTTAAATATCTGTTGCAATCTCCAATTAGTCCTTCCTCTAAAAAGGGAGTGTGAAGCGATGATACTATATTGCTACAGCTTGTTTTGTGAATTGAGGTCATCAGTAACAACCATGTCTTTCATCCATAATGTACTTATATTCATAGTAGAATCTGATATTGAGTCCAGTGATCAAAATAGCTTTAAATTAGTTTCATTTTATATCCGTTTTTTTGAACAACCTGTCATTGGCTGGCTTAGCTTGCTTTTATTCACTGTGCTTTAAGCTAGTGTGCTAGTATTGTATGTCATCTGCATACAGTTGATTACTTTTAGTCTTTTGTTATTGCTGAACTGAAGATGCATCCAAAATCCTTAGTCTGAAAGGGTTGACTTTATGAAGTTCCTTGGAGTTCACAAAACAGTAATAGTTTGTATGCTGCCTAGTGAATTTTAGTAACTTTTAAATGCTTGAAGTTAAGAGCTAGAATGAGAGGAAATGAATGTATAACTCTTTCTTTTGAATTACTATGCAGTAAATGAAGTGCCGATGTAACTGTCTCTTCATTTAATTAAATTCTTCCTCCTAGCTCTGTACTCGATCATTCTGTTCTGCGTCTTTCTGTGGATTCCCTTTGTCTATTTCTATTATGAGGAGAAGGAAGAAGATGATGGCAACACATGCTCAGTAAGTTTACTCTAGCAAATGCACCAAGCAATGAAAAGGCAAATGAATAGAGCCAAAAAATGAAAGCAAGAATAATATTTTAAACTTAGAAATAGTATTAACATTGTAGTATTTGTCTATTACTATAGTTCCATAAAAATCCTGGAGCAGCTCTTAATAAGACATGGTCTGACATTGTCTAGTCTAAATGCTGTGGTCTTGCATGAAATGAAACTTTAGTGAGATAAATAATTAATGTCTGTATTTTCATGAATTCTTTAACCTTTCTAGAAATTCTTTTGAGCAAGATTTCATACACAGAAGTTAAAACTTCTTATCTTAGATCTTAGAATAGAAAATATATATAGTGACAGCTTTTTAAAGTAGAGAATAGGAAGATGGTTCTGATTCTGAAATGGGTACTCAAATTTAGTATCTTTCTTCTGTAGTGTTTGCATTTTTCCTTGAAGTAGGTAGTAGTAATTCACCTGAAGCTAACACATTTACTTTTGTAATGCACTGACTTGAGACCTCCCAGGGAATATAGTAAATGCATGCCAGTAAGGAACTACTTTTCAAATGAAAATACTTTTCTAAAGAACCTTTTAATCAATTAATCATTATTGTTTTCCGTTCTGTTTAGTTGTAACCTTAACATAAGAAGACTTTTAATAATAGCCATAATATAAAGTATTAGCAATAAGTATTTTCTTTGAGTGTACTTGCACTGAATATATTCAGGCTTCCAGCCACAGCTGCTCAAATGTATAGCTTATGATATATATGGTGTACAGCATAATTCCATGTCATTGTTCATCATTCTCAAGCTATTAGACTCTTCAAGAATGTATACTTATGACTTATATATACAACTACCCATGCATTTAATGCAGATTTTTGTAGAATACCTATTACGCTAAGTATACTTTTGCATAGTTTGCACAAATCCCTTTATATTCATTTTATGTTGATGTATTAACTTTCTCTTTAATATACAGGAGGTTAAAACTGCACTCAAATACACCCTGGGATTCATCACAATTTGTGCAGTTCTTCTCTTAATTGGGTAAGTATTTGTATTGAGCACTGTTCTATGCAAGATTTATTTATCAGAGTTCTGTTCTGCGTTTCTAAGTGGTAAATTATGATACACTCAATCTGTATAATCAACATTAGCTTAATCACTAAGAAGGCTTAAGTATCATGAGAATTAGGTACCTGAAAAGTAAGAGTTTAACTGGAAGATAAAATGGTTTTCTTAATTGTGGAGGTGCTTGTGCTTCCCAGTTGACTGAATGTGCAGTGTGAATTAATACCAAGGACGTGGTGACTGTGACACAACTACATTAATGCTTCAGTGTACAACTGGGAGTAAAAACTTGTCCTTATCGCTGTTCATCAAATAGTTTTTTTGCCTTTCTCAAATGCTTTTTTCTGAAATGGACATTGCAAAACAGCTTTTTAGGGAAATGATTAGATGTTATGTGCTTGTACTTTTCTAAATGGAAATGCTGTCTGGAGGATATAAGTGTAGTGTGGGGTTATACTTGACTTAATTGTGCCTTGTGTGATAAAGGTTTTGCTAGCATTTGCTTAAAAGGCGAATGCTACTGAAGTGAATGACCTGTTTGCAGCAAGTGCTCTTGTTCTGAAGCTCCAGGTAGTAGCAGAAAATTGATTTCAGGTCATCATTAACCATGACATGCACACCAATACTGAATGTTTCTAATGTCTGCTGTGTCATAAGCTTTTTAGCATTTTGACTGCAGCAGTAAAATTGATAAAAAGTGTAAAATGTGTGCTAAAATGATCCATATCAAAGTACTGGAGTGTGAAGTAGAAACTATGGTGAAATTAATGCTTCCAGTTGTATACCATCTTATTGGAATATTGTTTTAGTTTTGATAAAAGTTAAAGGTACATTTCTATCAAGTCTCTTGTCCTTTTAAACGAAAGTAAGGTATTTGCTCTTAAGAAATTGAAGGGGTTTGTTACCTTAATCATGGTCTAGAAATACTCTTAACATTTCTGGCAAAAGCTGTTTCTGACAGCTAGCTCACATCATAGGTATAGATAGATATATTGTATAATATATCCAGTTTAGACATTTTGGTAGTGTCTCTTGCTGAACCCTCAGTATCTGTAAGCATGCTCATTCCTCTCTCCCGGTAGTATAGAATTTGGTTCTTGACTTCCTAGTTGTCCTCTGTGCTGTTAGGCTTATTCTTTAAAAAGTCTTCACAGCTTTTAAATTGCAGTGGCTTAGACCACCCCCTTTGATACTTTGCCATATGACAGTGAGATTGACTTGCAAACCAGAGAGCTTGGTACTTGGCCACTTGCCCTTGGACTAAGTTACTGAACAATGCTTCCCCAGAGGTACAGACTTGAAACCCATTGATAAACAGCAGGAATTTGTGTTCTAATTGGAACAATTTTACTGCTAGTATCCATATGAGGTTACTTGCACACTTTTATGGCAGTAATAATTAAATAGTAGCATCATCCTAATACCCCCAGAATAAGGCATCCTCGCTACCTAAGATACTGCTACAGAAAAAGTTAGTTCTTTTATTTTCCCTTTAAGTGAGACTGCAAGACTCTCTTCAAGGGGAAAAGGCTCAGTTTTAGAGGCAAATGAGGTGGCTGTGCTGAAGAAAAATGTGAACTCCATTTCTAGTATAGTTATATATATATTAAGTAACATGTCTCTCAGTGTTTATGTATGTTTCTTCTGAAGACGTTATCTATCTTAGATTTAGTCAGCTGTTTCCATAGCAAGGGCAGGGAGTGGCCACAGAAGTCCAGTTTGACAGGAAAGAGATAAAAATGTTGGAGCTGAAGCTTCTATATGAGTGGTTTGACTGAATATGGTCGTGAAGACTAGTCTTGCAGTGACAGGGGATTCTCTCACTGGTGGTTGGGATCAGAGCAATGTTAAAATAGATTGGAATTTTATGTATTGGATTTGAATCTAGGTGGTTAGGCTTAATGGACTAAGGGCTCCTGCACACAGGTTACAAGAGTGAGAGGTGTTGGAATATTTCCTGTGAAGTGCCTGACAGTCTTTCTTCCTGTGCTTACATGCTTGGTGTCTCATTGCCAGACAGCCTCTGTTCTGATCGGTTTAGCTAGTAGTCTGTATGATTAAAACAGCTTTATAAATAAATAAATAAATAAGTAAATAGTTTTAAAGGCCTACATAAGAAGGTTTTGCCACTTCTCTGGTCAGCAGTCATCAAATCAATTATAAAAGCTATATTAAGTTCAAAGTTTGAGTGTCTTATTCTTACTAGAATGTTGACCTTGCTCCACTAGAGATCTTTGTGACTATTTTGGGAAAAAAAAAATATTTTGTGCCACATGATCTTGGAGGTTTTTTCTGACTTGATAACACAGCTCAGTGAGCAGGATGTTATTGTCCTAATCGTTACCAGGAGTAGTGTTTGTACCTCTTGCTTTACTTGTCTGTTACAAAACAGTTGTCTGGCAAAAATGTGCATATCTGTAACACTTAAATCCTCTGCACACAAATAACTTGATGCACAGTACCATTAAAAGGAAAGTGTAGGGCAAATTTATACTGGGATACTCAGAACTAGTTTTTACTTGTCATACCTTCCCCTTCCCATAAGTTACCTACTTTCCTTGTACATTCTGTAAATGTCATGTGCTTGTCAAGGGGCTTGAGATATTGCAGTCTACAGTAAGGTACCCTTAAGCAGTCTAGTATGAAACAAAATGTTTGTTTTTGAGGCTAATGAATGTTTGGTTTCAAAATGAACGCTTCCCTAACTGTCAGTGTTTAGAATTAAACTGGTTACCTTAAGTTTTCTAGAACCATTAGCTCTTAAAAAGCTATGAGTATGTCTAATTATCCTATAAATAGTTATGCAAATTATATCACAGCAGAACTCACTTAGGGAAATGAGTGTAAATCTGGTGTGTTGGAAAATAATTTCTTAAGGATGACAGTTAATGACATTCTTTGATTTAAGGATCAAACTTTACCCATCTACACTTGGGTATTAGCCCTGCCAAGAGTGAATAGTTTTAAACTGCTTGTCTCACATTTACTTGCCTTGTTCTGCAGCCTAGATATTGATCTAGATTTTAATCATAATTTACCCAGGATGTGTTTTGAACAGCATAGCAATTTGCTTCTATTCTTAAAATTACCACAGTTAATAATTTGATTTGTGTCCTGAACTCCAAGTATCAGACATCGCAGCTGGGCTGTTTTGTTTACTTGCATTACCTAAATTTATAACTCCTGTGTTCCTTTCTTTTGTGCATGGAACTTGAGCAGGAGCAGAATTGGATCTCCATCTCCTTCAGTCCAAGTTTATCTGAGTGCTAATTGAAGAGTATAATGTATACAGTGGCTCCTGCTTATATTCTTCCATCTTGTTTGTTCAGTGTGTGGTCCACAAATAGCAAATCCATAGTGGTGCTAAAATAAAAAGGACTTGAGCTTACTTACGTTCTCAGAGTCTCCTATTTTAACCATTTTTAGCAAATAAAGCTGCAGTTACTTCTTTCTATCATTTTTTAGTAGAAATGTTGCCTAACCTGGTTCTAATACTTGTATCTTCATTTTGTCTGGATGCTGTTTTACAGAAAGAATTACTGCCAGAAGCAGATACAAGAACTAAATCTAAAGTCAACAAATGTGTCAACTTAAGCAAATGCTAGCCCTTAATCTGCCTCTTGCACAGTCAAGAAGCGTTTTTTTTAGGAATTAAAATCTCGACTTTAAAAATGTCAACTTTTTTTTGGTTTAGCCAAGTATCAGTTTGGTTTTGATGTGATGATTGTATGTGCACAGTTGGTTTAGCCCTAACCTTTGAAACAAAAGCATATATTTTGTACTTAAAGTTTGAGACTGCTCCTGGAATATACACATTTGTTTGGGACTTGAGGCAGAGATCTAAATACATAGTCTTTGTCATACATGTCTGAATAATACTTGTGAACATTCTTTATAGACTTCGGTTTGAACATTCTTTATGGACTTCTTTCTTGCATTCTTTGCCTGAGGTGTTTGCCTTCCAATCTGTCTTCCTTGTGACTTGTAGACATTCTATTTCATGTCTCAAAGCTATGGTTCCAGGGGTTTTTTGATACTGTTTTTCCAGCTGTTACAAACCCATCTTTTTTGTCTATAGAGGTGCTGAAGAGTTACACTCATCAGCCGACTTTAGATGGTGAGCCTGACAAAAGGAAGCTTTCAGCTAGGGGGCTGTTTTACCTGACCTTGTTCTCTGAGCATTCTTTTCTAGTCTGCTTATTGGAAGAACAAAAATACTTAATGAACTCTGCAGCTCATTTCTCTGGACGAACTACAGAACAAAAAACAGAATGGAGCAGATGTGTTATTTTAGTTGTAATAATGAAAGGTAAATGTGTCCCTTTGTATTTTAATGCTTGTTTTAGGAATCATTAATTATTTTATTTTGGCTTCCAGAAGTGTATATTTATAAGAGAATTTGTCTCAATTGATACTTAAAGTTTATTTGCTCCTCTGCATATGAATCAAATCAGGATAGTAAATCATATTAATACATCTTTTAATGATACTTGAGTGTAGGGCCCTTACCTCTTTTAGGACTGGTAAATAGAAAATCACTTGTTCATTGACCTCAGACCTGGATCTGCACACACACGTACTCTGCTGATCTAAATGCAGCATTTGAGGAGAATGTGAAAAAAGTGCTTTTTCTTCAGGAATTAATGGATTTGTATTTTCTTAATTTGGATATAGGATTCTTTTTATATTTGACTAAACTAGGGTAAGAAAGAAAATTTTTTTTTTCTGTATTCCAGTGCTTTTGTTCCTTTGGATATTCCCAACAAGAAGAATTCCACAGAGTGGGAGAAGGTGAAACTCCTGTTTGAAGAACTTGGAAGTAGTCGTAAGTTTGAGATTTGTTCTGAGCTTTGCATGAGTTGCTGCTCTACTAACTTTTGTCACTTGTTCGTTGACTGAACAAGATAATTAATTTCCTTGGTGGCAGCTTTCTAACTTTCTGTAACTGCTTACCTACAGTAAGTCTTTGCAATAAGTGTTCTTCCTGTTCAGAGAAAAAAAAATTAGATCTCAAAAGCAGACACTGCCAGCATCTCCTCTCTGTACTTAAAATACAGTCCCCATTTGACAGCAAGGACTCCAGTGTTGTGTCCTCTGATATTTATGGTGGGGAGAGGAGGGTACTTTCTTCCAGAGTCTTCACTTAACTCAGCTCATAAATGCTACTTGGATGCTGAAGTTCATTGTCTTTTAGGGTGTGGTGAGTGTGTATCATGTTGTGTGATGGTCTTCAATCATTTGCCAAATGAACTGCAGTACTGCTGCTCCCTGTATGAATGAGACGCGTTTGTGGTTTTGTCTATTTAAACAGAAAAGTCCTGTGGGTGTTAAAACTTCTTCCCTTTGCTCTCCAGTACTGACCTCTTCTAAAATTGTTTGCATTTGCACCAGGGCTGTAAAGAAATGCTGTGAAGACCAAACTCCATGAAAGAGTATTTAACACTTAGGTGTTGTAGTTCATGTGCTTAGCCAGGATATGTTTTCAGGGTAAAGGTGTGAAGGAAGTGTTTTATAGGTGAGCTAAGACAGACTTGATGTCACTTTTTAAATGTATTCAGAAGAGGGTAACTAAAAGTTGTCTAACATTCATTCCAATGCATAAGTGCTCCATTATTTTGTGCTTCATTCTTAATATGCATCAGAGTATTGGCTTCTGTGTGAATATTTTAGGATATAACCAAACAAGCCTTTGTCAAGTCATATTCTGCATTATTCCAGGAATTTTGTACTGACTAAAGTTCCCTGCGATGACATATACCAAACACGGACAGAGATGGTTAATCCTTTCAGGGCCCATCAATTTTATATGTACAGTTTGCTTAAGTGTTCTCTAACCTGATCCTCTTCCACCAAGGGTGTATGCTCCTTCCAGCTTTTCTCCCTGAGCTCGCTGGCCTGGGTTTCCTGAAGTCTGGTCTTGCTAATAAAAGACTGAGGCAAAAAAGACATTCAGTACCTCAGGCTTGTCCTGGAGATATCCTGTCTCACCAGGTCCCCTGCTCCACTCAGCAACAGACCCCTATTTTGCCTCTTCCTCTTGCCACTTAAAACCCTTCTTGTTTTCTTTGACATCCTTGCAGAGTCTTTAATCGTAATATGCTCTATTCTGTAATCTGTGCTTGTAAGCGTAGGAGATGGGGAGGACAAATCCACAGCTTATTAAATGTTTTGGCTGTCTGCTTGTTGGTGTTTCTCTTGCTTTGCAAAAATTATAACAACATAGGAAAAAATGCTTCTTAAACTGTTTATACAGCTTGTGATAGCAGTTGAGCTGAGATGTAAGCTAATTTTTCCAGGCAACCTTGATATGTCTGTAACAAAGTATTTGGCTCTGTCTTTGCTATGAAATACAACATAGCCAGTATTTATTTTTAGGAAAGTAAAATAATTAAGATGCTGGCTTGGGATGTGAAAGTCTGATTTTATTTTCTGACTATCAGCATTCTCTTCTGACCTGTAATTTTATAGGATAATTCAGATTGAAGAGGCCTCAGGCCATCTAGTCAAATCTGCACCAAGAAGGAAGCTGTAAGGTCAGACTAGGTTGCTCAGGGCATTATCAACTAGCTCTTGAAAACCCCTTAAGTTTGGAGACTCAACTCATTGTGAAAAAAATATCTCCTCTTACCTATTGTGGGTATATGTGCGGTCACCCCTTGCCTCACACTTGACAACTATGCACCACTGAAGAGCCTGGGCTCTTTGCTAAGCAGACAGGCTATATTGGGTGTCTCCAAACCTGTCTCTATTCCAGGCCAAACAAGCCTGGCTCCCTCAGCTTCTCTGCACAGCATCTGCTCCAACTTCTCACCAGCTTAGTTCTCCCCTTAACCTGCTCAGATTTTTCAGTCTTACCTGTAGCAGAGGCCTCAAAAGTGGTTGCAGTATTCCCTATGTGGTCCCTTCCTTCAATAGAGGGGCATGCTGCTGTTGATGCAGCCTGGGATGCCATGGTACTTCCATGCTGGCAGGGCATGCTGCTGTCTTATCTTCAGATTACTGTCTCCCAAGACACCCACAAATGGGGGGCCCTGTGTTTTTGTACAGCTAGTCTACAGACAGCAACTCTCTGCAGAAGGTTCTTTTGTGTTCCAGAGGCTGGAGAAACAAGGACAAAATGCTTGCCTATTGTCTCGTACTTGTAGTCCTCTTTTTATATTAATTTACCCTTTTCCTTTGTCTGTCTGCAGTGACCCAAGAAATACAAAGATCTTGAGACAAAGAACAAACATCCAATCATCACTTGGTAGTTGGTAGTGGGATTATGAAAGAAATGCAAACTCATCCACTGAGGCAAAGCCTGATAATATACTTCTGATATACAATTATCAATTTTTCAGCCAGTTAGTTTCTTAATGTTCCATTGAGCATATTTCAGACTTTTAAAATGGATACTAAATGTTGGTTTCAAATACTTGTACAGGAGGATCATCAAATACGGTGTGTAAGTACATTGTGTTATATGTTACGAATAGGGGTCATGCATATGAGATTTTTTTTTCCCTAAACTTCAGAAAAAAGTCAAATTTTCACAGCTACTGAGGGGAAAATAGTGCTAGGTTTATTTTTGTGGTTTGCTTTTTTTTATTTTTTTGTTTGGTTTTTCTTAAGTTTTAAGCATAGCTGTAGTATTTGAAACACAGGGACATATTGTTTTTTAGCTCTGGGGAAGTTGTTTGATATTATCTAGCAAAAAGAGTAAAGGAGAGATTTGAGCTCTGAAGTTGGATTTGGTTGTGCTAGTCTATTAGTTTTTGGTGGTTTTGGAAGGAGGCCTGTAGGAATGGTCAGAAGAGGGGTGCAGCTCCTCATAGAGGGTAGTTATGATTTCTCAGTTTGCAACTGCTTGGTGTTGTGTTCAGGAAATAAGAATGGGAGCTGGCTAATGTGGGAACAGGCTAGTAGGTCTGTGTGAGCAGGGATAAAAGTTACTGTACTCTAAATTCTTGAATTAACTAGAGGGGAGGACATGGGGTAGAACAGTAAACTCTAGTTTGGTTATGTCTGAACACAAACATGAAATTGATTGTTGAAGGTTAATTTCTGTAATAGTTACTATAAGTTCATGTTACAATGTAACCAAAACCACTTGCATGGTGAGGTTAGGGATAAACCTGTTCTGAAGAATTATGCAGGAGGTTTTAGGCAGTTAAATGCCTTTTTTATTTGGTCACTCTTTTCTTCTATCTCTTTTAATTACTAGAGTTATAAGGCTACAGTAACTCCCTTGAACTTTTTCCAGTTTGTTGGTCTGTCTATACATTGAGGAAAGCTGAGGCTGTTTTTGGTTGGTTGAAGGATCCATGCTTGTCTGATTCTGGATAATGCTTTTAGTAGGAGAAATCAGGTGATAGGAAACAAAGCTAAGATGAACCATGCAGAATGCACATGAAAGTTGTACAAGTTACACAGCACCCTGGGGAGGCCAGAAATAAATTTTGAGGAGGCATTAGACAGCTATGGGAGCAAATTCTTTGGTGGCTGTTCAGTCATTTGGGTGAATGCAATTTCTGTGAGCTTGTAACAAAGACAAGAGTCTGTCCTGCACCCTGCAGTTTGGGATAAAGATCTGCTGTGGTCAAAAAGCTCTTCTAGGTAAATTTTTTTGTCTGAATTATAACTGGTAACTGCATCTTAATCTTTTTCTTCTTTCTCATGAACTTAAATTTCCGCTGAAAACTAATTTAGGAAGAAGTGTTCTTATGCATCTACAGTAAGTACCTTCAACGGTTTTTTTTTTTTTTTTCCAGATGGCTTGACGGCCCTTTCATTTTCCATTAGTTCCTTGACTGTGCTTGGAATGTTGGCAGCGATCACTTACACAGTAAGTTGTTATGCAAGGTTTTCAGATTTTTACCTTTATGTTACCTACAGTTATCACTGGCTGTACCTATGTGGAAAAATCATTATCCTAAAAAGATTCAGCAGTATCTTTAGCTCTGGGTTTTCCTGGTTTGAAACACTCATTCTAAGTTCTGACTTTTTGCCTCAAGCTTAAGGACCACTGTTTTAGTACTGAGCACAGATCAGACTTAATTTTGATGTGTTTATGCAAGGGGATGTCACATTACTTATGACTTGTAAAACTTAAAAAAGTCACTGACTTCCCTTGCTCTTAAGCCTTTATTTCTCCACCCTGACATAGAGAATTAAATGTTGCTTTTTTTTTATTCATTGAACAGTGGCATACCCTAGGGTTAGTATGGAGCTAAACTACTGCAGTTCTTTCTTTACCTTGGAGGGATTTGGAAGGGTTCATTCTGTAACCAGTTGTAAACTGTATGATTAAGGCTATGTTAGTTCAACTGCTTGACCTTGCTTTTATGCACAATGAAAAAGAACTGTTTTAACTTACTAACTTTGGCCAAAATTCAATGTTTATGTGGTCGTTTGCTTTTCCAATCTGTTCTCTTTCTTCCTTCAGTGAATAATCAGCGTGTTTGTAATGCTACTTGTTTTAACTTGTCATCAAGGTAAAATTTTGCAAAAAGAAGCTTTAAAGTTTGAGATAACTGACTGATAACAGACAAAACTTTAAAGTTTCTCAGAAATTACTGTTTTTCTGATAGGTTTTAATCTTAAGGTTTGTGTCCTTGCTAATGTAGTGTTTTCTTCCATTGCAGGCTGGCTCTAAGAAAGTTGTTCCCATGTAACTTTGCTAGTGAATTCTAAGTGCCTTTGTAGAAATAGCTCATGCAGTAAATTATTTTGAAGCATTGTTACCCAAGGAGGTGTTCTGTTTCAGGCAAACTATAAATGTATAAAGCTTGAACAAGGATTTAAGAAAGAGGGAAGGGGGTAAGGTACTTAATAAATACTACCTTTAGGTTCTTAAATGAGTAACAAGTATAGCTAATGGTTTTCTGTCTCTCCAGCTGGTGTAAGTTACAGCAGAATTATGGAAGGCAGTTCAGGACAGGTTCTCAGATGTGTCAGGACTGTGACAGCTTGGTGGCCATCAGGGTCTGTGCAGTAGGTAGGAGAGCAATTGGGTGGATCAGCTAGTGGGTGTCTTAGGTGAGCTGAATTGCTCTCAGCCCCATTGACTAAGTGCTTTAACCTGACCCAGATGATAAATTTTATTACTTTAAGCCTTTTCTTAAAGTGACACAGGTCATTAAATTATTCAGGCTGTCTTGCTCACATCTGGACCGTGTGATGGTCAAAAACGATCTAGACCTCCATTTAGCCTGTAATAATATGTCACATTTTAATTTGTTTCCCTTATTTATAGAAGAAAAGATTCGTTACTTGTTCAACTACATTACATTGCTGAAGAGCACATATAGTGTTCATGTAGTGTTATTTTAGCCTCCATGAGACTAACATTAAGAACAAACACATTAGCAGGGAGAATATCATTAGTGTTTTGTTCAAACAACCAAGCATGGTTTTTATAACTGCTAGCAAACATCTAAAATGTGAGATTGTGAAAATAAAGCAACTTTATTCTGGACTGAAATGTAAACAATTTACAACAAAAACCCTAGCAGATGTGGTGCTTCATGATATGGTTTAGTGGGCATGGTGGCGTTTAATCATGATCCATTTGGGCTTGATAATCGCGGAGGTCTTTTCCAACCTTAATGATTATGTGATTCTTGGCATTTTTTCAATTTACTGCTAGTATTTCCTACTTCCAATGTTACTGCCTTTCTATTTTTGAACCCAGATTGGTTGTAGGCATCATTCCGCTGAGTATCACAATATGCTTCTGTCCTCACCACTAACTATATCTGGAAATATGTGGAACCTGGAAATCCATGGTCAATAACTTTAGTGTTCTGTGTTGTCTTTGTTTTCTCAGACGAAGACAATACCCGATCTTCAATATCATTGCTCTAGTGTCAATGTATTTACAACTTTCACAAATACTGAGTGATAAATGAGGTGAAACATCAATTAACTCTTGTCTGAATGCCTTAATTACAAAGATTTTTGGGCTAATTTGTTGCTTTGTAAACTTCAGCTGAGCTGTCTGTGCAAATGCCTGCAGTGTGAAATTGATTTCCTTTATTTTTAACTGCTGTATTTCATCCTTCTGGAACTATCTGTTCTGTTTTACAGTAGGTGTTAAGGGACAGTGGGAGAAATGGAGGAGCTATTTGACAGAAGTTTTGGGGATGAGCTCACACAGGAGTGGGTTGTTACCTACCTCTGATGTGAATTTTTTGTCATTGTTTGCAGGCAGGTGTAGAATCTTATGCTGAAACAGTGAGCTGGCTTTGATATATGGGTGGACTGAGGTACAAATGTGTCACAGACAGTGAAAAACACCTTTTAGAAGGTCTGTTCTCACAGTAGGAGCAGGGTTTTCTTTATTCTCTAAAGGTGCTTTCATATTACATTTTCCACCATCAGTGATGGTCAGGCTTCCATATTTAAGCTATTTTCACCTGTAACAGCATGAGCAATGCTGTTCTCATGGTCTGAAGAATGAATTGAGTGTGCCCTTGACAGCATGTGGATGCCATGTACCTGCAGTCCAGTTTATGTTGTGGGCTGGACTTGTTCCAGTGTAATTACGTACTACAAAAATTTCTTCAGTAATGAAAAGTTTCTGGGCTGTTGTACTTCCCTAAGTCTCAGGGAGAGGTTGGCTCAGAGTGTAGGCGGTCTTTACCAGTTTGGATTACTCCACTCTTTCTACTTCAGAGAAGGTGAACATGATTCTGGAAGGAGTGACTGTTTTTTCTTGGTAGTTTCCCCTGTCTTTGTGTTATAGGTTTGTTTTTTTTTTTTCTGTATTAGCCTTGTATTAAAAAAAAAATCACCTCTAGATGAGACAAAGACCTGAGTGCAGAGACAAGTCTGTGAGGAATTGTCTGTAATGCTTGCTGCTTACATCTCACAAGTAAGTAGTTAGGCTCCTGTGTTTTTCAGGTTTTTCTGCTGCTTATGAAATTGTTTATCCCAGTTTCTAAGGGTGGGAGATCTTTGTGCTTAGTCATCAAATCACTCTTTGATCATTGGTGTTAGTTGTTTTGTTTTTTTTAAGCACAGAAAGAGAATACTGTTACATAAGAGTGAACAGAAGAACAAAGATGCCTATTTCAAAATTTTCCACAAATGCTTATTAGATGATGGAAAAAAGAATAGATAGGGACACTATGTGTGGTATCTGAGTTCCTATGTCTCTGGACAGAAGTGGTCTCAGATCTGTGGTTTATACCAGTGAAGAGTTGAGGATTTGTAGTACAGACATAACTGAAATTTTTTTGATGTTCCTCTCACTTCTCCATATCCTCAGCCTGTTTCAGTGCCAGAGTTGCTATTGTATTGTTGAATGGAAGCTAAGAACAGGTGTATCTGGTCTTCTATACGCTCATTCACAGTAAAGAAAAAATCTATTCTAAGTGAATATCTAATAAAGGTTGTATTGTAATAAGTGTGTTAGCAAAATGTTAGCAAATCCATTCATACCTAATTAAAAATGGCTTTAGATTGAATGCTTACCATAACAGAGAATACTAAAAATAAATAGGAATGCTGTGCCTGCAGTGACCGCAGTTGACTGATTTAATCTTCAAATGTTATTTATGGAAGAAACCATGAAAGAGATGAATCAAGTGATTTTATTAAAGTCCCTGACAGTGCAATTTATCCATTCTACAATTAGCTGAACCTATGTTAACAGTACTGCATTGTGTGGCCTTCAGCATGAAGAATTAGATTATGGCTGCTCTAAAATTGAATTTCGGTGTTGTGGTAATATAAAATACTGTGAAAAGTTGGGGGGGGGAAAGGCTTTGGCACTGTCAGCAGGTAGCCTTGAATTTCAGTAGAAATTGAGAGCAAAAGCTCACTTCAGCATGTGTGTGCTCCTAGGCTTTATGAAAGCATATCCTCCTCCTTCCACAGGAGGAGGGATACAGCAGGGTGGTATTATTTAGATTGCAAATGGCTGCAGTTTAAACTATGGAACTAACAAATTTAGCCCAAGGACTGATCTAGTTAAAACCTGGTTTTTTAAGGATCACTCTAGTGTTCAAGGCCTCTCAAGGCCCTGATTGGTTTAACATATTACTCTGAAGTACGTGGTGAACTGTTAATGCAGTGAAGAACAGAATTCTTACCAGAGCGCACTGTATTGCAGCATTTGATATGTTGGGATTTGAGGGGTGAAGGTGGCAGCTGAGGGACAGCACAAATTGAAGCGTCGCGCTGGACCGGAGTTGCGGATAACTGCAGAGTTGTGTTACCAACTGAGATAGATATGAAGGTAATGCTACAGTTCAGTGGGGTTGTCATTATATTAGATTGCTGGGTTCCATTTTCTATGGCTTCAAACATCAAAATCACAGTATATTTGATCTAGCAGTACATACAGAGAAGAGCTTTTCTTGCCATTTGAGGGAAGATGCGGAGTTTTGCTTTTCAGTTGTGAAGCTTTCCCCAGCATCTGAATGGGGTAGGATGAAATATGCTGTTAAAACTGAAGTTGCCAATGAAATAAAATTTTTTTGGTATGAGAAGTTCCTGATCTCCTCAATTTCTGTGGAATCCTAGTTAAAAGCTCTGGGAGGTATTGGTAATAAATGCTGATCCTGAAAGCATCTCATCCCTTAAGGTAAATCGCTGGGGAGGGTAATAGCATGGAAATTACCAGCTTAAGGAGTTAGTGCAAAACTTACTTTTCCAAGAGAAGGTCAGGGAGAAAACTCAGAACTACTTTCACTGATAATTTAATATAGAAGGTTGTGTATGTTTTTGGTACCTACTAAAAAGCAATAATTATTATAAGAATTAGGTTTTAATTCAAGTTCCATGCTTGCTAGGAAATATCTTCAGGTGTCAAGAATTAACATTTGAATAAAGGAGCAAATTAAATGTTTTTATGAGAAGATGAGATAAAAGGAAGGTGATTAAGGAGTAAAAGGAGTATTTAGAGGATTTTAATTCCACACTTTAAATTGAACATACATTGGTTTGTTCTGTTTAGTTTTCCATGTGATGCAGAATGTGGCACCAGTGTCTTTTCTGGGCTATAAAGATGCTGGGCTGTGAGGTTCTTGCATCAGAACCTTTTTCCAGTGGTTTTGGCATTCTACATGAAAAATAGAGCTTCTCTAACAACTGATTGCAAATCATGATAAGAGATGTCTAGCATGAGGCTAAACATTTTGGCAATAGTGTGTAAGGATAATCTAAAGCAGACATCTTTGTTGTATTTGCCAAGTGTCTCACCTTAGTAAAAAGTCCATAGCAGTAAATTCTCAAATTGCTTCCTTACATTTGCCCTGTAAGCTTTTGGTTTGTTATCTTTGGGGTTTTTTTATTATGGCCATTCCAATGAGCAGTTGTTCTAAGGTACGTATTTTATTAAGATGTGGGCATAGAACTGAATTGTCTAAATTTCCCAAAAGCTTGGAGTGTAACAAGCATATGGTTAGGACCAAAGAAACCAAAAATCAATTAGTTGTGTGGTCAAACAGGATATGTTTTTTTTTTCAACTGCATGACTTCTTTTTAATTGTGTATAACAGTTTAAGTTGGATAAAAAGCAAAATTGCTTGCTTGTGTGAATGGATTTAAAAACATAAAAGCCGCAGTTACATTTCTTCTGATTAACTTTGAGCTGATCCTTTTCAGCATGGTTTTTTAGACTATACTAAAATTTCATGTTGCATTTCCTTGCTGAATACACTGAAGAATAATCTTTTCTTGGTTTTAATTGACACTTCGGAAGACCAGGAAGGGACAAGAAAGATGCAACTAGGGAAGATGTGTATTCTAAATATTTAACTTCTTAAGGGGAAATAATAAAATAGTGTAGGTGAATAATGTAGATGAAGTCTACAAATGTTCACATGATACATTAATATTACTGATAAGAGAATAAACACAGATGTCATTTTCTCAAGTACATCCAATGTTTAAATGAGCAACATTATTTAGACCTATGTCTTGGTATGTCTCAATTCTCAACCTAATCTTTAATTGGTAGTTGCTTTTCTGTTTTGTAAGAAATGTGAACAAGTGATCTTCAAGGGCGCTCTGCAATTCTGTGACCTTGATTTATACTGACAGCTTTCTATGTCTATAAATATGGAACAGTAACACAAAAATTATAAATTAGGCCTGTAGTGCTGTGCTGGTTTTGGCTGGGGGAGAGTTTGAAACAGTTTCACAGATGATGTAGTTTGCATCTATTCTTTCATTAATGTGTTTTGCATTGAAATGGTTCTGCATGGCCTTAGGTATTAGAACAATAGTTGTTGTCAGCTCCAGATTGCTATTAGAATTCAAGGCAGAATAACAAGTTACTCATACAGTGATAGGCGGATTAATTTTTGAGTGATCTTGTACATCTCATTTAGCATGTCCTTGAAGGATGATTATAATTGGCTTTGTAATTTTCCCAAACATTTAATAAGCATTATTTGATTTCTTATGGAACGATAAAATGCTCCTTTTTTTCTCCATCCTGAAAGAGGCAGTGTTAGAAAGCTTAGCTTGTCTACTCACAAATGTGATGACCTTTTCACACCTAATTTTTGTCCAGATTATGATTTACTTTTCTGCAGTTGACATTATTAACAACCAAAGATCTTAAAACCTTTTAGAATCTAACTTTAAAAACACTCATTCACTAGTGATATTCTTTTAAGCTGACATCAAACAGCTATTGAGAAATTGAGATGTTAGTAACATTCATTGTCATTACTATCTAATCACTTTAATGCCAATTCTGAAATAGAAAATAAATGTAACTATTTCATTATACTCGCTTCTCTATGAATTAGTAAATAACCAAAATAATAACCTAATTTGATGGCTGTTTTAACAGCCTGATTCCCACTACACTGTTGGAGAACTGTAGAAATTAAACTGGTGGATAAATTATAGTTTTGTATTTTAAGAATTGGAAAGTAGATTAATCTTTTGGGGTTTTTTTATTAGATTAATCTAATGCTTTTCTAAGCCTGATGGAGCAGTATAGAAGGTGGCAGCTAGGCAAAACAATTATGGTCAGTATTGTAACTGAAGCAGAGTTAACTCTTTCACAGATGTTTTGTCCAGCAAGCACAAGTTTGCAGTGCATAGTAGAACAGCTGTAGTATAGAGGCTGTTGTATTTGGTTTCTGTGTCTTAGAAACCTTGACAGCATTTTTTTGTCCACCTGAACATCAACAAACAATGAGTCTGTATGGTGGAGAGAAAAAATTATTATCAGAAATGAAGGTGAATGTATAGCAGGGTACTACAGGGACGAATAGTAGAGAAATGGAGAAACAAGTGCTTAATGCAAGAGTCATGTTGTGTGCAGCAGATCATGGAGGAATTGCCATAGTGAACCTACCTGTTCTGTTTGGTCAATCTGTTCCATGCTTTGAGATGTTTTTTATAGCAATGTTATCCAAAAAGTTATGTGCTCCTGTAGCAACTGAAGATTGTTTGCTGAAACTTCCCATGAAAAACTGAAATTTTTTTGGATAACATGTTGAATGATTTTTGAAGCTGTATGGTGTGAGATTTTTAGAGGAAGCAAATACCCAACTGTCCATGAGAGAGTTTGCCATCTTCAGATGCGTTTAGTAGGCTTTCTCCTTTACCCCTCAAAATTTAGGGGAAGATATATAAACTCCTGTCACTCTTTGCCATGCTTAGTGATGTTCTGCAAATAAGATTTTTGAATTTCCAGTTGTTATTTTTTGAATGGTACATGGGTAGGTAGTCAGAGATGGAGACATGGCTTTAACGTAAGAAAGCAGATGCTGAGTCTTTGTAGAGTCAGATAACTTTCCAGGAGAACCATGCAGCCAAGCTGCACAGAGAAGGTACAGTTTCAATCAAGGTGTAGTCCCAGTTCCTTTTACACAAAGTCAGTGTCACTTGTGTTGGAGTGACACCTGAAAGTACACTTCCCTTGAGGCTATTTATTTGGACTGACTGATGTGCTCAGTCAGAAGCAATGCTGGCAAGAGTGCCTTGTATCAGTACAAAACTGTTCAATATAAGCAACTGAATTGTGTCAATTGCTCTGAAAGGTAAAAGGTATCCTATGATTTCCCTCATGGTTAGCATAATTCAAATCAAAAGCTAATTAGGCTACTACTATATAAAAGTATCTTCAATACCAAAATAATTCTTTAAATTGAAGGGTTTTTTTTACCTGGGACATTTGTATTGAAGCAAATTAGCTCATGCTTGACTGTATTTCTTAAATACTGCATATATTAAAATAGTTCAGCTGTTTTTAATTTGAATAGATGCATTTTTGTCAGTGTGGTTGGTAGAATTGAACATTTTGTCTTCCATGGTCACACTTTGAGGTGAAATATTGAAGCAAGCTGTTGTAAGGAAACAGGAAATGGAGTATTTTTATCTTTAAAGCTGAGAACATTTCTGATGCCTTTTATACAGTGGTTATAATAATTCTTTTTTTAATTTGGCTTTTTAATGTGACTTCGCTAGAGGGCACTGCTGTGCAAGAAATGTTTGTCAATATTAATTTCTACACTTCTTGCCCAAGATTAGATATACACCTTTAAAAACCTCAGTGATAACCACTTTAAAGCCACTTGTATGATATATAGACCCCTCATAGTAAATGGACTAGGAGGTCATTCTGGTATGTTCCACAAGTACTTTTTGATAATATATTGAAATCACAAGTTTATTTCTTAAATATCTTTAACCAGAAAAAGTTGTTAAGGTATCTTCATTTATAGTTCTGGTTGTGCACCAAGCTGACAAGAGAAAATTTACTTGTTCTGTTTGATGGCTAACAAGGAGAGATTATCATGTTTGGGCCACAAGTTAATCATTTGACCATATTTTATTAGCTGAACATAGCAGATATAGAAAATAAAACATAATCAACTTCCATTTAAAGTATAGCTCCTGATGGCTTCAGGCTTTTTGCAGTAGGTGTTCAAAGTTAGCTTTAACTCATTTAACTCTATTTTAAAGTGATTTACTATATTTATTGTAGTGTGGTTTTGCTGTCTTCCTCTTAACTGATCCATGTGCTTATGGCTGATATGGTTGAGTATTAGGTGTTCCCACCTTAATACTCACTTGTAGATGCAACTCTTCCATAGCTTGTGCAATTTAGAAATCTTACACTAGAAGTTATGGTTTCCAGTGGAATACCTTTCTGGGTCTTTTCAATAGTCAAGGGTTTATCCCTGAAGTAGTTGCTTGATGGAACAACTTCAGTAAAACATGATTTTACAGCTTGTTGCAACTTCACTTAAGTTCTGTTTTCTGTTTCTGAGTGACTATTATTAGCATAGCAGGCAACTAATAAGAAAGACTTCCCTTATCTGGCCATGGTGAGTTTGGCGAGTCTCACGTGTTGTACCATGCTGAGTCTGCAAGAGACTAAGAATCAGAACAGCAGCTCTTCCTTCTAAATCTTAACTGTGAAAGACACGAAAGTCGCTGAATCTGCTGCAGAATGAAAAGGAAAGGGACCTGGGAGAAGTGGAGGTTAAGCAATTTAGACACAATGCTCGTGTAATTTCTCATAAGGTATGTAACGCTCTATCTGGAGCATGGAGTTTATTTGGGTTCAGTGGCATGCTGAGAGAACAGGTAGAGCGTGCTTCTCACTGCTCCTCAGTGCCAGCTGATACTGCATAAAGGTACCGAATTATTTGGAGCATTTATGGGAGTTGCAGGCTCCTGCTTTAGGTGGATTTATTTTTAAATTACTCTGCCAGACTGAACTACCACTTCCCTGAGTAACAAATAAGACAGGAGTTTCAAAAGCTTTGTTTAGACTGTTCTAACAGGGTTGGGAAGCTGGGTTTTCTGTTGCAATAAGTTGTTCTGTTTTTTCCCTTATCCTTTAAAGTAGAAGGCCTTATACTTCAAAAAGTCTGTAAGTATGAACTTCATCCATTCAGAGATGCCTGTGGGCAGAAACTCAAATGAGAACAAGACAGCTGCTCATGGATGATGCTTCTAATTTGTAGTTAATAGGTAGTGAGCTGTTAGGATTTGTCTTTCCAGCCCTTAAGCTAAATGATAGTGGTGATCTCTTGTGTGGAGAACTTGTGGTGATTTAAGAGAGGGGAGTCTTCTCTAAAATAAGTTGGTTTACCTATAAATTTAGAATTTTTTTCCTACTGTAAGATGAGGTTTCAATTAAGGTGATCAGGCATCCAAGTAACAGCAGAGAGCAGATAGAGACTGAGGCCTTAGAGACCTATCCTTGCAACATGTATTATCAGATATCAGCTTGAACTGTTAGTGTTTAGTGCTAGACTGGGTTAATTTGGAAGAACCTGTGTGACAAAACTGCATGTATGCTGTAATTGACTATTACAGTTGGATGTCTGGTGTTACTCTTTGGTGCAGTGTCTCTTATTTGACTTAAGACTTATAGACAAAAAAATTGTCTAAATATAAGTCCTGGAAACTGTTTGTTCAGTGGTGTAAGTATGTCAATAATTAATAACTTGTTTTATATAACTTCATGTACATAAATTAACTTGTGTTAACTGCTTTAAAGTCTCTTTTGATATGTTTTTATTCGTATTCCAAACTCTGAACCCACAATTTGTTTCAGGACTAAGCTCTCTCTTGGCTTTAGTGTACATCATTGGTTTGTTTTCCTTTGCTATCCTCAATACATTGTTTGCTTGTTAAGTTGCAGATGCCTAAAATAATAGTCCTTGAATAATTTAACACTTGTACTAACCTAGGGGATTAAAACTTTGTCCAGGGCAGACTTGAATTTCTTTATCAGCCTGAAGGTAAATGCAGCCCTGAAAATGAGCTAATACAGCTTCTGTTCAGACCTGTGATACATCACATGAGATGACTCATCTTTCTGTCCTTCATTCTATATATTGTTATCTTGAAGGACCAATGTGTCCTTTTCCCACACTGATGATGGGAGGGTTACTTGCATAATCATCCTACTATTAGCATAATCTGTTTTCAGGGAAGGAACTTAGCCTTTATCACTAGAGCAAGCTTAATGTTAAAGTATGTAGTTCACACTTTCAGAAACAGCAAAACAATACATTACTTTAGGAGTTGTATTTTTCTTTGTAGAAACTTAGACTAAGCTTTTAAGTCCTGAATTTTATTTCTTGACTATTTCACAGAGTGAATACTTGATATGTTAATTGATATGGTAGTTGTTTGAAGAACATGTGGAAACCTCAGATGTTGAAATCTAATTACTTCTAAACTTAGGTCTGTAAAATTGTTTAGGCACATCGTCATAGTAATCTCTTATATGTGTTTCTACATACTGGCACTGGCTGGAAATGTTTTGGGTTCCAGAGAGGGACCTCAGATAAATTGCAAACTACATTCTAGTTTATGATGTTAGATGGTGTTCATATGTCCTGTAAATTCTGGAATTAGGCTACTAGCTGACCTGAGTGAGCTCTTTGGGGTCAATATGGGCCCAATGCTATTTAGTCCTCATAAATGATCTGGGTGATGGTGTTGAATAATTATATAGTTTGAGAAATATGACAAACGGGGAGAAGTAGATGGAACAAAAAGCTGCCCTTCAGACATTGACTAATAGGAAGGTTGGGCCAACAAGAATGACATCAGGTTTGGCAGCTGTTAAGGTAGTTTGTTACAATGGGTTAATTCCAAGCAACAGTTCATGCTTGGGTCTGATTAGCTGGGAGATGGTTCTTCTGAAAAGGACCTGGAAGTCCTAGTGGGCAGCAAGCTGATGATGATCTAGCAGTGTGCCTTGCAGCAGAAATGCAAACAGTGTCCAGGGCTTGCCTCAGCAAGAGTGCAGACATTTTCATTGCACTTGGCACTTCCAAAGCCACACCTGGGAATTCTGTGTTGGGTTTTAGTCTCCTAGTTTATGAAACTTGGAAAACTCTAGAGGCTCCAGTAAAGACTTGTAGACATGATTACAAAGTTGCAGAGAGCAATCCATAACTAAAAGCTGAAGGAATTTTTTGTTCGGCCTACAGAAGAGAATTGTGGGAGAGTGCTTTTTATAGAATCATAGAATCAGCTAGGCTGGAAAAGACCTTTGAGATCAAGTCCAGCCTATGACCTAACACCACCTTGTCAACTAGACCATGGCACTAAGTGCCTCATCCAGTCTTTCCTTAAACCCCTCCAGGGACAGTCCCTCCACTGCCTCCCTGGGCAGCCTATTCCAGTGCCCAGTCACCCTTTCTGTGAAGAACTTCTTCCTTATGTCCAACCAAAACCTCCCCTGGCACAGCTTAAGACTGTGGCCTTGTGTCCCGTTGCTGGTTGTCTGGGAGAAGATGCTGACCTCCACCTGGCTTCAGCCTCCTTTCAGGGTATTGTAGAGAGGGATAAGGTCTCCCCTGAGTCTCCTTTTCTCCAGGCTAAACACCCCCAGCTCCCTCAGCTGTTCCTCATGGGACTTTTGCCCCAGACCCTTCACCAGCTCTGTTATCCTTCTCTAGACTCGCTCCAGCATCTTAACATCCTTCCTAGACTGGGGGCCCAGTACTGAACACAGCACCCAAGGGGCAGCCTCACCAGTGCTGAGTACAGGGGACAATCCCTGCCCTGCTCCTGCTGCCCACACTGTGGCTGATACAGGCCAGGAGCCTTTGGCCTTCTGGGCCACCTGGGCACAGCTGGCTCATGCTCCGCTGCTGTCAACCAGCATCTCCAGGTCCCTTTCTGCCTGGGCAGCGTCCAGCCACTCTGTCCCCAGCCTGTAGTGCTGCAGGGGGTTGTTGTGGCCAAAGTGCAGGACCCGACACTTGGTCTTGTTGAACTTCATATCATCGGATTGGGCCCATGGATCCAGCCTGTCCAGGTCCCTCTGCAGAGCCCTCCTACCCTCCAGCAGATGAGCACTCTCCCCCAGCTTGGTGTCATCTGCAAAATTGCTAATGGTAGGTTTTATCCCCTCACCCAGATCACCAGTGAAGATGTTAAACAGGACTGGGCCCAACACTAATCCCTGGGGGTCACCACAAGTGACTGGCTGCCAACTATAGGCAGCACCATTCAGCACCAGTCTCTGGGCCCAGCCACACAGCCAGTTCTTAATCCAGGAAAGAGTGCACCTGTCCAAGCTGTGGGCTGCCAGCTTTTCCAAGAGAATGCTATGGGATATGATGTTGAAGGCTGTGCTGAAGTCCAGGTAGACAGTATCTGCAGCCTCATGTAGGTGGCAAAGCAGCTTAATGCTCTCAAAGGAGGTAGTCTAAAGGGACAGCTGACACACATTTATGGACAGTTGTCAAGTCCATCCTAAATTATGGCATATTCAAAAATACAATCAAAAAATGGACAGTGTCTTGCTCTCAAGTTCAAGTGCATGAAATTTTAGTTTGTCAAAGTAGGTTTTGAAGCAGGTCAAATCGAGTCTTGTGTACAGAAAACTAATATGACAGCAGCATGTATGGTGACATTTTTAACACTAGCATTTGTGTTAAATCTATTCGCAGTAGGAAATGTAAAGCTGTGCTTGAAAGAGGGAGTCGTATTTCTCTAAAAATACAGAAAACTGCTCTTCAAACTTCCTGGAAGTATTTAAAAGACTTGTAGACATGGCACTTAGGGACATGGTTTATTGGTGGACTTTGCAGTGTTAGATTACTGGTTGAACTGGATAATTTTAGAGGTCTTTTTCAACCTAAATAATGCTCTGAAGTTAGCAAGTGTTCAGATATCAAAGACTCTAGTAAAATTGTGTGTGTTAATTGCTGAAAGAGAAAAGAACCTTCCTGCTGAGCTCTGCACCAAGAACAATATATCATCCACAATAAACAGATTACAGGTTTATGGCTGATGTCTCTTAACTGCTTGGAGAAACTTCTCATCTTGGCCTTGATCCATAAGACTCACAGGATAACAGACAGGAAATAGTGCCATTTTCTTGTTGTTTACCTTGCCTCAAATATGTTTCTCTTTATGTTAGTAGAAAGCTTACAGACCTTGCATTGGAAAAATCTGGCTGTACTGTTAATGTAGAAATTGGCAAAACACTTTGAATGATGTAGAATTTATAACGAGGAATAAATTCCAACAAAATTTATGAGTGTGAATGAGTATCTAAGCAGTTTTGGAATGTAACTGAGTTCAGGTGTTCACGTAACTTTTGCTGCCTTTTTACTGCAGAATTTTGGTTTTAGTAAACTGGGTACTTTCAACTCAATTTTCTTAAAAACAGCTTGAAGACTACTGGCTGCAAAGAAATTGTGTGTACTTTGCTTCTAAAACTATTAATGTTCAATATCTAGAAATTTCTGTATTGCACAAAATGTTGATTTTGATCTAAAGTAGGAAAGTTAAGGTTTTTAAAGCTATGTGATTTACAAAAAAACAAGGGCTAGTTTGATAAATCATCAGTGTACTATGCTTATATGAAGTCTTAACACGTCTTAGTGATCATGAGACACTTAAATACCACTGGAATGATGTGGGATGCTGGAATTGGCACAGCATGTTTGTTATGTTTTGCTCAAAAGGGGAAAGGAATTGGTTGCCTTAGAACATGCAGATGGGGCAAAAAAACCAGTAGTGCTACGTCATAGCTACAACATAGAGCAGCCTTAGCAGATGAAAATATATGGCAGAAAATTTGAGTATGTATGTTTCCTTTTTATTTTAGGCATATGGTATGTCAGCTTTGCCTCTAAACTTGATTAAGGGAACTACCAGTGCATCTTACGAACGTTTAGAGAACACTGAAGATATTGAAGAAGTAGAGCAACATTTATTGAGGATTAAATCAAAGGTAAGGTCTTCACTGTTCTCACTTTCTTATGATTTGGTTTTTCCTTGCTTACTAGTTTATGGTCATGGTGTAGAGTCTTTGTTCCAGAAAGAATAGCAAGTGAGAAATTAATAGCTTATAGTTATTTGAGTTATTCTGAAACACGTCGTCACTTGTGTAGTAGCGATTACATTCTTTGTCAGTCCTGCAGCGGTAGTTGTTTCTGTCTGGCTAGTAAGTGCTAACAAATTAAACTCAAACTTCTCCAGGCCTGCTTGGATGGAAGAGATGCTTTGTAGATGTTAACCTCACTTAGTCTGCTACCAGAAATGGCATCCAATTTGTTGACTTACTCAATGCAGTGTAGTTGACACTGGATACTTGCCACATAGAGCTGTCATGATTTAGATTCATCAAACTATTAATCATCTTTATGAATAAATAACAGCTCCAAATATTCTTGCTTCCCAGTTAATGTACCTTGCTGTTATAAATAATTTCTTTATGAAAAGCATACATATGGAAAGCTGTTCTGAGTCCTAAATATCCCTCGGATGCTAACACCATTTGTGTAAACCCATGATGGCTTTGCAGCTAATGGAAATGCTGTACCTCATGTTAGCAAGATACTTTGAACAACCTCTGAGTGCAAGCCAAAGGAGGGTAAGATTTCTTTACATACAAGATGATAGGGGAAAATCTCCCACCTCTTTTTTCAACCCATTTCAGATAAAGGTTTGACCGGTGTTTTCACAGCATTGATTAGGAAAAGTGACATTGAGATGCCTGGCTTCCATCCTGGCAGTCCATCTGTGTGCTCTGTGATAGTAGACCTTAGAGATGCTGAAGCAGTTCCAACAGTCTTCCCTTGATACTTGGCTTACCTTTACACAGTGTGGGCACCTTAAGTGTTCTAGATATTTTGTTGAATAAAAAAAATCTAGAAAGTAGTCTGTTTAAATTATCATGTTTTGGTTTTGCACTAAGTACTATGGCAACAAAGGCATCTCTTAATAAAATCAATACGAGAAAAATGAGAAATCTGTGACAAATGAATCATTACTTATTACAGAAGACCTTGTTGGATTATGAGAATTTGCATGCAGCTGGTCTTGTTGTTCAGTCTGGATAAACAATAGGATCAAGAAGTAGAAAGTTCTAAATTTATGTCTATATTGTAATATGACTTTTAGTGTAAACAAATTTTTCTCGGTTTATGGTCAGCATTCTGCCTCATTCTGTATTGGAAATCTTAGTTCTTCAGTTATATATGCATTAAGTTTTGAAGAAAGTGAGTTTTACTGAGAGTGCTATTCAGTAAAAACTAGAAGTATGAAGGTATGCTACTGAGATTCAATATGTAGTATGTTCTTGTACTGTTAGTGCATCTAGTAGGTTTATTTCATTAGTCTTAAATAATTGAAGCTTGAACTTGGAGACTGGGAGCTTGAGCTATTGTCAAAAAGTCCTTTTTAAGTCACAGTGGTGTTATACAGGGTATAGTACATGTATTACTATTAAAAGTCCAATTTAAGTGTTCTGTATGCCTATAATGTGGTCTTAGTCTTTTTGATAAATTTATTTAATTTATTATTAACTTCACTGGTATAAAGTGTTAGATTATTTGTGGGAAGGATCTTTTAAAAGAAGAGTAAATTAATAAGGAATTTCAAAACTTTAAAATATACTTTTAGTGCATTTCCTACTATGAAAAAGTCTTTTTTATCCAAATATGAGTTTGTAATACATCAGCATCAATATTAGAAACAATTTCGGTTCAGCTTCCTAATGCCCATTTTGTTGCTTTTGTTTATAGCAAATAACTCAGATATAAGGATGTGCTACTCACTTCACAGCAGAATGTAATGGTTCCTGCTCAGTGTTTAAAGGCTCAGAATTAAAATACATTCTTAAACATAATAAACAAACTATCTGTTACATTCAACTAATTCTTGGGGTGATGCTACCTCTTATTTGACCTATGTTTCTTGCTCAAGAAACATAGCTGAGTATCTAGTGGGATGCTGGAAAGAAAATAAGAAGTGCCAAGCTGGATATATAGGCATAATCATGGAATTTAATGGGAAGTGACCTGAAAATCACAGTGTTCAACCCTCCACACAAAATATGGACCTCATTCGGGTTAGATCAGATTATTCAGATAATGGCTGTGCTTTTAAAGCATTTTTAGCCATGGAGACTATCCATCCTGCTAAAATTTTTGAATATTTTCTTTGTGAAAAGTTGTTTCTGCCACCTAATAGGAATTCCTCTTGTTGCAGCTTGTGACTTCTGTGCTTCATCCTCTTGATATTCATAGACATTAGACATGCATGAATTATATACTAGAAATTCTTTAGAGTTGTTGTAAATAATTTAAGTCGCTGTCAAGTCTGTTTTCTTGATTTGGTGACTCTTAATCTTTTGCACTCTTTCTGTAACCAGTGCAGAGATGGTCGTCCTCTGTCATCAAGGGATAGACGGACTTTACAACAACTAGAAGAGAGGTTAAGGACACTTCGAAGGAGAGAGAGGCATCTGGAGTCTATTGAGAAAAGCTGGTGGACAAAGTTCTGTGAAGCTATTCGACCTCTAAAGGTAAAACTTCTCACTTTTTGATACTTATATTGAAATAACTTCTAAATTCCTTTTTCCCACATAAATCACAGGTCAAGTTTATCAATTACCATCCTGAATACCAACTGTTTTTTTTTATTTACTCCCTTTTATTATAATATACTTATAATTTATATTATAATGCTATAATATAATTATAATGTACTTTAATTATAGCCCTATAGTGAACTCTGAGCTGTTGGAAAACCTTTTACATTGCCTCCACTCTGATTAAGATTAAAAATGAACAAATCCTAGCTGATCTACTTTAGTGCTAGTGCCATAGAAAATCTGAATATCTTACTTTTTTTATCAAACATATGAAAATGAGAAGAAGAGAAGGAAGAATTCTATAGCTGTCAGTTGGCTTAGGTTGATCTAAATTACATGTATCCAGCAGAAGTGAGAGATACTTTGATAATATATGCATTTGGAACAAGCTTCTTGCCAAGGAATTGCTTGATAAATAGTAAGCTAGCTGAATAGAACTTAATGTCATGATACTTAACCAATGCAAAGGAGATGGTTACTGGGGCAAAGCTTTTATCTTGGTCTCTTTGATCTTAGGACTTTGATTTTCAGTAGATACCTGGTTTTGAAAACTAGTACTTCTATGAACAGTATTGCCATATAAAGTATTTCTTGCCAACTAGATGTAGGAAGGAATTTCAGCATTACGGTAGGCTGCTTTTGGGAAAGCTGAGGAGAGGGGGTGGGTTGTAAACAAATTTTTGTGTCATTGCTGCTGTTAATGCTGAGTGCTGAAGGCTATGGGCTGAAATTGCAGCTGAACAAAAGCTTTGTGTGGACTTCTTAGTGGAGTTATCTTGCTATGATACATTACAAATATAAACTTAGCTCTTTCATTGAAAGGACAAATATCCCAAACTGTTCATGTTAACAGCTTGGAGGCTTCCTTATGATTTAAAAAATACTTAATACAGTTGTGTAGTTTCTGTAACTTTTTCACACAAAGCTCAAATTTGAGAAATATATTGGCCATGTGTTTTATCTCTGGGACTTTAACTGTTCATTGTGTTCTCACAGGAAAGTGTACAATATCATTAGTTACTTACAGCTTATCACCTACAGTCAGGATGGTATCCCAGTGTCTCCTGGTTGTTGTGGTTTGAAAGCTATGTATTCTCTCAGTAACTGTGACAGTCATTGTGAATTGTTGACTCATGAATCACAGACTAAAGCAGAGTTGCAGGTGGATAATTTTTCCTGAAAGATTTTCACTTAGACTATGGCTGTGCTATGAAGCATGCCAGAGAACTTGCTTACTTTGGCTAGAGCTGTCCTGTGAAGGTGGTAATGTCTGTCACTTAATTACCTCTTAACTCTTGCAGAACTGTTTTACTGTTGCTTTAAGAGCATTTGGGATGTCTTTGCAAATATATAACTTTTCAATTGTTCAATTGGGCTTTAAGAAAAGGTGAAAATCTGTTACATATCCGTGTATAGTATTTCTGTTCAATGTAGAAGTGCAGAAAGTATCTTGGAGCTTTGCTTACTGTTCTACATTTTCACCTTCAGTGCTTTCAATTTGGATATTACTGTTCAAATATGTGGCTGCTTCTCAGACTTCAAGAGAAATTCCATTTCTTATGAAGCAAGTACTAGATAGACAATCCTTTTTCTGCTTTGTATTTGGGATGGTCAATTTATGGGAGATGCAGGCTCTTACTGGGACTAACAACAGAGGAAAATATTCAGGAATTGCACTTAATCTTCCAAGGTCTTTTACAGTGTTATCTTAATGTCTACATTCAGACTTCTGTAATCATCTTTGTATACTGTCCTCAAGTGTTCTTGCTTTAATTGTTTTATTACTGCTAGGTATCTATTAGCATGTGATTTATCATTAAGCAAAGACAAAACTTTTTTTTTTTTTAAGTAGTAAGTTTTATTTGACAATTTTTTTAGTCAAAGCTAACTCAAACTCAAAGATGAAGCTGTTAGTTTTACAATTCAGTCAAAAGCTACACATCTCAAGATCCCAGGGAACTGACTATTGGCCAACATGGGGTTGTTGAATAATGTTGAATTAGTCTTATTTCTTTCTACAAAATCTAACGTTTCCTGCTTCTCCTTTTTAGTGGTTTCTTACACCTTCATCTGATACTCTGAGCAGCAACAGAAATGTGGTATACTACATGGGTTTTTAAAAATCTTTTTAGGGAAAAGAAACCCCAGATCACATAGCTGTGTTTGTTCAATATTTGAACAACACTGTAAGATATTAAACATATAATTCTGTTGAACAGTGGTAAATTGAGAGTATTGCATCTGTGTTTTCATGGTTTATTTCACAGCAGTTCTGAACCAACTGGGAATGCCTAACATAATATAAGAAAATCAAGTGCTCTGTTTTGAGATCTGCATGAACAGAAATCCCCACTCTTTCTTTCCAAGGCTTAACTCCTTTTGTCCTGACTCTGGAGTGGCACAGAGGGGAATAGGCAGTTTCCATCAGTCCACATAACACCTCTACTCCGCTGGGGCTTCCTCTCCACACTTTGTTTATGTTCCAGTAAGAGTGAACTCTATGAGCTGAAGTTCCTGTCAGAAGCACCTGCTTCCTCATGTGGGATCTCTGTACGCTGCAGCTTCCTTTAGAAAATGTCCACTTGTTCTGATGTGGGATTCTCCATGGGCTAAGTGTGGCTATCTGCTCCAGCACAGTCTTCTTAACAGGCTGGGGTAGAAATGTCTGCTCCATTCCCTGGAGCAGCACCTCTTCTGCTGAGCTTGGTGTCTGTCTACAGGGTGAATATTAACAATTTTTGGAAGTTATTTTTGAGGCTTTTTAAACATGTAGCAACTGTTTGTGGATTGTTCCTGTTCAGAGTAAATTAAGTCTGAAATTCCATGGTTATCTTAGTAAATCTTTGGAATTATCCATAGATGAAATAGGTTAGCTTGACTGATATGGGAGCAGAGATAGGAGGCAAAGAGCCTCTGAATAACTCAAACAAGGATGATGCAGGGGTTATAGGAATGTTTAGACACTTGCAGGGAGGTGCCAGGACAAATGATGTAAGCAGAACATGAAAAATGTCGGAAAAGACTTATTAGCTTGTGACTTATTCATGTGCAGTAGCAATGCAAAAATACACTAATTGATTGATAGTTTTAAATGATTTCTCAATTTTTTAACCTGACGTATTAAAGTGATAATAGCAAGTTGAATCAGACTTGACCTAGAAGTAGCATGGTTCCATGTTTGAGAAATGCCTATATTGATATTTTTGTGGATTTTTTTTTGCTGGAGCATGTCTTTTAATCCCACACCTTCAAATGTAAAACAAAGCTTTAAGTAAGCCAGTTGTTACTGTCTTCTGCTTTAGCTGTGTCATTACTTGCCTGAATGGAGGCTTTCTATTACGATGATCAAGGAACTCGTTTCAGATGTCAGTGTAAGTTGTATTAGTAGGTATTGCTTCAACTCATTAGTTCTGTAATACTTTGAGTATTCCATGAAAATATTATTCACTCTTCTGTTGGCAGTTAGCAGTATGCATATTAGTTTGTACAGCAGATTGTAGACTAGAATACCCAAGCAGACACTTGGAGGTGATCAGTGATGTAAGTGCAAGGCAGCAGCTCTGAAACCTGCTTTATAGCAAATGGTTGAGTACTGGTGGGTATGGGGTCTTTTGTAGCTGGTGGGTATCAGGAAATGGCCTGGCAGGGGAGCAGTTTAAACTGATTGTAGGGGAGGAGGTAACACAGCCTGAAGTATGGTTGTTTTGAGGTCCTGCTTTCAGAAGGACTGGGGAGGAGGAGAGGAAGTAAGTGTCTTGCATTGGAAGTTAGACTTCTTTTAATATAGAACAAAAATTCCTATCATAAAAATGACCTTATTAAATTCCTCTGTGTGTTTGGCTGAAACCCAGGCTTTTTGTTTTCACCTGTTCTAGTACTAAAGCTTTTCAGTATCAGTTGATAAATAGTCCTGTTTAGAACTCTCTAAAGTTGAATAAGTACTTGTGTTCTCAAGAGCTTGAACTTATTTATGCTGTGACACAAAGCAAAATAATTTTTTAAATTTTCATAGTGAAATGTATCTCAAATATTTAAAGATACTCTAGTTGGTTTAAAGCTAGTAAATAGTAGCTCTGTGTTTCCCAATGAGGCTGTGTATTTGTCCTTTGATATAGGTGACAAGTAAAAGGCAACTGAGCATATAGTTCCTGCTGTAGTGGTTTTTTAGCCTATCTTAGGCTTTGTGTGGTGGGGAAGGAAAAAGCAGTACTTACTCTTTACCTTAAGCAGATACAGAATGGTACTCAACTAGAGGCATGCGTTTAATTTGTCAACTTGATAACCCTTAGATGGACTCTCTAAGTTGCAAGTTCTACTGTTAGTGCAAGTGTTGGTTTGCAGGCTAGAACTAATGGTGTTGTTTGATCTGTTGTTGGTTAAGTATGAGGAAAATCTGTGACAGAGTACAAGGATCCCTTCTGGAAAAGGCTTAAGTCAGCTGATGCTTTGGAATCACATAAGTATAGATTGATATTAATTGTAAATAATTTATGGTTCAGTAGTCTTAATAATACTGTGGACATATGGGATGAAGATTTAAAAACTTTTTTATATTACCCTTTTCAATCTTGTATTTAATGGGACTGGAGTACAGGATAAAATGGGGGAAAGAGTGGTATTTCAACCATTGATCTGTTTCTAAATGTTAGATGTCACTTCAGAAGAGAGGCATATTACAGAGATTCAAAAACATGTATAGTGGCCATAGCTGGCAGAAGGTAGTGAAGTAATACAAGATTCAGACTCTTGGCCTCAATTGGTTTTGAATATCTATTTCCCATATAGCTAATACCTAGTGGGAGTTTGTTGTGGAGAAGTAAAATCTTGGTACATTTAATTACGTGGAAATGCAAAGCTTAATACCTTGATATTGGTCTCTAAATCTATATCTAATAAGAGCTACATAATTTGAGTTGTTTTATAAGTGATGTTCTAATATTGCTTGAGTTTGCAGATGGATATTTATCTTCAAAATTTAATGAACAATAATAGCATTGTAACTCTGAGTGTCTTTAATGAGCAGCTGTAATAAAGTTCTTAACCTTTTCATAATGGCTGTGTGCCAAGTTTTGAGGCTAATAAAATAAACTGTGAAACTCCTCCATTCATGTGGAAGACCATGCATTGTGTTCCTACATATAGAATTTTGAAATAACTCTGTCTAGGTTTTAGGTCTAGCAATCTGAAAACATTGTTTTGGGAAGTTGTGTACTTATCTGATTGTGTTCCCTGACTAGGGTTTCTAGGAAAATACAGTGAAACTGTTGGAACTGTAACTGAATGTGTTTGCTGTCTGGGCTCACTTTTGTGTGTCATCCCCAAAAGCCCCAGAGAAAAGATTGTGAGGGAGAAAACCTGTCAGGAGGATGGAGAATAGTTTCCTGAACTAGCTGCCAACCCAGATAAAACAGTAGGATGTCCTATGGTTGAGACGGCTTGGAGAATCAATTCCTGGCTCAGGTGCTGTATTTGGTAGACATAATAAAAACACATTCCTGTCTTTTACTGAAGACCTGGTGTTTGGGCTTGGTTGAGTTTTTCACCACTCCCAAGTGACTTGGTCATTGTGTGTTTCAGAGTGGAGTTATTGAAGGGAGCTTTTACTCAGGAAGGGTGAGATGTTCCTTGTAAGCTGTGCACAGTTTTCCTGCTGTTGGAAGATGAGCACAAAGGTGTGGTGGTCGAGGCACCAATCTCCAATTGCTTTATTTAAACCTAAATGCATGTACATAGTTAAGGTTTTTGACATAATATAGTGAATACAGATCGTGCATTCTACTAAATGCTAGGTTCATTTAGTGTAATGTGTCATCTCTTTTCTTAACGTCACTTTTGACTTAGGGTTAGATTTGTGTATGTATGTGATGTACTTGACAAACTGTGTTTAACAGAGTAAAAGTTTTGTGAGCACATCTCTCAAGTATTTACCAGAAAGTTACTGTTTCAAGTGTATTTGAGCTCTGAAGTATTCCACAATGATTAGTTTGTTGTTGGAACCAAGTAAAGTCTTCACTTCTTGGGTCAACTGCAAACACTTTCAGCTAAATAGTTTTAAATTTTTACTTGTAGATTGTGTGGGGAGTATTCTTCATCATCGTGGCATTGCTCTTCACTGTCTCTCTCTTCTTGTCTAAGTAAGTACATTTCAGCATTTTCTTTGACCATTTAAACTACCTAGTTTCTGCTCTAACATAATAAGTGGTGTGTTTTCCCTCAGGAGTCAGCCCCCTTCTTTTCTGTTACATCTCTGTCAATAGCGCTGCACTTCTCATTATAATAGTATATATTGAAATGGAGGAAATGTGCCAAACAAACTGAAGAAAACACGTTTCAGGCTGAAAACAGTTCTGATTCAGCTGAGAAATTAAGCATGTATGTTCAGGAAGTTTAATTCAGCGTACAGAAGTATTCTGATGTCTTAAATGAATCTTAATGCATGTAGGTACTTCTTTGACTGGGTAACAGGTGCGTAAATTCTTGCAGTAGATGATATGTTTAATCCATTTTGATGTGTATGACATTGGAATGGTTTTATGGTGTCAAAAGCAACATAGCCGACTGCAAATTTGGTGGATTTCAGTGCAGATCGACACTAACCAGAGGTCTCAAATGTTGGCATTTTTAATCTTTCAGACTGGGAAAATAAGCTTTATGACACAAACTAGGGAAAAGCAAAAATGCTGAGGAGATGGAGAAGTCAATGTATCTTTCACAGAACAAGTGCAGTGAGTGTGGTAAAGCAAAGCATGTGTCTATACAGATGTTAGAGAGCTGTCACTCTCTGGGATTAGTTCAGTTTGGTTTTTTTTCTTTTGAGCTGCCCTTTTAAATTAAACTAAAGACAAAACTCTGGGAAAACCACAGTACTTACCCAGTTTTTCCAATTACTGCAGTTTGGACAAAACTCTGCATTCAGCTGGCTTCGACTCAAGTTATATAATTCTGGGAACTAATCTGACCAATCCATTAAATATGCTGTTACCAGTTCTTCAAAGAGTAAGTAAAGAAGTGCTGATATACATACATAATGATGTTCTTCTGTTTTCTGTTAAATTCTCCTGAAGGTATTCATTAAAACAACATTGTCTAAATGTGTGTTCAGTAAAAGCAAGGCAACTTCCTTACTAATTTTTAGGTATTAGTTACTGATGTGAGAATCTTGGGTGGACAGAAGCTAGTTTGGGCAAGGAAGGTGGTGCATGAAACTGATTTTGATGTGAGGAGAATATAGTGGCAATGGAGGACAGCACTTGAAGTTACCATTCACAGAATAAAAGCAACTTTATCCCATGTGCTACATACATTCTAGTTGGTGTACTGGATAGCTTAGCCCTTTTCAGTGAAGTAAATAAAATTTTTCACTTTTTAATATATTGCACATTGAGAAATATACTACACTGGGCATTTATTTATGTTATAGTAAGGCATTGTCTTGGAAACAAACTCAATATAAAAAAACCCATCAGTTAACTGCAGTAGCGTTGGAAGGCAACAAGTCCACGTACAAATTTGTCATGAGTAAACTGAGAAAAAGAAAAGCCTTAATATTAAGCTGGTGCTTTATTTCCCCCCCCAGTTGAGTTATTCCTATGTTCTTGGTATAATGGGTCAACACAATGCATTGCTTCCCCATGTCTTTTAAAACTATTGAACATCTAAGCTTGTAGTGTACTGAGAAAAGTAGTGTTCAGCAGCAGTATTATCACAAGATTTTATTAATGTAAATACAAAAATCAAGTTTTGTATGCAAATATGATCAGAAAAATAGTCACAAATATGTAGTCCTAAAAGAATTGTTGCCACTGTGAACTTGTCGTTCTGTGGGCATATTTAAAATAATTATTTCCTGGTCTAAAAATGTATAACACTTCAAAGTTAAGGCATGTCTTAAATTAATAAAAATGCTTAGTGCTTTCCCAAACTAATTGTCTATTAGCAGCAAGGTATGTTAGCTATATTTGGAACCAGCTATGTAAAACTTTTAAATAGGACTCTGACTACCTCAGATATAAGCTATAGAAGTAGAAGCTACTTACTTAGTTTTAAGTGGGAGAAGAGCTTTTTTTCCTTGTCTTTTTAACTGCTTGTGTTCTTGTTTTAGGTTTTTCCACTTGATTATATTCTTATCACAACTATTGTTATGTACTTTATCTTCACGTCAATGGCAGGGATTCGAAATATGGGGATATGGTTCTTCTGGATAAGGGTAAATATAACTTAAGAGTTTAATTTCTAATATTCAGATATTTAACAAATATGTGCTCTTGAATATATTTAACATTTTTGTATTGTTTCAAAGATGTGGGATGTTGCCAGTAGCACTGTCTATGTGCTAATGAGCATGAAAAGGTTATTGTACAGTTTACAGTGCTTCTGGAAGGTGTTTCATTTTGCTAAGTTATCAGACCAAAACTGATGTTTTAATTTGAGCGATAGACTCAGCTGACTCCAAGTGTTTAATCAGTGTCACTTTGGCTTCTGACTTCTTTAAGTTAAAGCCATGTGATTGTTACATTTGAAGTATTAGTCAACTTTATGGTCAAAATCTATAATGCGACATGCAGTCAGAGATTCTTGAATTGCCATGTGTGTGACAAACACATTCAGCTTCATAAGAGAGAAAACAGTGCAGTGGCAATAGAGCTATCTAAATATTATGCAAATAATATATTACTGTATTTGAACAAGCAGCTTTGTATTCAATGGCATGATATTCATGCCTCTGATACTTGGTTAAATATTTCCCTGCTAATGTGCCTACTTCCCCTTTAAAATTGTAACCTTTTCATGTGGTGACACTCCAAAGTTGTGAACAGTGACCATCAGTCTTTGCAATGAGTAGTGAGATGTGTTGTTGGTTTTGGTGCTGTCATTTCCTCCTCAGCTGCCAGGTTCTTTACCCTAACATGATACTCAAGTTGAGCCACTGGGAATTAGAGTAGAGCGGTGTCTACAGGACAACACAAAGGGATTATGCTGTTCCCTGCAGTGTTACATGGACAAGATGCCACCATATGGGGTGCCAGTTTCCTCGGAGCCTGGGAATGCTCCCTCATAACTCCATCCTCTGTTTCTAGACCTGATTGGGGTTGTAATGATAGATGACACCCCACTTTGACCAAAGGATATAGTATTCTTTGATAAACCAATGCACAGTTTGTTATAGGTGACAGGCAATTTAAATCTTACTACTAAATGCTAGTGTATAAATGTTTTGGGCCATTAATACAAATGGCACTTAATTTGGTTAAATAGCTGTGCTGTGAAATTTAGGCAAATATACAGAAAAACCTGCTTTGAATCACTGGAATTAAGTTGCCAGAGGATAATTTTAGCGACCTCCCACTTCTGGCAGTTTTAAAGTTTAATTAAAACTTACTTGAATTAAAGAGGTTTTTAAATGCCTTCAGAAGAAAAGGGATATTTCATTGTGCTAATATTTGTTTTTCTTATTTTAGCTTTATAAAATCAGACGAGGAAAAACTCGACCTCAAGCACTCTTATTTCTCTGTATGATACTTCTGTTGATAGTTCTTCATACAACTTACATGATTTACAGTCTCGCCCCACAGTATGTAATGTATGGAAGCCAGAAATACCTGGTACAGGTGAGATGTAATTTTTTTTTGTGTTTAAATTTTTTCTGCATCACAAATGTAATGTTTACAGAAACTTTTAAAATCAGGCACATTTTCAGTTTTTGAAGAGACTTGGTAACCAGTCTTTTTAAAATTCTAGTGGGTCTCTTGGTAATACACAAGCCAGAAACTGCTTGTACTATATTACACAGCTTAATTCCTAAATTATCTCAAAACTCTATGAAACTGAGTTTTGTTTTACTCATGGTTAGACAGTTGTTACCTTCCACTAGATTTTGTGCTGGTCTGCTTAGGTTGCTGAGTGACTGCAGTGAGCATTATTTTTAATGTGTAAGGCTGTGTGCAGAATGAAATCAATACCGTTCCACAGTTGATCATTTTTGTGCATATTTATGAGGAATGACAAAGATAACATGATACAGTAGACAATAATAATCTGAGTGGAGCTAAGTGTGTGCTGATTAATCACACTTCAGGCACTTTGGACTGTCCAACTTCATGAAACTCCATGCAGTTCCTGCGCTGTAAAATCTTCTACAGAATTAAGCAGTTAAAATTTAGTCTCTGCTTTTGTTATTGCACCTTTGTGTACTTCAAGGTTTTGGTTTTTTAAGTCCTTCATCTTATGTACCTGAAAACTTAAATTATTGTATTTCGTCTTAGTTTGAGTGGCAGCCTGCATATTTATGGGGAAGTTCAGTTACATATCATAAGCATCTTGAGAGGTTTCATGGACAGCTGTTTATTAAGGTCTGGTATCTTACAGGCGTAGACATTGTTAGATCTGATCTTGCAAATGTAGACAACTAACCAGGTCGTGAACTGGTTGCTTATTCAGGCACAGTGAATTTTAGGTCCCTTGGTGTGCTTTTTGGTGTTTAAGTTTCACAAAGACGAAACAGTTGAACTGGAATGGTTGAAAGAAGGGACTTAAGTGAAATTGAAGCCATTGGATGCTGCTTGGAGCTTTTGGAATATCTCTATTAGTTCTCTAGGAGGATGTTCCTGTGGGAGGAGAACACACCTGCTTTACAAAAAGAACCCAAACCAAACACCCGCTGACTTCCTTTGGCTGCAACTATTTAGTAGATTTTGTAACTTACTACTATAAATTCTTTCAGTTTAAACAGTAGATACAGAATACTTGGGGCAAAAGGATTACAAGGAGAAATTAGAGTGGGGTTAAATGCACAAGAGAAGAGGAACTTGGTCAACTTAAATGTGTTGCATTGATGTGGTAGGATTGTCACTCCAGGAAATCGAGGTTTCAATAAATGCTACTTTACTGCTGTCTTTACATCTGAATTGTCTGGTAGTAGGCAATTGGTCATCCAGATACCGTTCCAAGCAGAGTAATGGAATCACTGTAGGGGATTTGTATATTTGGTATTTAGAGAGTGTAATGCATTTTATTAGATTTTATGCTAAATATAACTAATATGAAATAAACGTGCTTAGGTGTCTATAAATTGGCCCAACTTGTCAGAATTAGGGTAGTAGCAGCATGAAACTAAGATGAAAGTCAGTTTAGATGTCTTCACATAGAACTCCTGGCATGATTCCTTACTGCTTATGTAGCCTAGGTTATCATGTAGCTGTATCTGAATGAGTTAGAGCTCAAGTCCCTGCAAAAGGCAGGTTTGGTTGGTTTTTTTTGTTGTAGATTGTATGCGTCCAATTATAGTGCAGAACCAATGTAGGTGTAAGAGTGGGAGGAAAAATTCTGTGAAGGGTCCTACTGAACTAGACTTCAAGCCTTGCAGTGACCTGAGAAGGGAATCCTTTGTGCTAAAGCTTGTAGATAACGTGGAAGATTTGAAGAGAGAAACTAATAAAGGCTGCAGCTAGCAGTTTGTTTTGCTTTATGAATAAAATAATGTGTATAAATTACAGAAGGATTGAAATAAATTAAATAAATAAATTACAGAGGCAGAAGGATTGAAACTTAACAAACACTTCCATGTTAGCTGTTTGTGACAAATAGTATCTGAAGATAAATACATAATTTCTAACAAGAAAGGGTCAAGAGAATAGAGCACAGCAGTAGTACGGCTCTTGTCATTCTTGCAGCTATTGAAATATAATCCTGGTCAGCAGTGCAAGAAGGATTAACTGGAATGGTTGAGTAGAAGTGTAACTTTCTGTTCAAAGGATTTAAAAAATGTTCTGGTCATGATAACCATCCTGAGTCTTCAGCTTGTTAAGTGTCATTTCAAAGAGCTGTGTTTAAAGTGCATAATCTAACTTGAGTAGAAACTGGTTTTATTGTTAAAATTACATGAGGCATAAAGAGTATGCTGGTAAACTACATCTGGCATACCAAGTAGATACAAGGTTTTCTGACAATGTCCTCTCAAAGAGTCTTTCAGAATGTACCAGAAACATTTTCTGTGTCTGACTGCCTTGATAAATGGATGTTAAATTTTGGTATTTTGAAGTGAGGAGAGATGGAGTCTGGGAATGAAGAGAAGCAAGATATTTTTCTGTGGATGTAGCAATGAAGAGGTTCTTAAGAGTTATGAATTGATTATGGATTTAGGAGTGTCCAGGCACATACCCAGGAACTGGGCAAGTGAACTATACATGGCAAGCTTCCTGATGATGAGAACCCTATATACCAGTTTACTTTGACAGTCCAGGTTTTCATTGTGCTCTCACACTACAGTTGATTTCATCCCTTAAAGTAATGCCACTGGTAACCAACACTGTGTAAGAACCAAGCAATAAATGAGCATTATTTCAAGAAAGCTTAGTGGATGGGTGGGCTGATAAACAGGGGTATGACAGTCTGGTGGCTCATGGACTGTGTAAAAGAAGTGCTTCCTCCTTTGCTCTACAGTAATTCCAAATCTAGTGATGTGTCAAACTAAATTGTAATCACAGTCTATGGTAATGCATTAGATAGATTAGATTCCTGTTTGATTCTTGAATTGCTTCCTTTGGAGTCTGTTACTCTTGGCAAGGGCTTTCAATTTGGAAGTGCTGGTGACTTTTCCTTTTAACTGAACATGTATATAAAAGCGGAGCTTTTGTGAGGCAATTAATGTCAACTAGACTTGGGCTACTTGCTTTATTAACTCTGAGCACTGGTGTGTTCAAAGCGTGTGACCCCAATTCATCAAAAGGGTCTTCAGCTGTGGTGTCTGTAAGAAACTTATGAAAATTTCTTTTGGCTATAGTGCCCTTACCAGCCAAATCCCTCTGCAGGGATTTGTTCAGCTTTCATAGCTCTTCAGACACCAAGGATAGCTTGGTTTCACCTCTTGTGGCAATTTTTAGTATCTGTTAATCAACAATGAGTCTTTTCATAACCTTTCACAAAGAAAGAGTTGTGTCCACATCCAGGCCACCTTCTCAGCTTTCTAGCAAAAGCATAACTTTGCCCACACTTGAGCTATAATTGCTGCTTCTGTTCAATAAGGCCAAGGGTTATTTTGCCTTTGTCTGAAAGAAAGACCACTGCTTGCTGATATTTGTAGCCAGTTGACCTTTAAGACTTGATTGACCCTGACAGAAATTAAAAAGACAGTATTTGCCATAAGCAACGCCGATACTTTTCCCTGGTTGAGAACCAGAACAGCAATGATCACTTTCTTTCTTCAGTCATCACACAGGTAATTTGGAGGAGTGGAGCTAAATTACAGGACACAGAGTGTCTCCATTGTCAGCAGCAGGAATCCATAAGTATCACCCCTTAGATGGCTAAGTGTGGAAACAGATCTTTTCAAGTTCTTGATCCTGAGCATAAGCAGAAACTAATTACGTAGGTGTAACAGGCTGTATCCTAACCCTTAAAATAATAGCTTGATATTTTCTAAGTGTCCAAAATATGTCAGCTCTTGAAGCAGATGTACTGAGTTACTGTATGAGGTTTTGTCTCATGCTTGGCCTTGATGCATCCTGCTTTCAGTGTTGGAGTAGACAGGATAACAGAACACTTAAGTTTTACTCTGGCAATATTTGTACTAAAAATATCCTAAATTATAGGAGTGTTCATGGAGAACAGTGATATAAGACCTGGAAAAAAGCATAGATTTTGTCAAAGAAAGCCCATAGGTCTAGCTGTTGTTGTATTTAAAAATCCTTTTAATATGTTAAAGTGAATGAAGATAAGGAAAACTTCGAAATGGCCATGGTGTGGTTTTTTTCATGCTTTTTGTGTGCGCCATGGAAGGTATGATACTATTCTGTTGAAAGAAGTGCTTGCTATGACTGAGCATTGTAAGCTGGAATAGTGACAGCCAGCTGGAATACATTCTGGAGGGGGCAACTGCTAAATGTACACTGAATAATTGAAATTTCATGTCTTCTGGTCTTACCTTGTTTGTCTACACATTTTGGCTTTCATTCCTGATTCCTGTGACTAAGTCATATTCCTTTTAGATCCGTTTTTAAGGCAGTCTCCCCACTTCCATGGCCATCCATGAAACAAAATTACTGCATGTATAAACTGCTGCTTTTTAGAATAGACACTGAGTTGTTTTTCTTGAGTGTTCAAAGTGAAAGCTGAATTTGCTTAATATTGATAAACTTTCTCAATTAACAGCTTAGTTTTATATACCAGCTTGTACTGACTGCTGGTATGTTTTATGGAACTTCTTCTCACTCTGAAGAAAAGGTGTTGACTTTTACTGATTTCTTTAGAGGGCTTTCTGTTTAGGAAATAATGAGGGTGCAAGTAAGTACAGTAGGTATGAGACCCTTTAAAGTGAATCAGGGTATAAAGAAATCAATGTAGTGCAAAGGATTTATATTGGACTCTGCTAAGATTATTCACTGATTGTTCAAAAATGTGGAACATAGAGTTAATGTTCTCTGAAAGGGTCAGTTTTCCAAAGATTTGGGACACTTAAGCAGGTACATTTGCATTTTCAGTAGTTCACTTAAGCATAATTTCTCTTCTTCCACTCTGGCTGTCCCAAGTACGTTGGATGCTACCATCTGGCTTTTAGATGAGAAGTAAACTGTATTCATTATAATTATCAATCCTAACACTTCCATGGTGTCTTCATCACTTAAGTTGATTTTCAAATTAATTTTATGCATAGTTAAAAGGTTTAATTTCAGAGCTCAAGTATATTTTTCACAAGTCTTCAAAAAGGACACAAGCTATTAATTAAATGAAATCACACTTAGAAATGTTCATGCTTTACCACTGACATCTTACTCTGCATGTACTGTTCAAAAGTAATGCTTTTGAATATTCTAAGAGATTTTTAAAAGTTTTTTTTGTAAAATTAATTCATTGGAAAATGTATTTGGTTTCTGTACTATCACCATCTATGGAAGAACAGTGCTGGTAGACTAGTGTACTAATTTTCTGTATTTATAATGCAGAGTAATAAGACAATTGATGGTCAGTCAAAGAATGTGACATTTGTGTCTAAAGACTGTGATGCAGATGCACCTGAAGGTAAGATGAATTTGTTTCTTTTATTTCCAATGTGATAGCTGCATGCTCAGCTGTAATAAGCAGCTTAATCTCTCTCTTCGTGGCTTTCATTTGCTTAATATGAAGCTTTGATGTATAGCTAAGTCCAAAAAAATCTTGCTTAAAGCTTACTTAATTCATTTGAAGGAATGACTATTTTTAGTGGAAACCATGGGTAACAAAGCATGCCAGTTAACTTTAAAATCTCCCATTTGCTTTAACATGTATGTAGAAGATCTTAAAAATAAACCCCAGCTAGTGAATAGCTTTGCATTGAAAGTGGCACTTCACTGTATGTTTATCATACAAATATGCAAACAAATACTCTATTCAAACTCTCAATGTACTCAGGAAAACTGAGGTCTGAGCTTCTCAGTGGAACTTCTCAGTGGAAACATACAGATAAGAGAATTATGTAATTTTTAGTAAGATGTAAAGATGGGCTATTCCATGAACAACAATACCAGTCGGACTAGAAGTCTTAGGCTGTTTTTCTCTAATTCTCTTCGTTTATCATTCCCTGTAATTTCCAGTATAGCACTCCCATCTATGTTGCTAAATGTCCCTTTTTTGTCCTATTATTGGGTAGAAGATGTATTATAGATATTTTAGAGTTGAGTAGAGACTAGCAAGCAAATGGATAATGCTGGAATGTTCTTTGACTTTCAGTTTTTGCAGGCCTTAATGTTGATTTCTTTTTTGAGAGAGAGAGAGAGCTTGGTAACATTTTATTTATCACTTATTCTTCTGTGAAACTTGAGTAAGGCTATGAATGAGTTTTAGCCTGGTTTCATTAAAAAAACCAAGCTAATTGAAATCATGCTGGTTTTATTTTTTGCAGTGTTACTTGACACTTCCTTTTCCTCTGCATATAAACAGTTTTTTCACAGTTTGAAGTGCAAAAGCCACTGCAGTACTGATAGTGCTTTTTAAGGTCACAATCATATTGATTGCTTCAGTCTCTTGTTTAAAAGCATTAATCTCAGCAAAAGATTTATGGCCTTCAGAATGGTCCAGATTTTTTCAAACCCAAACCTTCAATTGTTCTTACTCTGGCCAACTTCCAGCTCCTCTGTATGAAGAGTAGTTGTATTGTGTCTGCATTTATATACTTGTGAAAATGCTTGACAGTGTTAGTTAATTGATAGAAAAGATAAATAGTTGTCCTGTATTCTCCTCTTATTATCAATATTCTGTAACTCCTGAGTTTTTTGACTGCTTCTAGAAGTTCTTAACAGCCACTCAGTTTTTCTTTACTTTTGTTACTCGAAAATATAAAACTTAATTTATTTTTGTAGTAGTGGAGGTAACTGGACCATTAGTTCTTTGTTCCTAGTCTGTCAAGCCAGGTCTGTTTTTCAGGGTGGTTCCCTTGTATTTATGCTTATCTTCAAACGTAGTATGTATGTGTTAGTCTCATTCCTGGTGATTCATAGCATTTCCCAACAGTGATAGATTTTTTTTTTCCCCCTGTTTTCCACCATACATCAAATCATTAATCTATTTTTTGATTGCTTTTTTTAGACTTAATGTAGTTTGAAGTGTTTAATTATTTTGACAAATATAATTGTTCAATTTCATGTTTAAACTGCCCTGGTTTTGTGGTTAAAAATAGAAACTCTGGTGAAATTCAGAAGAGCAAATGTGTTGTCTTTCAAAATGAGATCACTTTGTCCACATTGTACAGATCTTTGTTTCTTTTAAGCAGCTTCTTGATGTGGCCAAAATCTGCTGAAAGCAGAATATACTCACTGCTATCGATAAGCTCGTTAGTCTTGACCTTTGTGAGGGAAATTAAAATAGTGTGACTTCCTCAGACTTTGCTTAATTATAGAAACTGGGACTGGATTTAAAGAAACTTACTCAATTCCACCCATACTTGAATTTTTTTGAATACTTTTAATTGACGTGATTTTCTTTCCTAGTTTACTTTGATCAATGGAAACAACATGCTGATGCTTGAAACTGGTCTTGTGATGTACTGAACACAAGTTGGTCTGTGTAAATGATGCTTTGGTTTGTCATCATAAACATGTTGTTGCAGTGGCTACTTCTGGGTCATGATCTCCATTCTTAATAGAAAAGAGGTGGAAAAGGTGTTGATACGCTGTCCTGTGCTATCCTAGTATAGGTAGAAGATGGAGGAATATTTCTTAAATGTGAATATCAATGTGATCAAAATGCTTAAGTGGAGTTGTATTAATGGTAGATGGTACATTCAGGCCATTCAAGTGTTTTATAAGTGAAAGAAAAGTTTATTTTGTAACTCAACTTGAAAAAAAAAGTTGGATTTGTGAAAACAGTTTATTCATTGTTTCATCCAGTCAGCTTTAGAAATTGGAAATGTAATCCTTGCCTTGGAATACCTGCCATTTTTAATACCTGATAACAAAAATAATGAAAATAAGTAGATGCTATTCTTTTCTGTGATCAGACAGAGCATCTTGACAAGTCAAACTTATTTCAAAGGTAGGAACTAAACTTCTAAATACAATTTCTCTTGTTTATAAGAATGTTAGATGTGGGCAAAAATAGATGCAAATAAGATAAATGTGGTCAAGCACTTACAGTTTGAATTGCCGTCTTTGGTACTAGGGTTTTATGTAAACCAGTGAACTGGAACTACATGCAAACATTGATTTGTCTCCTCAATTTATTTAGTTCCATTTAAACTGAGTTAATTCTAACCTGTGTTTTTCCTTAAACATAAAACAAGCAATGACTTTTTAATGGCTGTGCTGATAGATAAGCTTATAGCAGGCAATCTGCTGTCTTATTGAATACTCAGATGTTGTAGATATTATCTCTACTTACTGTTGCTGAGTAAATTATTTTTTTCTTTCTAAGTTGGGTGAAGAGACCTGATCTTGTGGTAACAGCTAATACTTCAGGCTTAGTGGGCAGTGTTTCCTGTAGATTTGTTTCAAAATAATGCTTGTCTTTGTCCAAAGGATAATTTCACTTCCTGGAGAAACACAAGGCAGTTAAAATGCAATCTTATAAAAAACATATTCTTGAGTATTTATAGTTAGATATATAATTTGTGGGGTTTTAGCATTATGTTACCTGCTTTCATTCAGCAAAGCTTCTCTATTTACTCCTGATTTGCAGGAGGTAAATCTGTTTTATACTCAATGACAAAGGCCATAATAATGTAACTACATGAAACAGAACAGAAGACAAAAAGTAATAGAGCAGAGTACATCTTATATGTCAATGTACCTTTGGTTAGTTAAACATCTTGCACAAAAGGTTTTTATTCTGGTTAACTTAAAAAGCTTTTTAATCAGTCTTTGAGGGGCAGCAAGTTTAATACATTTGTTGTAGGCAAACAAGCTTTAGTTTTCAGTGTTCAGTAGAGTTCGGCAAAAATACCATTTGATGACTGTTTTCGAGAGCAAATGGCAGCTGGAATGTCGGGTCCACAACTCAGTTGAGCATAAGGTAAAGCAAAGGAGTTCAGTTATGTGATTAAGACTCTTGCAGCAGGACTAATGTTTTGAAAACTTCGTATAGGTTTAGCTAAGCAGGTTAATGGGATTTGATGTCAATGAGCAATAACTCAGCTGCAAGCCTGAACTATGAGATCTATTAAACACAATCTGCGTCTTTCTAGACAAATAAAAGCTTCTTTTTAAACATCACATACTTTAAATGCATAATTTGCTCTGAATCTCCTTTGGGTTCTCTTCCTTCATTGAGGAAAAGAGCCTTGCCCAAGGTGTTACATGCTGTATAGTCTATGAGCAGGGCCTGTTTTGTAGACCTGTGCTGACTTGGAACTACAAGTGGGAAAGAAAAAATTATCTCTGTACTTCCTAGTACTTTACCATGAATCTATACTTATACCTAACACTTTCGAAGTCCTTTATAACCATAAGAACTCCGTGTAGATAAACACAGTGATGCATGTCTGACTACAGAAAGCCCTGTTTGGCTCCTGTAAGCAATATGAGTAGCTAAGAGTGCTGTAAATATCTTTTTGCAGTATGTAGTTCACTGACATGCAGTTGTAGATACATCAATTCCCACCATTTTTTTCCTAAAGGAGGTGATTTTGATAAGAATGAAAATAATAGGCTATGTTGTCTACTGCTTACTTTATAGAGTTTTGCATCTGTGTTCATTGCTAGAGTACTGCCCTTGATATGTATCACTAGCTGTAGCTTTACAGTAAGAATTGTTTGCCTCTAGTTACTTAAAAATAAGGTTTTCGAGGGAGTCTCAGAAAATGCCTTTTGGAGAAGTTCCAGTTTAAGCTGCCAATTCAAATGCATGAAATAACAATTATGCTTTGTGTTTATGACCCATATGGCCAGTGTTTGTAATTAACCTTAATTGTACACAGTGTTTCAAAAGGTCTCTAATCCCAACAAAAGCATTGAGAACACTTTTTCCATCAGCAGGTTGATCCAATGCTTTATTGCTTCCCTGTAGAAACTGGGCATTATCTCTTTGGAATTAAAGTGGTTTCAGATTTAGCTTTTGGCTAATGCTGTACCTTTTCACTTTATACATGGACTTGTAGCATTAGTATTTTCTTCACTTGAAGGTACTTAATAAACATTAAAATCAAGTCATCCTTTAAACTTATGAAAAATGAGATTAACAGGTTTAGCTCTTCAAATCTCATTAAATGTTTTTCAAATAGTCTGTTAATGCATGCAAATCTCAGCACCCTCACAGATTCTCTGTAACCAAAGGGAAATAGAAACCTTATAGCTGGGTGAAATTTTGCATTATAATGCCATAACTGTGCTTGGATGAACTCCAAATCTAAGATGGCCAAAAGAGGACTGACAGGCTCTCGGAACATATAGCGGGAAGTAGTGAAAACTCTTGCTATGTTTAGCTGAAGTTTGTGCTTGGTTGGTTGTAAGATCCAGAACACTCTTTCTACAACTAAATCCTGCATTCATACATAAATGCAAATCCTGTTCATACATGTCACTTCATTTAAATTTGGCTGTTGGGAAAACATGTGAGACCCAGATCACTCAATCGGATGTTATTTTCATTATTTAACATTTAGAAACTTTGATTAGTGACTTTTTCCTTCTTTCAGCACAAAATCTTGGAGGATCTTACTGGGAGCCTCCTTGAGCTATAAAGCCCTTCTAGCACTGACGGGACTTGAAAATTCTCAATCCATTTAATGTAAACATTCATAATGTGTAATTATCATCAAGAAGTTTTGTGACTGCTGCAGTTGTTCATGTACTGTAAAATAACTGCAAATAGCTATTGGTTATCCAGACTTGTAACTTTTGTTACAAAATCAGAGACTATTTGTTACAAAACCAGACTGATTCACATTGATTACATCATTTTTCTGGCTGTCTAGTTTTATATTAGGTTGTGCTTGATTTGCAGATAGACCATGAGAAGTATCACACGCAACTTACCTGTAGCTTGAAGCACTGAAAAAAACAGAACTTGCTTTCTAAATAATTTGTCCCAAATAGCTTTTCCAAGCTTCTCATTAGTTCCTGGTTTCCAAGTTCCTGGCTCGTCCTTAGCCTGCTAAACTTTTCCTTTGTCAGAATTTGATTCCAAACCTACTGAGCAGCTTCTGTTAAATAAGGTAGCTTTTTGGACTAGACTTTATCTGGCTACACTTTTGGTCTCTACAGGTCTAATTTAGGTGCCATCTCATTACCACTTCCAGTTAAAAAAAAACAAAACTGCACCAAAGCCAGACAACTGGGATGAAACAGCAGGCAGCTTTTTTTGCTTGTGTGTTAGACCTAGATTTTAAAAGATTCCAGATAGCTGCAAACTGTTGTTTAACATCTGAGTGATTTGATACTCATGCTTCTGTAGTGCACTGTAGTACTTCAAAGTGCTGTCAGCTTGAAGTGTTGGAGGCTTAGTGATTCACATCTCTTTAAGTGAGGAGTTATTGTAGCTACATACAACCAGTTGGGAAATATTTTCAGATCCCTGCTATGTGAGTGGTATGTGTTCCAATGTGCTTTTCTGTCTGATGAGGGATTAAAGGTGTGATTTTATTATAAAGTTAACCTTGAAGCAAGTGGTGCTGAAGCTGTTTCATACTTGCATTATTGTGAAAGCTGAATGAGTGATGAATGAAATTTAAGCAATTTCTCTGAGAAGTTAGCTGAGAGAAAGCTAACTGTCATGGGATGCCGCAACCCAAAAGTTGTAAAAGGTTTGTATAGGAGATTAATTTTAGCCTATGAAACCAGAGAAGTAGCAGCAGTGGAGGAGCTCGATTGTGAAGTGCAAAGACAGGCTTAACAGCTGAATGAGGCTACTATTAATTCTGTGTGTATATGTGTGTGTGTGTATAGCTCACAGCAGAGAAGATCATGGAATAAGTGGGGATATGCTCAAATAGAATATGGAAAAAAAACACTTGTAGAAACTGCTGAGTAAGCATCAATTAAAAATGTAGTCATATTTTCCTGTTTAGCCAACAAGAAGAGAATGAAATACTTTATTTATGGCTGGGACAGCTGTTGCTGCCATTCCATGAATCTGTTTCCAGAGAAAGCTGGAAGTGATATGTGAAATACAATCTTAAACATAGACTTCTGTGACTTCGGAAGCACTTGAGTGACCTTAACACTATGAAATACTGATAAAGATGTTAGGTTGTGAGATGATAGGTACAAAATGGGGAAATTCTTAATATACCTGCTAATATCCTCCTGTAGAGACTCCTGAAGCTTGCTTTGTCTCAGTGATTTGATCTGTGACCAAAGCCATACCTAGAAACTTCAAGCAGCAGCTGTTTTTTGCAACAACTTTTGAATGAATTATTGGCGGCAAGGCTGTATGCAATAAGTATTCTTGGATACCTGAACCTATGCCTTCAGTACTTTCAGGATCTGAAATTTTGCAGTGCTTAGATGTTGAAGCACAGTAAGGATGCAGGTTTTCCTTTGGAAGTAGTTTTGAGTGTATTTTAAGTAAAACTACGTTCTGCTTGAAACTGGGGACATAGACTTCATCTGTCTTTGGATAACATTCTCACTTTGGGTTTTCCATCCAAAAATACAATTGTTATGTAGATTTGTGTTGTCCCAAGGTTTACCTTCATGTCATGATTTTGAGCACATACAGGACCTAAGAGGTAGTCTGGTCCAACCCCCCAGCAGGGGGCAAGGAGAGCAGGTTACTCACATCCATCCAGCTGTGAATGTCTTCAGGGACTACCTGCTTCAATGTTTACCTGTGCTAATTGCTTCTTCTGCTATTTAATAGGAGTATTTCTTGTGGCTGCTCTGTCATCTGTTGGCCTGTTATTATGTAGGAGAAATTCCTCTAGGAGGAATTTTGTTTAATACTTTGTATGCCCCCACTAGATAGGAGAGGTAGCAGTAAGACATGTGCAAACACCTTTCCTTCAAGCTGAAAGGACACATCCCCATTGTCTGCTGTGTGCTCTAAGCTGTTGCAGTGGTCCTCCACTAGATTTGCTTCAATAAGTCAGTGCTGCGTTTGTACTGGGCAGCCCAAAATGGCACTGGTGCAGATGGAGTCACAGTGGAAGAAGTGGTCAGTTCTGTGGACATTCGCTGCCTTCCAGATAGTGAAGCCTGATATTCAGTTACATTTCTGAGTTAGAGATGAACACTGGTAACTACATGTTCTGGTTGTCTGTTGGGAGATGAGGCTGATTTCTGCAAAGTTGCATTGAATCAGGTCAACCCTCAGCCTGCAGTATTGCATGGTGTCACTTCGTTCCAGGTGCAGGCCGTCTGTCTCTGTTAAACTATGAGGACTGTTTCAAGGGCCTTGGAAAATAGCCCTTTCCTAAATCTGACCATCTAGTATGTTGGACCTCTGCTCTTTATTTCTCCCCAGCTTGATCTATGGATTTACGGATGATATAATCTATTTCATTGTCTAGTTGATTAATGAAGACGTAAAACAACTGTACAGTATTGACTTTCAAATAATGCCAATATTTATAAATTACATTGTTCACAACAATTTGTAACTCATCCCTAAGAAACTATTTCCTTCTACATGCTTTTTGTGAAAGCTCATTGTGTTTTGAGATGCATAAAAGATAGACTTCGTCAGTAAGTTGTCATAATTTGAGTTTTCACTACATAAAATCGCATTTTAGGTTTTAATATTTGGTTTTGAACAGAATTATAATTGTATTTTATCTTAAACTAGCTAATTCACTTCCAGGAAGAAGCCTTAATTTGAAAATAGTACATTGAGTGTAACTGTTTCTAATTTACCATAATGAAAGACTTCATGAGTGGACTCAAAACAAAAAATAGTTGACTCTTCTGGTAGTAATGACTACTAGTACTTGTTAGTCTGTGTTTAAAAAATTGTTTCGTCTTGAATCCTGGCTGTTTGGCTTTGTTCCTTGGCCAGCACTACAAATGTACATGGGATATGTTGTAATTTTTAAATGGTGGCAGGTATCTACTGAAGGCTTGGTAGCTTTCCATGTGTACTTTTGTTCCACATGATCAAGATACATCCGTAATATTTGCATTGATCATTCTGGATAACAAGTAGCTATCTTAAATCAGGCTATTCATTGTAACTTACTCAAAATTGAGTCATATGGAAGAATAAGTTGATGAAAAATGTCATGTCAGCCTATTAAGTAACATTAATTCAGAAGCAATAGGTAAAATTTAGTTATCTGCTCTTGTGACATTGCATAGAAACATTTTTGCAAGGTCAAACTGTTCTAAAATATTTATCATCATCTTTTTAATCCAATTATTATAAAGAGCCATCTGAAAGTCTTTTAGTTGTATTTTAATTCAAGTAACCAGCTGGAGAGCTGCAGATGGTATTGACAATATTATCTGCAATTATGAAGCATCTTCAGTTTACCAGCATTTCTTACTTAGATGGCTGCTGAAAGTGAGCTATATAGCTATGTAGTGTATCACTCACAGCTTTAGAAGGCAGGAAGTCTGTACTTCAACTGCACCTGGGGAATATTTCCAAACCTGGGGTTTGAACTGAGGGATGAACAGGCAGTTTCTGGGTTGCTTGCTTCCTCTAGTGTTCAACATGTTTACACACCAATTCCTGCTCTGACATGGGCTTTAGGTGGGGTTTGAATCATAGTAAGCATAATATAAAAAACCAACCAGGAAATAATATTTTACGTTAGTATGAAGTCAGTGCGTACCCTTCCTTGCATTTGAGAGATTCATGAGCTGGCTTGTGTGTCCTGCTGGCCACCCTCTAACATGACCCCTTGAATGCCACAGGTTCAATGTCCTATAAAAGCCTTTATGATCCCTGTCTACATGTTGAAAATTCCATGGCAATTCGATTGTTAATTTTAAAATCTGCCACTTAGAAATGAAGAAAAATACAACCACATCAGAAGATACTACTTCAGTAATCATGTTGTTAGAGGAGTAAGGGTTAACCAGTACTGTCAGGTCTTGTGTGCAAATAAGCCCTCTGTTATGTGCGTTGCAAAAGGCCCACTATATGTTGGAGGGTTTTTTTGTGTACACAACTCAAAGTTGTGACTGACTTTTGTTTTTTTTTTTTTTACAAAGATTATGTAATCCTGGTGGAGACACAGTTTTTCGTAGTCCTGAAATGAATGTTTTAATCCAGAATCTGCTTTGTATGGTTGCGGTTTATGTTAAATGGGAAGTGAGTTCCCTTTTGGACAGATTCTAGTTAATAATTGACACATCTGCATGAAAAATTGTTCCCAGTAGTAATGGGGTTACCTGTGTAACTTGTAGCTTAGTGTTACCTGTCACAGTCAGTCTCCCATAGCAACAAGTGTCCCTTTTGTACACTGTCATGGTACAGGAGAGTAAATTGGATTTAATAGGGTGTAATTGTTCTGCAGAGCTAAATACTCTCCATAACTGCTAAAACACTATTTTACCAAATGGTAATTGGCTGATTTTTTTGTTGTTGTTCTGTGTTAATCAGTACTATTTCCTTTCAATTTAGATCAGTGTATTGTCACTCGGACGTACCTCTTTCTTGATAAATTTTGGTTCTTCAGAGCGACTTACTACTTTGGGAACTGGGCATTCATTGCAGTAAGTACTTTGATTTTGGAGACCTCTGAATCAAGCTGGATAATTTACAGTAGTTGTCATTGCATCATTTGCATCAGCACATTACAATTAGTTTTACATATGTTGCCCTTATATGCCCCTGAACTGAATAGCAGTAACACTTTCTACTTTAAATTTGCAGGTCTTTTTAATTGGATTAATTGTTTCATGCTGCAAAGGCAAGAAATCAGTCATTGAAGGTGAAGTAGATGATGACGATTCAGACATGAGTGATGATGACCTCTCTGTTTATTACCATTGATAGCCTTTTGCCTTCAAGATGAAAACATGTAAAGTTATGTTGAGAGTCATGCCCACGTGGAACTCGTATCCAAATAAGCATCTTTGCACCTGTAAAAATAGAAGAAATAAGTGTACTCACTTAAAGGGATAAAAAACCTGAATATCACTTTGAGTATCACTGTTAAATGAGAACAAATGTTGAACTTGAGTTTGAATAATATACAGAAAATATTGTTTTATGATTGAACATATATGTAACCTTCTAATGTATAATTTGATGAACTGTTGTAACTATTTCATAACTCACAATGCTTTTCTGTTACCTTAGGTTTTCTTAAATACTTTCATGACTAACTTGTTGGACTTTTTTATTCATAAATACAACTAGCCAAATCCTGCAAAACAGTGCAAATATTGCAGGAAAGATTTGGGTGAAGTTTACACTCTCAGAAGGGCTTGACTTAACTTTTGCATTAGTTTTGCTGGGATTTCCATATAACATTATAGCTAACAAGAAACTGTCCATTAAAGCCAGGAACATTATTTTGATGGTGAGTTTCCAGTCTGTGAAAAATGAGGCATTTTCATACTGTGATCTCCACTGAGTTACATGGGAATCATCAAGTAACTATGAGGTGGCTTTTGCTCTCTCAAAGGAAATCATTAGTGTGAACTACAATATTCAGCACTGTTGCAGTGTTTTAGTACAGTTCAGTTCTGAAACTGCCAGGTGCCTGATTTAGTCATAACCAGTGGAATAATTAAGATGTGATTAATTTTTAACTTATTTTTCTCTTTATTGCCAATTGTCTGGTTTGAAGTTTTCTTTCAATATTTAATGTAAATGTTGTCAATTTGTTTACAAACCAATATGTTTATATAAACACAGTTCAAAAATATTTTTGTCATTTGTGTTGTCTTTGTAAATTAATCCTATTTTAGCTATATAGTTACTGAGCTATATTTCTAAGGATGAAAAAAATTTTTGTATATCCTTTGACAGACTCTGAAAGAAAAAATATTTACAAAGACAGGTTTTTAAGGTTCCAGTGCTACCTGAGGGACATTATAGCCTATGCAAGCACATGGAAATGTACTTAGGTAGTCTTTTTTATAAGACTAATTGTTAAATAGCTATTAGAGTGTAAGGTAGTTATTAATATTATGTCCTTCTTTCATGTTTGCAAACACTAAAGTTATTTCAAGAACAATCTGCCTCTTTCTGCAGTATTTCAGAAAAGCAGGCTCTCAGAACTTCTGAATTCTAATTTAGTTTCAGTACTGGAGGAGGTCTTAGGTGACTTTTGTAGTTAGTGCAAGAACACAGGGAACTTTTATTTGGACTACAGGAACAAAAAATCAATGTCTTTTAACAAGCCTTCTGTGCCAACTGCACCAATAATATACATGTTGATGTGGCAATGTGGAATAATCACACACAGAATAAGCTGAGTTGGAAGGGACCCACAAGGATCACAGAATCCATCTCCTGGTGTTGCAGGTTGATCATAGGCTGAAAATATGCAGTCAGGTCTGCTCAATTCATATCAGTCAATCTGTTTGCTACCAATGTGACATTTGAAAGGACAGAAATGTATTCAAACGCTGAGAGCAGGCACTGAAATTTGACTAGGCAGTCCGAGCTCTCTGACTAGCATTAGCTGAATATTATTTGAACAGTTGGGGAAACTTGCAAGGAATTAGTTATAGGAGTTCAAGTAATTCAAACAGAAGGTGCGATGTGATGCTGACTGTCTGGGAGCTGCATCCAGAGCACAGCAAGAACCTGGAGTATACTTATTTGTAGATGCCCTGGTGGAAAACTTACATGAGCTAATTTAAATAAAGTTAACTGCTCAGATATTCTCCTTTCTCTGTGGGTTTTATTCATTTTTCATCTTTAGTTTTAACCAGTGGTAATTGTCACTTCCTTCTTACAGTTTTTTTGTAACACAGTTTTGCGGAGTTGTATCCATTCTGCCTTAACTTTGCCCTGGAGAGGTCACTGCTTGTCTGGGGAAGATTGTCAGGAACGTGTTGGTTTGGTGCCATGTAGCTGCTTCATGCTATGTGCAGGCCTAGGGGATCACTGGCCAAGATGCCTGGCAAGTGCCTAGGTATATGTTGCTATAGGTCTCTCCTGTTCCTAGCATTTCCCTAATTTCCAGGAATTCCTTCCCAATCCAGTCCTGTTTCCTGTCTAAATAATCTATATGCAGAAATACAACAATCTGCCTTTGAAATGGTGACTTCGTCGTTCTAATTGGAGGACTCAGTAAGTACTGTTTTTTTAATCCAGGTATTTAATCAGATTTATAAGCAGCCCATTGTTAATTGCAGCTATCAAGAAGCAGGCTTCTATAGGAGAGTTCAAAAGTTATTTCAGACATCTGCTGTCACCCTCTGTCATAGAAGCAGTAAATAACTGCCAGCATTCATAATTGAAATTATTCGTCACCTGCCACATCCTCACTAAAATTTTTCAGGAGTTCAATGAACCATTTGACTGACAAGTTTTTAAAAGATTTTCTGTGCACTAATGTAATTGTAATGAATATACACTCAAGAATTCATCTCTAAATACTTCATGTGATGGAAACTTGACAGTTTTAGGTGCACTGTGTCTTTAAAATGAACTAGAGGTGTTTTTGAAGTTTACTGTGTGAACTCTGTTTTTCTACATCCATTATCACCCAGTCAGGAAACCTAGCAGTGAAAGTTAAGACAGCCCTGACTTAAAATACTTGGCTTTGATCAATACTTGCAGGAACTTTCAAGAAACAGAACTTCCAGTATATGTTTCCTAGTTGCCTCTTGTACAGTCTTAAGTACTTGCAAATAAAACAATTAATTACTTTTCATCCACAAAGTATAGTGCTGCAGTAGCAGCACATCTCAATCATTTAGCTGTTAGATATGAAATGATAGTCCAGTTTTCTGGAGGTTTGGAAGCAATTTTGAACTTCCCAGTCGTGTTACAATAGTGTTCTACCTTGCAAGCAAACATCTAACATCTTCAATTGAGTCTTCAGAGATCTGTTTTCTGAACTAAAGTCACTTAAAGGCATCAGAATTGTTTCACTGCTTTGTTTAACTGAGTGGTGTTTCAAATCCATCTCTGAAGCATGAGCTTTCAAAACTTCTGTAGTGCCATTGTCAGATCTGGTTTTTACCTCTGTTGTTGCACTTTTCCAGTTAGCTTCTACCATGTTGGAGGCTCATGAATATGTAGAAACTAGAGAGCCTTAAGTCTTACTGACATGTCAAACAAACCGTGATCACCAGGAATATGGTGGATAGAATTCAGCAACATGTCCCAAACAGGTCCTCATTTTGCTACTTGTACTGTAGTGATTGGTAGTTTATCCAGAGTTACAGGTCATAAGTACAATAAAGTCTGTACTTGTCTGCTTGTTCCTTAGCTGAAGCTGAGAGAGTGCTGCAGATTTCCTGCTGATTGTCAGAAACAATTGAAAAGCCTTTCCTGGTAAAGATGAAAAGAAATATCTGCTAGCATTTTGTATTTTCTGCTTTAATTCCAGGAAAATGATTGCAGGGTAGGCTTGAGATTTTGCACTGAAAATTTTTATCTACTTCTGAGTAGAGTGTACCTGTACCAGAGCCATGCTGGATAGGATGGTAATTGCATGCTCAGAAAATGTGACTATTTAAGCTGAAAGCTAATGAACCTTTTCAATGCTTATGATTTGCCTCTGAATAATCAGTGTAGACATAACTATGCAGTTTCTTTGAGATGTCTTCTGCTGCTTAAAAACTGTATTTCTTGGGTTTTGAGCTGTTGTCTGGCTTTGTCAACACAAGTTTGAGTTGGCCTACAAAAGTGTTTTGAAAAGCATTACCCCCTTGTAGAAACTATTATGTGGTTTATCCTAAAATAATGTTAAGTGCTGTTAGACGTAGCAGAGGTACAGTTGAAGTGTTTAAGGTAACTGATCAAATGTAGAAGGTAACTCTTCCAGTAAGTAAGTAGATATTCAGCCCTTATGACTGCACTGATACAGTTCTGGGTATGGGTAGGGAAATAAAGCACTGCTTCTGAGATAAAGCAAAGGAAAAAAGATTCATCCCTTTCTAAAATTAGTAAAATAATTTGAAATACTCAGGCTGTAACATTTTTCAGGATTTAGGTTAAAAGTTATAGTTCTTATTGAAAATACTTCTTATATTAGTGTAGATCTGTTCTTTTGTAACCTTCTGCAAGGTCATTTTTCTTGCAGATAAAGCAAAGAAATGAATTTGAGAATCACTATCTCTTCTGCAAATGTGTATTTTGACTATACTTCTGAAAAGAAATAAAAGCCTTGTTTTGATTGTGGCAAGATACGATTTTCTATTAATACTCTAAACCAAATTCTGCTTCTAAATTAAGACACTTGCCAATTCTGGATAATTAAATGGATCAGAAGTTCTAGTGTTCTTCATCAGCTTTAGTGAGATGTGGTTGTTACAAAAATTATCTGGAAGTTGGGCTATTTTTAACTTCCTCCTATTCAGGGAGGTTGCATGAGTGATAGCACTTCAGTCAAATTTATAGCTATGGAAAGGGTTATTTCTTTTAAATAAACAGACAGTTTAAGCACATTTAATGACCCACATTTATAGCTTTCTTCCAGATTTACCTCTAGAAGTGTGATGTACTTAGGCAGTCAGAAGAATTTTGGTTTATGGAGGGCTGGTAATAGAGGTAAGCCACAGTTGTGGTAAGTTTCATGATCCTCCTGTATTAATGTCAAGTCCTTATTTTGTATGTTACAAACATCTGTGTTTTTTCACAAAGAAAATATTCAGGTTGTCTATAAAACAAAACAGCTTAATTTTTTGGAGCATTTTTGCAGGACAATGTCAAAATCCTTACAATGAAAATCCAAAAGTATTGCATAAAAATGGAGATTGTGAGACATTCAAAGTAAAGGTGAAGCTGAACAAGTGTGTAGTTCCTACTGAAATTCCAGTCTGGATATGGCACTTTTCACCAGAATACATGGAACTTCCTGCAAGGAAGTAAAATACAGATTGAGTTAATACCTCTGCTTCTGCTAAACTGCCTAAACATTAATCATGACGTTACCAGGTGCAGTAAGTGTATTTCTTCAACCAAGAGTACTTCAGTTAGGACAGCAAGGACTTGGTGTGAATGTCTATGATATTTCTCACACATAAGCCCCTTCACAAACTTACAGCCTATGAACTTATTACTGTATTAGGCTTTTGAAGGAGTGTCTTGGGACTAAAATATTTTATTCTGACACTTACTATTTAATTCAAAGGTACCATTTATCTCCTAAGTTCAGAATTACAGAATCATTCAGAAAACTTGGAGAAGATTTTTAAGATTATCAGGTCCAACAGTAAATCTAACACTGGCAAGTCCACCAGTAAACCATGTCCCTAAGCACCTCATCTACATGTTGTACTTACTCTTTTCTAAAGTTTTAAGTTAGCAAAATGCAAATCTATATCCTATTGTCTGCTTCCTTTACATTCTTTCCAAATAAACATTTGACAGGTATACCTGATTTGCATGGAATGTTATTTTGGAATGGGCTAATGAAGAAAACTTCAGTTTATTGCAAAGAAAAGTGTTTTGCTCTATTTTGAGGTGCAAAGTCCTGAATGTGGAACAGCTTCTTACTTGAACTTGAAAATTGATTTCTTAACAGTGGATGTATTTTTCTAGTGTATGGAGAAAAAAGAAATCATAATTGGGAAATATGAACTCCAGAGGAATCCTAATTTTCCCAGCTATAAGGCAGCTACTTTATTTTTTTGGAAATTGGTATCAAAGAAATGATATTTTTATTAATTTTCTTGACTGGAAAGATAATGCCTTTTAAATTGTGAGAGACGGATATCAGGATTATTTTAGGGTGTGATTTTCAAAAAATATTGAGTGGAGCTCCTACTGAAAACCTCAAGGATTTCAGATCCTAGGGGATTTGGAACATGCTGCTTTGTGCTTGAAGTACTTTGGTAAAATATAGACCCAACTGTTTTCCTTTCAGTTCATGAAGGTATTAAATATATTAAAAACATGCTTTTAATGAATGGAGTTGAACATGCTAGCAGTTCTAGGTATTTGAAGATACATTCCTGAAAAGTTAATACTTGACTAATGCAATCATTGTAGAACAAGTTTCAGACTTACCTGGTCTTGTCCCTGGTTCTGAGAGGCAGCAGAAGGGTACTGTCAGAATTGATTGTAGATAAACTGATTGTAATCTTTCCTGAACTAGCTTTGAGCATAGAGTTAAGAGACTTAATAATAGAGAATGGGTTTTTTTTTTTTTGTGGAGACTGTTTTTAATCTCTAAATTAAGTCCTATGCTTGTCCAAACGGTACCTGAGAATATTCTGGAAGGGGCTGAAAGCTCTACGAAGCTACTGTTCATAGGAAAGACAAAGGTTTAGAGAAAAGGCTCTTACATGTGCTAGGTCCTCAGTACTTAAAGCTTCCACCACAGAGGTGTGTGCTTCAGACAATCTGGTACCTAACAGCTCAATGCTGCTTTACTCTAGGCTAATTTGCATTGTGGGGAGATTTAATGCTGCAGGGTGCTGTAAGCAAAGCTGAGAGCTGAGAAAGGAGCTTGCTGGTTAGAGGTGTGCAGGACCTAAACCTGATCTGTAGGTTTCTGTTTTCATCTATAAAGAGGCTTTCATTGCTGACAGAGAATTAGATTTCTCTACGCTATCAGTGGACAGGTGATCTAGTTGAAGTTCTCCTTGCTCATTGCAAAGATGACTTTTAAGTTGCCTTCTAACTCAAGCCATTCTGTGATCCTCTTAATGGAATCATAGAATCATATTCTTGATGATTTAGATCTCAAGCCCTGTATCACCTATTTTGAAATGTGGCAAAGAGGAACATTTGGTAGAAGCTGAGTGCTGATCCTGGATGATTAGACCTTCCACTTTAGTTCTTTTGCGTTCATAGCAAAGGTAGATTAAAACATGTGGGCAGAGTTTAGTCTGTCTGAAAACTGAACCATTTAATTTGAACAGACTTATTCCAAGTATTTTTAAAAACTTTGTTCATGGTTTAGGTTACCAAAATTTATTGATAATCTGTAGTTAAGGTCCCTTGTATATTCAGACATGTCCTTCTCTACAGATGTGCCTAATATATGATGTGCTTGAAGTACAGATAGTACTACCTACTTCATGCAGGCTGGCAACTTTTGTTTTCACACCTGGAAAAGAACTTTGAGAGAACTTTGAGAAGAGAAACTCTTTGAAAGAGAACTTTGTCCCTGCTGTTGAATTTGATGTATTACAGACTCTTAAACATCTCTTGACATCAAAAAGGAAAGTAGAAGAAGCAGCTTCTATAACCAATTGCTCCATGGTGTGTCCAGAAGGCAAGAATGGTGGTGGTGGTGTGACCAGAGAGTGGTGCACCTGGCTGGCAGCAAATGATAATTTTTATGGTCTTGGAGGCATTCCAAGAGTAGCTAGATTGGTCCTACAGGCTTGAAAAAAGCTGTGTTGTAACATAGTCCAACCTAAAAGTACATTAATTGCTTATCCAGCTATGTTGTCCTGCTGAACAAAGGGTTTTTTATGGTGTGGAACCAGCACTGATGAGCAAGGCTTGCTGATCAGACAAATGGTGCCAGTTCCAAGTGGTAACAGTAGAAATCCACATCCTACCAACAGGAGTCTTGTCTTCTTCTGGCAATGAAACATGTCTATTTTTTGTTTCAGAAAAAGCTCAAGATCAGCATTCTGACAAGCTGGCATCCTCCTACAGTGGAGCAAGGAGTTGTTTTAATGCCTTGCTAATGTTTCCACAGATTTCCGGTGCCACTGCAGAAATCATGTGAGGATGGTTCTGTCTCATCCTCTCAGCTATGTGTGAACAGGCCCTGTTTTGACAGGCTTGCTGGATGTGTGTTCACAGTTCCCAGTAAGGCTCCCAGGTCCCATGCCAAAGACACAGTGATAAGTACGTCATTCAGATTTGGCAAATCTATCATTGGGCTGGATGAATAATGTGGAGAAGGGCTGTTCTTCACGCATGTGAATTTCTGTCTTAAGGAATGTACTCAAATAGAAATGTTTTCATATTAGTGCCCTGTTTTAGGCTAGTGCCTGAACAAATCTTTGTAGCAGCAACTCTGAGCTGTCTGATACGATGGGGAAGTTTTGAATTGAAGAGCTCATCTCATAAAAAACGTAGCATATCATTCCTGATAGTGTTACTTCTAATCTTATTCCATGTGTTTCTGAAGGGCCGAATTTAGATTTACCTATTCAGGTTAAATTAAATATAGGACTTAACTCAGTATTCTCCAATAACAATTTTTTAAGCTTTTCCATTTAAGATTTTCCATTTTTTTTTCAGCCTATATTTTAAAACACTTTTTCAGGACTCTAATCCAATCCTGTGGGCAAATGATCTTTAAGTGCTTTGAGGAATCCACTCATTTTATATAATAACATTGCAAAATTTATCCTCAAGTAGTGTTGGAGCACCATTTACGTAATCTGGTTGTGTAATTGAATTCTTCTCAGTCATGATCCTCTCATGGATAAAATAAACTACATGTTCTGGCTGTACCTGGTGCCTTGTTGTTGCTCTCTGTGTATTGCTTGGACTCTTTCCAAAACCATTCCTGGTGAGTCTTTTGCAAATCTTGAGCTCTTTAACTGCAAAGATTATGCTGCCAGTTGACAGGTGTACTTTTTAAATTTCCCTTACATTTCATCACAACTCATACAGCATCATTATTTTTTGAAATATGCCAGTACTCCTAAATCTGTAATGCTCCTGTGTGAGTTTTATAACATTGCAGTTACAAAATTTTACATGTTGGCCTTGACTGTTAAATTGCATGGATGAGAGCTCTTCTCCATGCTGTAATGGATTCAGCTAGCTACTCTTGTTCCCACTGTGCTGAAGAGGATCCTGCTCTGTAGTCACCTACAGTGGCAGTCATCAATATGAAGGAAAAGAATAAAAATTCTCTATGTGCTCCACTCAGGAGTTTGTCAGATTCTCTCTGAAGCTGCCCAGTCCCAGCAAGCCACAGCCAGTTTTTAACTATCCTTAATGCACCTCTAGTTCTTTGCTGCAGAGTTATTCTCTTCCAAGAGCAAGTAATGAGTCATATTGTTTGCATCTTATGTGTTCATGTGGTTAGTTCTTAGTTAAGAAAAATGCTCTTCCACAGCAGTGAAGTTTAATTTTAAAAAGTTGCTAGAGTGGAAATGGTTGTGCAAAAGTATTAAAATAACTTTTATTATATCTCACCTTGCCCCAGAGATAAGAATGTGAAGCATAATTTTCATAATGTGGACACTTCTGTAACATTAATAAAATATGTATTTTGGCATAGCATACAAAGTTCAGTATAAATTACGTTGTATTTATACAGAATTCTCAGGAGTGACAGTTATAAAAACCAGGAAGTTCTCACTCTTGAATCTTTTTTTTTTTTTTTTAAACTAGTGAAATACATAAGTATATATGCAGAAGTGAAACATTGCCTATTTGTATTAAGAAGAATCATACACTGTGCCTTAGGTGAGGAAGCAATAGGATGAGGATGAAACTGAGTCATGCCGAACTGCTAGTAGCTTGCTGCCAAAAGGGGCTCTCTACATATTCCTGCAGCGTGTAGTGCTTGCTTAATCTGTTTGTGAGCTGACTCAATTTGCTACTGTAGTAGCAAAAATAAACAGCAACTAGGGAGTGGAAAGGAGGGAAGAGTACAGCATGACTGCAGTGGGGTGATGATCTGGGTAAGGATAGTGACTGACCTCAGGACAGCCAGTAAATTACCACATTGTAAGGCTCTTGAAAGATTTTCCATCTCTATAAGATTCCAGAAAAACAGCTGTAAGAACTAAGGTGCTCTACCAGAAAAGAGGAGTGTCATTGTCAAGACTGCAGACTTGGATATCAAGGTAGATATGCTGTTTTAGCTTCTCTGGAGGTCACTTGTCTACGTCTGCCTGTCATTGCACCATCTTCTTGCATAATTTGTACTTCTGTACTGGTAATGATATGGTGTCTTTTTTTTTTTTTTTTTTTTATCAATAGGTCTTTTTGGAATGTTTTGCCATACCATGAGTTGAAATAAAAGTGGTCTAAATGGCAAATTGATAACATGATATTTTTCACCCAGAGATGCAGTGGATCTGGAATGTCTTGGCTATGCCCAGATCCCTTCCATGTTGTTGAGGTATCCAGAGAGCAGCAGACTTGCATGGATGAGGGAACAGCTGTCACCCACAGAGAGAGAAGCCAAGATTTTTGACAGGTGACCACAAAGGGCTTTTTGCGTTGTGCTGAAACATTGCAGTGCACACTTGATCCTTGAGGGTCCACAAGGAAGTGATGAGACAGATGGACAGATGAGCCCACTGACTTGTCATCACCTGCCAGTTCCTTAGAATGCAAGTGTGTTGGCACTGCTTGAGCAGGTGGGCTCAGAACTCACCATGGAGTAAGTCAGGCTCAATTACATGCCTAAAGGGGGAGCTCAGAATCATCTTTGAGACAAAATTGAAAGGGAAGGGCTTTAATTACAGTAAAAGATAATCCTGTGAACATCAGAAAACGGGAGGACTGCCCTTAACTCAGGGGTCTCAACATGTGTTGCTAAGGCCATCAGAGGATTAACTACGTTTTTGTTATTTTGTTACCAGTCTTCACTGAAAGGGTCATTTAGCTGACTCCTGTGTGGTGGTGGCTGAAAGATTTAATCCAGTGATGAAAAGGTAAAATTTAGCTTTGTATAAAGATGGGACATATTAAGAGGGTACTTCAGTAAGATACTTTCAGTTGGGTTAAGCCTGTTGAACTTTGTCCTAAGATCAAACAGATTCTTCTGCTGCTGCCTTCCCAAAAGCTGTCCCACCGTCCCACCTCCCCACCCCCCCAAAAAAAAGGCTAATGAGATGTCAGACTCTTTCAGCTCTTTGGTTAAGTCGGTGATGATGTGTCACAACACTGCAAAAAAGAGCAAGTCTAGTGTTTCTTTCACTTGGAGAGCTAAAAGTAGTAGTCAGAAAAAGCCAGCCCCACCAGCTTGCAAGAAAAAATAGTTGAATAATTGGTAGGTACCTGGAAGCTTGCCAGCAGATAAGTAATAATTGCCATAGATTTACTAAAATCAGTTTTCTACCCTGAGAAAGGTATGGGCATTGTGGACAGGGAGGGAAAGGCATTTTGACAGTCCTGGTGGCATTCTGATAAACAGTCTCGGGAAACCTCCTAGAGCCTAAATGCAGTAGTGATTGGAGAACTGCTCTCAAATGGTGTTAACTGATCATTAATAAACCAGGAAAAATGTGTTAGCTTGGGTATTGCCATCTTCGCTGTATTCAGTGTTATATTACAGTAACATTATGATTGGCCCAGGATGATGAAATGTAGAGGAGATTTAATAAACCTGCAAATAGTTTAGGTTTGACAAGAAATGAAAGCACTGTAGAATAAAAGAATGAATTTTTAAGAGTTCTGAGAAATTACAGGAATAGTTGATGTGACCAGACAGAGCCAAAATGAAGAACAAATAGCTACCAGGTCTAGCTTAGAAATTTCTCTGAAAATTATGGTGCATTACAAGATGAACAAGATGAACAAGTACAACTTGTGGCTACAGTCTTTTTCACCTCTCAACAAGTTTATGGGAACACATAAATGGGTAGCTGACCTGCAAGAACTGCTAAATCATTTTTCCACTTCAAAATCTTAAGACTTGACCAGGAATACATCCTGCTGCTCTGGTCTGGCCTTTAAGAAGCATGTGAGCACATCAGATAAAATTCTAGGGAGAGTAACAGGATTGGTTGAGTGTCAACACATGACTTGGAGGGACAGGCTGGATGAACTTCTAGAGTAACTGTTCTAATAGCAAGAACTGGGAACTTTTGGAACTTGTTGTTTAGGAAAGTTATGGAATCTGTCATGGATGGTTTATGTCTAACCCGTTCTTAGCTTTTTGTAGAAGGAAGGTGCCTGTGTCAAGGAGCTGCAAAATCCTGCATTATGCTTCCAAATGCTTGAGCTGTTAAAGACAGACTTGCAAACGTTAACCGGCACACATTAGAGCCCGTATCTCTAATTAACATTTGTCTTGTGAAGGTCTCTTCTTCATGAACAATGCTTCTAACATTGCTGCTCAAGATTTTCTGGTAGTCTTTCTGTTACTCCCTACAGGTGAGAGTATAAAAGAGATTGGAGGCAGGAGTGTTTGACTATAACTTATAACACAGTGATGTTTCCATGGGGATTTAAAGCATTTATAGGTGTGTCGCTTATGCATGTTTCAGAGGTTGGATTCACACTATAGAAAGAAGTGGCCCATCTGGCATTAATTCCCCATATTACTGTTTATTCAACAGGAAATTCACTTTTTTTTTTTTTTTTCAAATACTGTTAAGGAGCAGATGAAGAAAAGATTGCAACTCTGACTTCTGCTGATTTCTCCTTAAGAGGGAAAAGCAAGGCTGAATATCCACTGCTGGTGACTGCCAATATAAATTGGGACCAAAAAAAATCTTTGAAAAGCTGTAAATCAATTTCAGTGACAAAAAATCACTCATGGAAACAGGCTGGTTTGTGACAGAATTTCTTAAAGTTAAGCAAATAATGTAAAGCAAATCAAAATGTGATAATATGCTGCACTTAAATGATGTACCATCCCCCTCCCTCCCCATCCCCTGTTAAATAGCACTCGTGTTCCTGGTTTCACATTGGAACACTGATAGTAAGAGCTATTCAGTTGAGATAGCAAGAAAATGTTATCCATAGAACCAAGTGTACAAGAAAAGTGTAGAAAAATGCTGTGGAAGAAAATGCAACTGATTTAATGACTTAACGTTTGACACGTCAAACATTCATCTTGACTGTCTGTGCATTACTTAAAAATAAGCTTGATTATATGTTTCAGTCTTTTCTTCGGAATTGAATTCAAGCTATTTTATGGTTTTTATCTTTTGACTTCTTGTTGTACCCCTATGAAAGGCTGATAATGACATTTCCCATCTTTTCTGGAATTTTTTCTCTTCAGAGCCGTGATCTTCATCAGTTCTAATATAGGAGAATAGATAAAGAACACAGGGAGACTTGTATTGTGGGTGACACCAAATATTTTTCTAGTCCAGAATTCTGAAAAACTTGGAGATGAAGGTAAAAATGTGGTGTGTGTGATACTTCCTAAAACATCTCAGTATCCAGTGGTTAGTTGGGTCTTGCCTTTCCTCTCCTTTTCCAGACAGTATTCTTTCCTTTTCTCCTTTCACTTTCTTTGCTCTTGTGACTCTCATGTACTGAATTCTTTTGTGATTATTATCAAGAAACACTGTGTCTCACTATCCTAGATTTTCTCATTTGAGTCTTCTACACTTGGCCATTTGAACCCATTTTTATTTCATGTACAGATTTTTCAAGTTTCAGGCTGCTGAACAGCTCATGAATTCTTGTGCTTCTTCTGCTACAGGATTCTTTTCTTTTCTTCCTGTGTTTTTACTATCATTCTGTAGTAACTGGAAAAATTTTCCCCCACCCTACCATATCCTTGTCTCCTAGCCATCTTAGCCAGCAAATTTGTTTTGAAAGCTATGTTCTTAAAATCTGTGCTCTTCCTTCATTGCCTAACTAAAGATGCATTAGTATCATTCCCCAGCCACTTGTGTATAAGTTTTACTTATACTTTCCTTTTACACATATACGCTTATGACGCTTACTGTCATCTTTTCAACTAACTTTTCCAATTTATGTGAATGAACTGTAGGAAAATGTTTTTCTTTTCTCCAGCTTGGAAGAGGTAGTCCATTATTTTTTACTCTGAGACATTGATGAAGAATCTTTATTGAATTGTACTTGTTTCCACAATGGAGATCTAGATACTAGAGTATCACTATGTTGAGCACTTCAGAATTTTTCAATAGGTATTGAAAAAAATCTTGACTCATCTAGTCTTCATGGTTTGGTGCTCTAAAGTAGTCTCTATATCATGATGAAGGGCTCAAATTTTTGATTTTTCTTTTCCTTTCCTTCATGTCCGCTAGTTTTATTGGCTTGGACACAATTCCAATCTGATGTAGAGATTAGGTATTTAATTGATTTACAGCCTAGACAGATTCATCTACTTCTTAGACATGAGTAATAGTAATTGGAGAAAGATGCATGCGGATATTGATTGGGTATGACTGTAGGTGAAAACCTTACCTGGAAGATTTGGGTTTGGCTTTCCTTTTGGTCTTACTTTCACTGTAGCCTTGTCCTCAGATACCCAAGTTGTGTGTTCTGTCTTTCAGGCTGGTGGCAGTCTGTAACGGGTTAGATTCTGTGACCAAGCTGAAACACTAATTGTAGTTGTGATTCAGTTCACTTACTCGTTTTTGTGAGATAGGAATTAGGAGAAATGACAAAACAGGCTCGAAAACTTCTAAGAGTATAAAGATAGTTTATTGTTACTAGAGAGGATTAAAAGAAAAGGAACACTAAGAAAGTAAAAAGGAAAAAAAACCACATTCCTTTCTTCACCAGCCCCCACCCCTCCCCCAACACCTATCACTTCAGGGCATACACAGACCTCCTCACCGGTTTTCTGGGAGAGAACGAGGAGAATAACAAAGATGGAATTTCTGGTCAATATTAGAGTTCTTAAAAAGTCTTTCCAAACTCCAGGAAAAGAAAGAGGTCTCCTCTCTGCTTCTGTGTGGTTTCTAAACTGCCACCGCAATATTCTGTCTGGTCAGAGACAGTCCATTGCACTGAACATCCAAATATGGGGTGTTCTCATTTCCCCCGCCATGTCCTTTATATGGATAACAGAACAGTTTATGGTATTACAGTTCTTTACCACGTTTTTTGCAAAAAAGTCGGTTTAAACTTCGCGCCCCTCACAACACCGCCCTCTTCTTTTCCATCACCATCTTCCGTTCCACCTCGCCTGACTTACTCTCTACTTCTTCCTCAAACTTTAACTCCATGGTGAACAGCTTCTGTTGAAGGAAAAGCTCTTCTCCTTCGATGCTGCCAGTTGTTTAATAGTTTCTTCAGTCTGAAAAACCTGAAAATCGGTTTTTCCCAGGCCCGCAGGAAACTCTGTGGAATGGGGGGAGGGGAATCCCCTCCTGGATTCTTGGGAGCTGTTCTGCTCGACCTTGCAGCCCCCAATTGCTCTTTGGCTGCTTGCAGCTTTTGGGGGGGGCCCGATGCGTGCCAGGGACCCCTTGCCCTGGCATTTGGGGGACGGGAGCTCAGCCCTGCCTCCCCAGGGCCGGGCCGGGAGCTGTCCCTCTTCCCCCCACCCTTCTCCCAGTCCCAGCTGGATCAAAGAAGCTCTTCCGCGCCTCCTGCAGGTTTAAATATGCAAAATCGGAGAAGCGCCATTGGATTAAGAAGCTGTTAATTAATTTCAGCTCCAACCCACAACACAGTCTTAGCCAGAGTTTTAGCCTCTGCTATCTGAAGTTACTCAACTGTATCAAAGCTAACAGCTACTGTAGGAGAGGTTTACACTTTCCTGTTCTAGTAGTGCCATGGCCACTTGTGGTAAATACCAGACTTGCTGGCCTAGCTGCAGTGGGCTGAGCAGAGCCAGCAGCTGCGCACCCACCCAGTTGCCTGCCCGCTTTTTTCCCCGTCTCCCCTGCAGCAGGATGGAGGAGAGAATCAGAAGAGCAAAACCAGGAAAATTTGCGGCTTGAGATAAAGCCAGTTTAATAAGTGAAATAATCTGTGCACCCAAGCAAAGCAAAATAAGGAATTTATTCATTACTTCCTATCAGCAGGCAGATGTTCAGGTGCTTCCTGGACAGCAGAGCTCCATCATGTGTAACGGTTACTTGGGAAGACAAAAACCATAACTAGGAATGTCCTCCTCCTCTTTGCCCAAGTTTTTATTGTTAATCACAATGTCATATGGTATAGGTATATCCCTTTGGCCAGTTGGGGTCAGCTGTCCTGTCTGTCCCCTCCCAAATTCCTGCCTCACCTCCAGCCTACTCAGTGGGGAGCAGCATGAGGAAGGAGCAGAGATAGCCTTGGTCCTCTGGCTAGTAAGGCACAGCACAGCCACAGCATGGTGTGGGGGGTGTATTCTGTGCTTCTGTGCTGAGTCATACATCCAAATGATTGTGTACTTCAGGTCCAAATTGGAAAAGTAATCTATTTGCATCATTTGTCTTTGGAATCAATGATAAAGTGAGTTGTTCATTTCTAAGAGGTCTGATACCTGGGAAGGACCTAAAGGGGCTGGTGTGGTGCAAGCATATTGACCTGGCTGTCAGTAGAACATACTGTACACTGACTGTATGATAAAACTTGTGCTGGCAGTAAAGCATCCCTTGGCCATTTCACTTGTGGGGCACTAGAGTTGGTGTTTGAACTGTTCTGAGCTTTTCTGGTGTCAGACTCCAAGAATCTGTGGGGCTTACAAGAGCCTTTTAGCTGTTTTTGTAGCTTTCTGTATTGTAACTTTTTGCTGCATGGTGTCTTGCTACCAACAGGATGGACAAAAAGCTCTTCTCCCTTTACCCCTGTTATGATGTGCTTAGAGAACTGCTGAGCAAGTGGGAGAAGATGAGGAAAGAACTCACACCATGTCTGCTGTATCCTGCCTGAATGAGTTTATTAACTTACGATGCTGACACAAATTCTTTCTCTCTTGCCCTTGGTTGTTGTGGCTAAAATCTTTTTGTACGTCTTAAAGTGTGCCACGTTCTGAAGCTGTTTCCCATGGGCACCCTAAGATTTCAGGAAGAAATGATATGTTGTATGACTGACTTTGGCACTACTTATGGATACCTGTCTTGATCCTAATTAGAAAGCAAGCCAGCTGTGTCCCATTCTTAACTTACTGCCCCTATTCACTTTGCAAGGACCTGAAGTATGTAATTCAAGCCAGTGTAAATCCACACCAGGTACTGAGTGACGGAAGGCTTGAATATAATGACTTAATTCTCTGGACTGCACCACTAATGATTTTGCTAGTTTGTGAAGAAACAGATGAGTGGCCACATCCTTTTGTTGCAGTTCCCAGCACTAATTTCAGAGCATCACTTACTGGAGGGTCAGGACCAACAATGCAGAAATTAAATACCAGATAAAATGAAGCCTATTTTGCAATGGCAGCCTGACCATTCCCATGTCTCAAGTGGTGCTCAATGCTGCAGAGCAATTTAACTCTTTTCTGAGTTGCTAAAGCGATGAGGGATGAAAAACAGTAGTTGTCATACTTTCTTCTATTTGTATTGAATTTTTATCACTGCAAATTAAGATCTAATATTCCTTTCAAAGCCACGGCATATACACAGCACTTCCTTTATAATTTCCCTACCTTGAGCCTCTTGAAGTATTTGTGCAGGATGACTAATAACACTCACATTGAATTTTCCTTATTGCCCTATGGAGATTCACTCTGAAAGCTAGTATTGGTTCCTTTGTTTCAAGGGATCTTACAACTAGAATTTTTGCTCTTAAGTGAAATACATTATACTGAAAACCTGTCAAATGTGCTCAGTTCCTGTTACTGTAGGAATTCATGAGCAGCAGAAGACTATTTTATAATTCTAAAAACCTTTCATTTCATTTTGTAATCCCATTTTATTTAAAGAGGAAGCAAGCTAATGTTTTGACTCCAGAAAATATTATCTGAAGGGTCAGGACAACAGGCCAGTTTAATTTCTCTTAAACAGTGTAATGACAGTACAAAATTATTGCTATGAAAGGAGAAAATAAGCCTGGCTTTTGTGTCTCCTGAGTGTCAGTTCTTTTCCTGAAGGTTTTGCTCTGATTCAAAGATTCACATTGATCTTAAAATGTCATGCAGCATTATTCTACACAGAGTTTGTGCAGGGATCTGCTGCAAATGAAATTCAACTCCCATCAGCTGTTTCTGCTCTAGTTTCTAGATGCAAGAGTAAACCCCAGATTCTCCTCATAGCACTTGGAAATCAAATGTGCTTGAGCTCATATGTATACACTGGGCTTTGGACAAGGCTTTGAAGTATGAAGAGTGTGGAATAATTGTATTCTCTAGCCAATTTCAAATCAGTTTGGGAAGGGATGTTGTACATCACAAGACCAGAAATCATCAGAACGTCTGTAATGGAAGATAATTTTCCTTGATCCTCTAACAGGAAAATAGCATAGTAATATCACTGGCTGAAAAGCTTCAGTTTTCAAAAGGATAGAGACAAAGATCCCAGCATTTGCAAAAGAGTACAGGAAAATTTAAACGCTAATGATCGCAGCAGCCACATGGCTGAAGGCCCACAAAAATGTGTAAGGGAGTGCGACACTTTTCATAAGAGAAAGGACCGACAGAGCTAGGACTGTCCAGTCTGGAGAAGAGAAGGCTTAGGAGGATCTCATCAATGTATAGGAAATACCTGAAGGGATGCTGCAAAAGAGGACAGAGGCAGGCTTTTTTCAGTGGTGCCCAGTGGCAAGACAAGAGACAGTGAGCACAAACTGGAAATTATTTTTTTCTGCATAGCACTAAGGCTCTTGAAAACTCCTTTCTTTTGTCTGCTCACATCCTCTGTCAGTTCTCACTTTCGGCTTGATTCATCATCTGTTCAGTCTCATGTTTTATCATATACTTGAGATAAATGGTCTCCTCAGGTGCTAATGTCTTCATGCTCAATCTTCCCTTACTGACCTTGATGAAGTAAGTGAGGAACCCGTGGCTCGCTGTCGAGTGATCGTGACAAGTGCCTTTATGCTTGCGTGTGCCTATAATAGCATTTACACACACATGCAGACATATATATGTATTCATGTTTCTGTTAGCCATTACAAATGCTAAATGTTGGCCCAAATGCCCCTACAACCTTCCTGTCCTCATCTCGTTCCAAATTTGTACTCTTCCCCTGTAACCAGATTTACTCAATAGTTGACGGTAAGTGGTAGGAATGAGAGCACTCTCTTTTAATGGCTTTGTGAAATGTCAGCAGTAATGGAGTCCAATCATGATCTACTTCTCTTGGGATTCCTGTAGCACAGACAAATGGTTTCTGCTCCAATATTGCTCAGTCTCACACTGTGGGGACTTGTATTTTCAAGCAGAAATTAAGCAGAAACCCACATGTATTTGCCCATTACTAAATGACACACTTGTTATTTAAATGCTTTTTTTCTTCCCTTCTTCATATCCTTCATTGTTAAAGGTTATTATAGGCTTTAGATTAAGGTATTAATGATACAGCTGGGTTTTTAAGGTATTCTGAAGAAGGGATACAAAAATGTGGTACCTTGCAAAAATCTATTTGTAACAGCTCCTTAGAAGCCATGTATGAGAGCACTATTGTCATGCTGAAGAACTCTACCTGAATACTGATTATAAAATTCTCCCCAGCACTTCCTTTTCTATTGAGAGTATCATTTCAGTCTAAACTACTGCTTATATGAAGAAAAGAATAGCCTAGCTTCGCTTTTCTATCACAGATTTGGCTCTTTGTGCCTTCAGCCATACTTTGTATCTCCACCATTGGAGGAGAACTTCTGAATGTTAAGAATAGTATTGACTTTAGGGAACTAATCTTTCTTTTTACTGAATACCATGTGAGACTTTACGAGGCCTGGATTTTTGTGGTGTTTTTTTTTTTTTTTTTGATTGCAATAAGTGGTATGTATATAATAAATTCATCAGTTCTCTTTTCAAAAGACTATTTGAGCACTTGCAAGGATCAAGCCACATTAAATGAACCAAGATTTCCTTTTATAGCCTTAGTAGTTTATGTAGGCATGTCTCTTTCCCTGCCCTAATGCCAATGAAACAGGCCAAAAAAAGTGAAGATTAGCTATATCTAGAGTTGCAGCTGGTCTTGTTTGCAAGTAAAAATGGTAACTTTTGTCATGAATCACAGAATATGCTGAGTTGGAAGGGACCCACAAGGATTGATTATTGACTCCAACTTCTAGCCCTGTGCAGGACCATCCCTGAGAGTCACACCATGTGCCCAAGAGCACTGTCCAATTCCTTCTTGAACTCTGTCAGGCTGTGGTGCTGTGACCACTTCCCTGGGGAGCCTGTTCCGGTGCCCAGCCACCCTCTGGGTGAAGAACCTTTTCCTGATATCCAACCTAAACCTCCCCTGACACAACTTCAGACCATTCCCTTGGTCCTGTCACTGTCAGCACAGAGAAGAGATCAGTGCCTGCCCCTCCTCTTCCCCTCACGAGGAAGTTGTGACTGCAGTGAGGTCTCCCCTCAGTCTCCTCTTCTCCAGGCTGAACAGACCAAGTGCCCTCAGCCAAGTGCCCTTGTATCACTTCTCCTTAAGGCCCTTCACAATCTTTGTTGCCCTCCTTTGGGCACTCTCTAACAGTTCAATGTCTTTCTCACATTGTGGCACCCAAAACTGCCCCCAGCACTGGAGGTGAGGCTGCCCCAGAGCAGAGCAGAGGGGACAATCCCCTCCCTTGCCCAGCTGGTGATGCTGTGCCTGATGTCCCCCAGGACAGGGTTGGCCCTCCTGGCTGCCAGGCGAGCCCATAAAAAGGGAGATACCTTATATTTAGCAAACATTTCTTATACGGGTTTTTGCAATCAGTTATTAAAAAGTGTGACTTTATTTTTGTTGTTGTTGCTTTCCAAAAGGGTAGCAAAGGCCATTGTAAATGATGTGGAACCTTTAATTCTGGTCCTGATAATTTTAGAAATTCAGGAGCTCTGTTAAATAATTTTTAACAGCTAGTTTTAGCAGGACTTTTCTGAATTGGAAGTAATCCAACTCATTGACTCATGGTCTTAGAAAGTGCTATGGATGATTTGTCTAATGGCCCAGCATAGTGCTGCAAAGGAAAGTAAATCACAGCATGAAAGACTTGGATGTGTGACCAATGTGTTTTGTTCACTGGGTCAGCAAGTAATTTAAGGGAAAATTCAAGCCCTGGCACACAACTCAGGCTGTCCTGAGGAAGAAAGGTAGTGCTATCACTATAAACTATCAACCTTCGAATGTTTTCTCTTTGTCCCCTAATCTCATCTACATAAAGTCTAGCATTAACTGCAGCACTTGTAGGAGTCATTCCTATTCACATGTACAAAAGCAGAAAGATCTCAAGCATTTGCACATTCTCTTTTCTTATGTTGTAAGTCCTCCTTCATCTCCCTTTTCTGTCTTATGTTTTGTTTACTGACATACAAAAGAAAAAAGTCCTTTGCTTGTGTGCATGTGTGTAAACTTTTAGGAATACTTGGATAGTCCAGGGAAGGAAGGTGCCAGAAACAAAATTCCTTTCAATTAAGTATATTTTTGAAAAGTAGAATAATATTTTTTCCTATCTGTACAGAAATATAGGACAAGCTGTAATAAATACTTTTTTCTACAAGGGTTGTTTGATTGCTCTATTAGAGCATATACCTGAATAGGAAAGGGAAGGAGAAAGGTCTTTAAGTCACATAAAACTTATGTGAGAATATTTAAATGGCTTTTAGGCTGTGAGTTAGACAACGGAATATTTTAGAAATATAGGACTTAATAGTTTAGGCACTATAGAACTTAACCAACAGCAATAAATAAAGACCTTGCTTGGATGAACATTTTAGAAGATGGCTGCACTTTTTAAAAAATATTTTATGATTCAGTTAATGTCTTCAGTCTAGAACAGCAGGTATAACCCACAAGTGGAATTTTTAAAATTAAGGTGTATAGTGTTCTAAAAGAAGAGCCATATTCTTACAGCTACTCACAATGTGCAATAGAAGTCTGATATAGATCCAGAAGAACCTATCCAGGTCTTGACTGCCAGAAGTAGAGGAGCTCATGGCATAGTAAATGTTTTCCTTCTTTTACCTGAGCATAGAGAGGTTGCTCTTTATATTTTGTCAAGTTTCTCACAGGGCAAGTTTGCCTCTGCATCCAAGAAAAGAAAGAACAGAGCATGCAGTGTCAAGTTCTTTTCTGCAAGATATCTTCCTATCCCTTCTCTTTCTGGATGCTATTTGTTCCAGTCAGGCTAATCAGGTGTTTCAGGCAGGGCTGCTCTGAGCTGATCAGACACCGTTTCATCCTTTTCAGACAGCAGCTGAGAACTGAACTTGCCCAATGGCCATCTCTCTTCACTTCCCTTACACTTACTTAGACCTCCAACTTCCTTTCCAGACCCAGTTCTTTTTTGATTCCTAGGGAGAAATCAGGTTGTCTTTTTTTTCCTTTTCCTCTTGAAAACAAATGACATTAAATGCCAAACATCTGCATTTGGGATGCATATTCTTGCTTTCTCTGTTGTTCAATTAGGAAAAGGTCAATTTTTGATTGAACTTGTTTACTCAGTGAGTGCACTCTATTGGAGCTCTTTTGCCTCTTTTATTACCAGTGCCATCTTTTCTGTTGATGCAAAGATGCTTCCGAAGTGACTGGTTTTGTGTAGAGGTAGAGAATAAAGTGTTCATTGTCTTCTGCTTCTTCAGAGGCTTGCCTCTTGGGAATAAACAGTGATATTCACACTGTAAAGCTGGACTGACTTCTTGCAGATCTGTTGTTTCAAATATGTGAAGGCTTTTTAAGGATCGTCTGTCCAAGAAGTTTTAGCTCTCTGTAGTTGTTATCCTTATGGTAGTTAGGCAACCAAGTAGGCTGTTGGCATAACTATCAGTTTTTCAGTCCTGTGTTAGGCTTCAGTAGGTTTGTGTGGTGAATCCATTGGTGTTTCCTCTTCCATTTGTAAAACCAACCTTCTTTACTCAACTCAGTATCTTCTTATCATACAGTCCCTTATAATATGCAAGGTAGGTTTGACTCTGGGTAGTCAGCTTCAAGATGCTTCTTGGAGACTGTAAGAGAACCTCAGAAATCCTGTGCTAAAATGACTTGCTATTGTAAAGTGAGATGATGCTGGCATTGTTTCATGGAGAGCATGGATTTGAATTATGACAGTATGTTCTCAGTAAATGATTTTGAATTCTTAACATGCCTCACTTGACACTATTTTTATCATCAAAATTAGAAATAATTAAACCCAGAGAAAATTCTTTTTCATTCAAGAGCTCAGTATATTCCCTTAGTCCTCACTCACTTGCACTTCATGTAGAGTTGGAAACCACCCATAAAAGAATAAGTGAAATGTGGAAAATTTATTCCACAGAGCTCCTAAGGATGACTTTCATGCTGAGGTTGTTTAAGAAATAGAAAACTATTTGCTGTCTCTGTAGCAATCAGATAAATCCTGTAGGGTCTGGATACCCTGTCGTGGATACATCAAAAAGATGATGTACTCGCATGCTCCTCCAAGTGCTTCAGTGTAGCACTTAGCTCCCACTGATGTTCACAGAATACCCATTAGGTTAGCAGCCACTGAACCTGACTCTGCAACTAAATTTTACTGATCATTGCCTAAACTCTGGTACCTTCAAATCACTTGGTTTCTATCATATAACAGTACTGGCAGAACTGACAAAATAGACATTTGCTTTTGGAACACAGAAGTCCCAATACGTATTTAAATATCATTTAACGTGATTAAGTGTATGTCTTCCCTCCCTTTCCTCTTTTATAGACCATTGATTTAAGAATCAGGCACTATGAAGTTTTTCCACTGGTCCTTAAGTTCTATTGCCTGGTAATAAATCCACTTTGTACACACTACTTAAAAATTCATTAGGTGAAAGACAGAAAGCAGAAAAGGCTGGGGCTGTACAGGCCAGTAGTTAGGGTACCTGCTAGGGAAGCAAAACAGCATCATTTTGTTTCTTGCTCCAATGAATACATAATATAAAATACTGAAATATTCATTGGTAAGTGGAAATGGTATCTGACCACATAGTAACATCTAAGATTGCATGAAGTTAAAATTAAGGCAATCCTACAATGAGCCTGAGGAATAAAATGTCCAGCATCTGACATAGTGTATAATTAGCTGGTTGTTAGGAAGTATTGAAAGAAAACTTGCCAACAGTGCTATTGAGAAATGTCTTTATGGGCTTTTATCAGGAATTGTAATGCACATTTGTTCTAATGCAAGATACGTAACTTAAGTCCGTTCTATTAGGCCTGATGGGACCATACAAAAAATAATTTAAAAAAAAAAAATTTTCATTCCGAATAGCTTGATCAGTACCAGCACTAAAAAAGAGACTCTGCAAATTAAATAGCAGATTAAATCTTCAAAAAGAAATAGTGACATTTGCAGAGTACCATGAAGTGATGATCACTAAACTAATTAATTTTGGTGGGGAATTTGTTATACTGCACATTAATATTTTGCTCCATAAAATACAGGACAGCAGGCCATATATTATAGTGAAGCAGAGAAGTCCAGGCTTTCTGTGAGGGCTGCACAGGTGGTAACTCATAAAAATATGTTGCTCAGTGCAATCCAGGTCCTAATAATGAAGTGGGTATTCAGTTATTGGGCAGATGCAAGTGGTAGAAGGCTGTAGATGGATGGGCATGTCACAGAAACTGTCACCAAAACTGTCATTAGATGGAATTTGTTGGTAGCTTCAGCTGAAAGGTCGAATCCTGAACGGACAAAGAAATTAATTGAATGTTTCTTTCATGCCTGTTGATAATAATTAATCTGATGGATTTTTTTTGCCCCTTTACTGATCTGAGGCATTCGCACTCTCTGGCATTTTAAGAAATTCACATCCCCTGTAGATTCTCATACGTTTGGATCATGGGTAGGTGGTGTGTAGGCAAGGTGAGCAGCTCATCACTCATTGTGCACTTCTGCCAATCAAACACATCTACTTTTTTCTCAGTGCAAAACACTGAGTACAATTTTGATCCTCTCTAAAAAAAATTGGGGTATATTTTCTATAGCACAGAAATTTAGACATTACACTCTTCTTTGAAAGCAAAGTACTCATTAAGTTCACATGTTTTCTTCTTTGCCAATAGCTTCTAAAAGTTTTAAAGCACAGGTACTTGTCTGAAAATGTTTGATGATATCATATAAACATGTTTGAAACAATGGCTTTTCATTACTTTATTTAGAATTCTGTATTCAGGTAATTATTATTTATTGAGAAATCATCATTTAATGGGGGTTTTCTTAATCTCTGGTTAAGTGGTATAGAGGTAATGATCTATTCTGTCCTCCCAGTAAAATTTGGTTACAAAATTAGCCTGTGTGTAGTTACCATGGTGATAAAATTTTTTTTGATATAGCTTTGTTCTTTTCCCCTTTTATTCTTTTAATGAACAAATGTATGCTTTGAGCCTTTTCTTAAGCCTTCATATGAACAAAAATTTGATGTATAAAATGTTCATAAATTCCAAATGAAATACTGAATCATTGAGGTCAAGAAGAAATATTTGCAGATGTATCTTTTTTTCATATTTGTAAGTAGCCTCCTTTAAAGCGATTGATCTAGGCTATATATCTCTAGAAAAAGTGCCAAAATAGGTGATTCAATAAAAGACATTGATGTGATGATTTTGGCTTCCTCTTTCAAATGCCTCCTAAAGAGCAAAAGAAATTCTGACATCTCCCTCTCCAACTGCTAAGGACACAAGTTGTTGACTATTGAATCATAGCAATGATTTCAATTTCCATGGACATGTATTGATAAAATCAGAATAATGGCAATTTTTCCAGAACTGAGTATTCAGTGCAAAACTGTAATGATCACAGAATGTGTGCTGGAAGGAATATTGAGGGGTAATCTTATCTATCTTCTGCTTCAAGGGTCAGTTAGATTATTTCTTAGAAACGTGTTATTTTTTCATTCTTGATGGCCTGTAGCCAAAACTCCACAGTTTCTTATGGATCAAAAAGAAATGGATGAAGTACACGCAAATACTTGAAGTTCAAATGTGGTAACCTTGGATTTCTATTCTTTATCTTTGCATGTGTGTCAGGGAAGCCAAACTGTATATTTCTGCAACAAATCCTGTGCTATATAACCCCACCCTCTGTAGCAACTGAGCATGAAAAGAGGTTCTCAGAGACACCATCACTTTTGTGACAGCAGCAGGGAGAAGAGAAAGGAAGAAGGGGTATTACTGATGGACACAAGTATAGGAGTCTTCTCTCTTAGAGAATTGGTATTCTCTGTAAGACAACACTCCTACAGTCAAGACTACTTCTCTAGTGAAGCTGGAGAAAATTTTATTATATCTTTACTCTGTAGTTTGATTATAAGATCCACAGATGACAAGATTAAGACAAATTCAGATTAAATTTTGAGCCTTCATACATTTTAAACCTGAAGAGATATACAGTTCTACCAATGATGAAGAAATTAATTGGAGCTTTTTAGGAAGATTCAAAAGCAAAATGTGCAGCACGTAGGAGGTGAGTGGTGTGGACAGAAATAGGAAATGACAGGCAATGTAAAATTGAAGAAGTTAAAAATATTTAATTGAATTTTTTTGATTTAAATTATCTGTCACTGAATGCTGAGGCCTGGACTTTGGTACAGAAAAAAATACTTCAGATAGAAATGAAAGCTGATCTCTTTTTTAGGGCAAGGACCAGCATGGTGGTCCAATAAAGAGATGCCTTATCCTTAAATGCCTGGGTGTGGGCAGCCTTTTTTGTTCTGTTTTGATTTTTTTTCCCTATTATCTTAGCAAGTTAAAATAAGAAAAAAAAAAATGCAGCTAGAAAGTTCTTCTTAAGGTANGACATAGAAACACTACAGATGACACAATTTTTTCCAACTTTGGAACATTTAACTTAATTTCTAAAATGTTTTCTTTGTCTTTGTTTTGTTATATTTTAAAAATATTGAAATTGTGTTTATAGTCTAATTGTTTCTTTAAACTTTGCAATGACTAATCTTCTCAGCTACATCTGCTTCATGACTTGTACTTTCCCCAAAGGTGTATTAATGTGAGACCTTTAGATACTCAATTTGTTTAATTGTCTAAAATAACATTCTAGTTGTCTAAAATAACATTCTAGATTTCCAGAACCCTGGATACAGCTATTTTTTCACACCTGTGCATTGCAATCCTGTAGCACTGGTTGGAAACTCTCTCTTTCAGGAACATAACGTGTTGCACCGATGCAGAAACCCACCTGTGATCTTTCCAAGCACAATTTTTTAATGTCCCTTAATCCCAGCACAGTAGGAAGACTAGCTTCCAAAGAGAAAGTAGCATGGGCTATGTCATGAAGATGGCCAAGAAATTCCCATGCATGCCAGAACCCCTTAGTTGAGAGACTCAAAGGCAGCAGTTGTATTAATGTTTGAGTTCAAAGAAGGAACAGGCTTTGGATGTGAATCCAAATGTGTTAAATTCCTACTTAGCTTGCACCATGGAGAAGTTTTGGCTTGTGTTAACTGAAATGAAATCTAAGGTGTGATCTAGCCATGAGGAAATGTTCTCTCTGTTGATCACATCAGAGGCAGACTGAATCAAAACCTTCAAAATTCGAATACCGTGGACACGTATCATGTTGTCAGCAGGAAATAATTCAAATTCTACAAATTTGAATTGTAGGGATTCTACAAATCCATCCTGTTGCAGAGCACTACTTTTCAATGTAGATATATCCTGCCAGATCTTTGTCTGATCTGTTTACTTACTGTGAAAGGAGGAATGAACACAGTAGGCTTGATTCCTTTCTCCAAATCATATTTGGTTCAAACTAACCATTTTTCAGGTGGCCCATTGACAGTAGATCACAGCCTGTGCATCCTTGACTGCCTGAATACTGCAGTAGAAGTTTAACAGCAGAACCTCCTCTTATGCTTCCAGACTTAACCTCATCACAACCACTTAGCACTTAGGGTAAGAAGAAGAGAGAAAGTCATCTTTGTAGTGATGCAAAGGAAACAAAAGGGAGTCAGTGCTACAGATTTTTCCTGTTATTCACTGAATTTTTTTGCCTCCTGTTGATACTTGGCTAAGCGGCAAAATGGCATTGTCCATTAGTCCCTTAATATATTTATTAGGACACTAAACAAATGTTTGAGGTGGACTTTATTAACACAACTTCAATGACTGAGCCCCTTAGGAATAAGAAAATAATATAAATATTTTGTTACCATGCTTGCTTTCACTTTGCAAGCACAGGGAAAGCATTCTTCAGAAACATTTGTCTGCTTTCTGATAGCTTTTTTCTAGTGATTTTTAATGAACTCTGTTACACAAAGGGTGAAGCTGTTTAATTTATTTCTAGTTCCTAATTCAAGTACTACATACAGCAATATTGTCACCAGCAATCCATAGTAGCTTGCTGTAAAAAATGGACTCCAGTTCCACTTTAAAGATGTCCTGAGGCTGGGACCCAGCATGAGACTGTAATTATTTGGGACCTCTCTGTTTCCCCACTAGCGCTTCCTGGTGTGAGGGCTACCAGCTTTTCCCCTTTCTGTGTGTTTTCTGGTAATGGCAAAAAGTCCTTTTTGTTTTTCTTAAAGGAAAACAAAGAAATAAACAAAGAAAAGCAACAACAGCCACCCTCCCCCCCCCACTCCTTCATGTACCTGGGGGAGAAAACAGTATTTTGCTAATGCAGCCTGTTTCAAATATGAACCCTAAGAAGGGAAGAGATAACATATGTCTTTCTCCAGAATAGCTTGGGCCATGCACTCTCAGGGAACACACTTGGAGTGTAGGGCAGGATGAGCTGGGAGAACCTTCCTGAGGACCCTGCAGTTAATGCTCTCAGTGGAAATATGTTGTTAGTGGGAATACACTTGTTAACAGACCTAATAAAATATTTTTTTTCCTCTCTAGATGAATGTTTACTACTAATAGTTATATATTTTAATTGTGCCCTAATAAGGTTTTGTGTCTGTAGGAGATGCACAGTGGAAGAAAGGACATAATTTCATTTCAAGTCTTTGGCCTATTGAAGATCCTGCCCCAACACTGCAAAGTCCCCTCTATATCCCCAGCCCGAGGAAGATGATCCTTTCCATCCTGTTTGTGCATTCTTCATTGGTATAGGGAAATTTGGTTCTGGAGCTATTGTCCTAGCTCTTTTATATATCCAATAATATCTGATTATTTTTTAGAAAACAGCAGAGTATATAAAAGACCTTTCATTGCAATAGCAACAGTCTTTCCATTTCAGTTTGTTTTCTGGATCCTCAAACGACCAAGGAAGATGAGACTTTTGTACCCAGAGGACAGAATGAACCACGGAAGTTATTTTTGTCTTAAGTGGTAAGTAGAAGTGAAAACACTTTGCTTATCCTGCTAATGTAAGACTTGGGTTTGTGTCAGCAGAGCAGGACTGAAGTTCACTGTACAGTATCATGGGAACCCATGTGAAAACTATGAGAACTTCTTTCAAACACTGATATCCAGACCTTGTGTGAACCTGATTCTGAGCTCCCTTGCACTGGGAGGGCTGTGTTTGGACCTGTGAGGATTTACACGTGCTGCCTTTAGCTTTCTGCCTGAGCTGCTTGCCCTTTCAGTCTTTGAGAATGTGCATAAGCAGCTAAAAGATGATGGCTGTATCCTCAAAGGTACAGGGGTCAGAGGGATATACTGCTGCCTGTAGTGGGAGCTTGTGCTAGAAAGTTTTGTAACAATTTCTTACCCAACTTGACCCAGAATTGTCAATTCCACTTCTCCTGTTGGAGGTTGTCTTCCCAAAGGGACATAGAGATGACCCTAGATGGTTGAACCAAAGTCCCAGTTCAGCCAGCACATGCAGTGTTTGGCACTGGAGGTGTCTAGAAACCTGCAGAAAGCAGAACAGGACTTACCTATTTAATACCCTGTCAGGACTCAGAAAATTATGACATGAGTTTGGTATTTAGTTACTTATGATGATGTGTCAGAATACATTGATATATATGCCTTCTGACAATATCCTTTTGACTTTTCTGCCTTTGTGAACTGTTTTCAAGCTTCTCCCTGTCAGAAGGGTCAGGAAGATAAAGTGTGTTTGTTGGGGTTTTGGGGGGTTTTCTGGTTTGTTTTTATTTTCTTTTTTCCCTGGTTTTGCTTTTAAAACTCAATTTAAATTGGTAGTAATGTTCTGGTGTCTTCAGACAATAACAAATCTGAAGTTTTAAGATAAAGCCTCATGATAAAAATGTATGAGCTGGCAACACCAAAAATTGGATACAAATATTGTAATTTAGTCTTATTTTAGATAAAATTTATACGGATGTCCAGTATCATTCTTGTGTCTATAATCAGGGTTCCTCTTAATTTACTGCTTAGCAAGTGATCATCCCAGTAATTCCTGGGCTTTAGTATCTGTAATAAAATAGTATTTGCTTTCTCTTTTCTGAGATGCTCATTGGCTCCAGTAAGTGTGGCAAAAGTTTTCTCCACAGCTCAGAAAAGCAGCTCTATCAGTGGAGATTTTGTACCTAAGTAGCAGACTGAAGTTAGAACTTAAAAATATTGATTTTCAGGGTGAATTATTATTTGAAGATTTATGCTTAGAGCCATACATTCAGTGTTTATATCTGATGCCAAGTTGCAGGAAAATACTCCTGACAATGTTTTCCTTGTGCCCTGTACTGACTGATTGAAATTTACAGCTGACCTCCCTGACAATAATTCTGTCAGAGGATCAGTCCTTCAGGCAAATTGCCAGCTCAGACATGAAAGTCAGAAATGGAAGAATGCAGAAAGCCTTTTCCTTTAAAACTGTAGAGATGTAAATTTTCCCTGACAAAGCTGGCATTGTGGGCTTCTTTTTCAGCTTTCTCCTTTGACATTTTTCTTCCAGCTGAGGAGGGAAAAATGATATTTTTCTTCTCCCAGAGCATGTCCAATCATACTAAAATGCAGTTGCACTAAATGCCGAGAACTCATTACTGTTCTTGAAAATTTGTCTCTCTAATGGAAATTTGTGGCCTCTGAGAAAGTTTCAGTTAGTTCCCAATTCCAGGTATCAAAATTACTTCAAAATGCCAAAGTAGAGGAGTTTCATTATTAATAAATCTAAGGGAAAGATTATTTTCATTGCAGGGTTTTACTGGTAAGTCATGGCCCTTAAGAGCTTTATGGCTATCAAGTACAATGTACTGTAAAAAGTGTCAGTGATTCAATAGGACACACTTTTTTATTAACAAATTGGTACATGGGACAATTTCACAGGCATTATGTTGCTGAAGGTGTTGTTTTTTAAGCTGGAAAATACATCCAGCCATGTAACTATGTTCTGTCCTATGATTCACTTTTAGTGTAATTACCAGTTTACTTCTCTACCTGTGCTCTCCACTGACTGTTGCTGTGTCCTGTAGAATAACTACTGTGTAGCAAAGATAAAGAAGATGAATCCAGTATTTAATTAATAATTAACACACAGATTTCATAGTTAAAGTGCCTTGGAAACGCAGGGATGAAAAGTACTATGGAGAAGTACAACTCTGACAGTTAGGGTGAATTTATGTTGAATGCAGATATTATCTCAGTTCAATTCCTGCTTCTTTTGGATCCTTCCCAAGTAGTTGCAGGTAATTTATCTAGACTCAGGTCTTTGTGTCTGGTCCCTGTAATAGACCACTACCCTCATGAATGTGTTCTTCACAGAAGCAGTGAGGAAGATGAAATAAGATCCCTTATGGTCAAACAGCTGACAGAAAACTCCCCCAGGCAAGAAGCAGCAAATGATGCACTCAAATTCCTTTTTCTTTTTTGCCAAAATAGAAGACATTATACATGCATATATATGTATACGGAACTAAGAATTTATTATTAGGCCAGTGGATGCTTTAGAAGTCCAGTCAAAATACACCAAACATTTATTATTAGTCCAGTTGCAGGAATAGAAACACTCATTGTCCACATTGATTGAAAAAGTTAAAAAAATTGCTTCTTTAACACACTTACATAAGAAAACCTACCAATATGGACCTTCTTCCTTGGTTATTGTGCTTATCCTTCCAATGTATCTTGGACAATGCAGGCTGACAGCTTCCTGCCTTCTGGAGCGGAGGGGCAGAACGTGTTGTGACAAAGTGCCAGCATCCTGCTGTCCTCAGCAGGAGAGTGATACTCATGGTGGGGCTTTCTTCTCCTCTGTGGTTTCCTTCTCCTGAGCTGCCAACTGCAGCCTGGCAGTGGGCCCCAGCCACACACAAATGGCTATGGTTTGTCAGGCTGTGGCTGGGGGACAGTGGCTGCGGTGTGTGTCACCTCCTCCCCAGCAGGGCCGCCCCCAGGGCTGAAGCTGGAGCAGGGGAGGCAGCAGTCACTGGCCCCAGCAGAGGGCTTAAACCAGCAACACTCTGATCAGGTTCTCCTTCTTTCTCTCTATTTTATGTTATTCTCTAGTTAGCTTTTCACTAGTAGACTTGGTACAGAGCCACAGATTTGTGATTAATTCAGGTTTTGCAGATCTAAGCTTGTACTTCTGGCCAGCCTCTTGTTTGGCAGCAACAATGTTTATTTCATTGTCTGATTTAAATACTGTCAAGACTTGCTTGAAAAGCACAAGCACTGCTTAGGTAGTTCACAAAATATGACAAGTGATATCCATAACATAAAACTTAAAGACCATGTTTCTAACATGAACAGTTTAGTTCCTGTCACCCCCAAAATTAAAGTTACTTACAGGTAATGATCATGTCCTTCCTCTAGGGAAAACTTCAATGGAATCCAAAACCCGTCAGGAGCTTTCATTTGACAGCTGGGTGCATTACAGGGAGTCAGGCTGGACAGGAGGCCACTGAAATAGCTGTAGAGCCTTGAGGTCTCACCTGTGCTTGCAGCAGGTCTCACAGGAGGGAAAGGCTCTGCTTATCTTTGAGCTTTGCTGTCACAGTGCAGGAAGGTGAGATACCAAGATGCTGCTAAGAACACTGGGCCTGATGAGAAGCACTGGCCAGTGCTGCCCCTGAGTGTCCAGCTCCAGGGACACTATCAGATGGCCCAAAGGCACTCCTGCCAACAAGTGTCACCACCTGAGCTTGCCCTGCTACCTGTTTTCTACAACAGGATTGACACAGCCCTTTGTACCACGTTAACATTCAAAATTATCTCTGTTTGCCCCTTCTAGCCTAAGAAAAAAACCTTAGTTCCTGTACAGGCTGTGTTTTCTTTTATCCTCAAGGTTTTGAATGTAACAATATGCATCTTAAATTGCCTCTCCTGGAAACTTCACTGACTTGGAAACAGTGTACTGAAGAGAGCTGCTTAATTAGTTTCTTCCAAATAATGAAAAACAACTAATTTAACAATTTGTCTGCTTCATGGCAGAGAAAGACCTAACTAGGTTTCCTCCTTCATGTATTCAATATTGCACATAAGGCACTCATCCTGGATGCAGAAGGCTTGGTTCTGCTTTCTCAAGGAAAAGGATTTCAATTCCATCTCTTCTCAGTCCCATCTCCTTGGAGAATGTCTTACCACTGGACTGTTAGGGGATGAGAAAAGGAATTCAATTCTGTGCCCTCGAAGTTCTGTCACTGACATAAAGTACTCGAATCCTTGTGCCTCCAAGTGTATCCTACCTGGTTTTCACAGCTCCCTGTATGGAGGAGAAGGCCTAGCTTTGATTTCTGCACCTGGGTGTGAACATTCATCATGAAATTAACAGAGAGACCTACAGACACATAAAGAGGTCGTTATTTTTCATATGCTTATTTGAAATACATAATAAACATGAGAAAACACAAATCTGAATCAAAGGAAATCAGTCACAGGGAGATATATATATATATATGTATATGGCATGTAAAAGAACCTCCATCTGTTTTTCTTTATCTACATTATAGGAAGTTCATAAAGTACATGTATTTTGGTGCACTCTTCAATCAACAGTTTTGTGTGATGTGCCGGTTTGGCCAAAATTTAAAGGAGAATATCCTCCGAGGAAAAGGCAGGGTACCACCACCCCTTCCCCCCACCAGCAGGTTCAGGAAAAAAAAAAGAATTTTCTCAAAGGAAAGTGGAAGAGATAGAAACTGTTTATTTAACAAACACACAGAGAGAAGGATAATAATGCTAAATAATAAAATCCCTCGCTCTGGAGGGAAACCTGGGAAGATTTTCAGAGTCCGTCTCTGGGTGTGGCCTCTCCCCTCCTCAGAGCTGGGTCGGTGGGCCCCCCCCTTCCAGGGGCCTTGGAAGGAAAGGTCTGCCCTGATACGCTCTGGTGTTGTAAAACAGTCCCAAAGAGAAGAAGAAGGAAAAAACAAACCAAAAGTCCCAAGAAAACTCTCTCCAGAGAGAAAAAGCCGAAAGCTGGCTGGAAAGCAAGGTTGCCTCTGCCACCCTCCCTGCCGCCGAGCCCAGAGCAGAGAGCTGTGTGTGTCCTTGAGCAATTGTTTTGAAAAGTTCGCTCAGTTTTTCTTTCGCACCCAGGCTTAAAGGCACAGAATGCATCTTCTGGGCATAGAGTGGTGATAGGGGATACACATCATAAAGTCACCCCAAGACATGTGACCAAATAAAAAGGGATTAAGCTGAAAAGAGATAATTTAAAATATGGATTTATCTTCATTTTTAATCTTGCTAGAGCAGATTAATGACTTTGGTAACTGGTAGAATGTTTAAAGCCCTGAATTCTGCATTTTGGGTGGAAAAAATACACTGATGGATATAAAAAAAGTGAATGAAACCTGAACAATGAAATGAGATTTAATAACAAAATTTGCTCATTTTCCTGTGCAAATAGTTCTATTGACTTTTGCAAGACTACTATGAAGTGAAACTACTAATTATAGCTGTCAATTTCTAAAGGATTAATTTCTTTCTGCAACAGGGAATTGTCCTTTCTCCTCCTGTGTTATACAGTTAACATCCATTTGTAATGGGTTGTTTTTTTCTGAAGAGGATTATTTCTGACTGACTTGTACACTTAGAACAGTATTCTAATAATGAGGGTAGGCTTAGATGAGATATTGGGAAGAAATTCTTTACTGTGAAGATGGTAGGGCACTAGAACAGGTTGCCCAAAGAAGTTGTGGATGCCTCATCCCTGGAAGTGTTCAAGACCAGGCTGGATGGGGCTTGGAGCAACCTGATCTAGTGGAAGGTATCCCTGCCCATGGCAGGGGGTTGGGACAAGATGATCTGTAAGATCCTTTCCCACCCAAAGCATTCTGTTGTATTGTGTTCACAGTGCTGATGCTCTGGGCTTACACACTGACGGTCTGTCCCAGCTTCTTAAGATAGTTCTGTGACAGATGTCTGAGCTCTGTAAGACTGTCCCCTTGTAAATGCTATTTCTGTCTCTTCTTGCTTGCAGCTATTCCATAACTATATCTCTTGTGCTTTTGAACTTCTATTGGTACAGAAAGGAGAAACAAATGAACCAGACAACTACAAACCCTGATGTCTGGATTCAGCAGAATACCTACTTTAGGGGTAGTTCTGATGAAAACAGTAATTGAAAAGTTGGAGGTGAAAAGGGGTAAAATCCAAAATGAGGTAGATTAAGCCACGCTGGCAGGGGCTTTGGTGGGCCCCCCGTGAGGGGAGGCTGGGGCTGCTGGGAACGACTGAGCCCACAGCTGAGGTGCTGGTGCCTTGGGGAAAACGTATTTAAGAATGGGCAAAAAGTGCCCCAGGGAAAGGAGGAGGGAACAAGAAGTCAGAGGAAGAGGAGGTGCTCCACGGCAGAGCAGCTCTCCAGGCTGCAGCCCATGAGGTATCCCCTTGCTAAAGCAGGTGGGTATGGCCTAAAGCAGCTGCAACCCTTGCAGAGTCCATACTGGAGCAGAGAAAAGAGTGATGAGGAAGGAGTAACTAAGAGAAGCTGTTAGGTCTGACCCCAAACATCATTCCCTGTCCCCCATATGTCTCAGGGTGAAGGAAAGGTGGAAAAGTTGAGAGGAAGGAGGTAATTGTAGATGTGGAGTCAGCCAGGGAACGGGGTGCAGGGGGATTAGGGGAAGAGTGTTCTTTTAATGTCCTGTTTTTTTTTCCCCCATCCTGCTGACACAAGGGAAAGCAGGAGGGTGGGTGACTGGGTGGAGGTTTGGCTGTTAGCCAAGGCTAATCCACCACACAGATTAATCTCATACCTTCCTTTATCAATACTTTCTTACCTTTAGTAGCTGGAGTCAGAACTTGATGTCCTGGAAAAGCTCTGTTAATCTCACCCCTCCATCAGTTTGTGGTGACCGTTTGAGGAAACCCAGTTTGAATTCTGAGCAGCAAGTGAAGTGGTTACTGAGACTTTTTTTCATAGAATCATAGGATGGCTGAGGTTGGACAGGACCTCTGGAGGTCATCCGGTCCAACTTCTCTGCTCAAGCAGCGTCCCCTAGAGCTGCTTGCCCAGAACTGTATGCAGACAGCTTTTGAGTATCTCCAAATATGAGGAGATGCCACAACCTCATTGGGCAACCTTGAGCTTGGTCATCCTCGAGCTTGGTCATCCTCACAGGAGAATTTTTTCCTCATGTCCAGACAATACCTCCTGTGTTTCAGTGTGTGCCTATTGCCTCTGGTCCTAGGCACCACAGAAAAGAGCCTGGCCCATCTTCTGAACACCCTCCCTTCAGGCATTCATACACATTGATGAGATTCCCTGCTGAGGCTCCTCTTCTACAGGCTGAACATGCACAGCTCTGTGCTTTTCCTCGCAGAAGAGATGCTCCAGTCCCTTCATCATCTTTTCAACTCTTTTCTAGACTTTCCATTATGTCTCTCATGTGCAGTTCAGCCCCCAGCTGGACACAGTATCTCAGGAGTTGTCTCACCTGTGCTGAGTGGAGTGGAAGGATCACCTCCAGGGACCTGCTGGTAGCACTGCTCCTAATCCCACTCAGATGGCACCAGCCATCTTTGCCACAACAGCACATTGCTGGCTTGTGTTCAGTAAGGTGTCCACCATGCCCTCCAGATCCTTTTCTGCAAGGTGGTTTTCCTGCTAGTGGTTCCCCAGCATACACTGGTACCTGGGATTATTTCTTTCCAGCTGGGGGATTTTGTATCTCCCTTTGTTTTTCATGTGGTGAGCTCTGTCAGCACATTTCTCCAGCCTGTTGAGGTCCTTCTGGACGGCAACACAAACCTTTGGCACTTCTTGTATGCAAAGAAAGAGGATCAAAGCTGTTGGAGAATTCAAAGTAGGCACTTATCGCTGGGGAGGGAACTTTCCACTAGCCACAGACGGCACAAATCCCATTTGAAGTTCAGTTAATTAAGGTTTAGAAAGTTTTGTTAGGAATTTGTTTTGCCTTTGGAGTAATAAAGTAGGTTTTGTTCATGCTGGCCATCAAAAAGATAAAATGTTCATCTGGCAAAGGGTCTGTATCACAATTTGCCCAATTGAGTCAGGAAGCTTAAATGAGAAACTCGAATCTTAACTTTACAGAAATGCAGCCAGGAAAAAATGTAGACCTGAGAACCACACCCGATGTGAGTTGCATACTAAGTATGCTGAAACATAAGTCACCTTGTCTTCTAGAATAAACTGGCAAGTTTAGTGAAAGACAAATAAACCAATATATTTGTGTTTGATTTTGTAAGAATTGTTTGCATATGGGAAATTGCAAAGGGAATATTGACATGGCAACAAATTATTGTGTTGACACTAGCTTGGTGAAGACAATTTCCATAATAAATCACATAGTTCTTAAATTAACAGATTTGGTAGACAAACTGAAATGAAAAACTGTGCAAAATAAGGTGGGTTTAGAGAGTTTTTCTATGGTTAGTGCTCCTGGACATTGCAAATTCTATCTGCTAGAACATGTCAAGGTAAACTAGGGAGCCAGATCTAGACACTGAGCAGTAAATTAGGTACTTGATTCCTGCAGTGTTTGCAATCACTTTATTCTACCCCATCAGTGACAAATCCATCTGGTGTAACTGATGTTGCCTGAGCCCTGTCTAATCCCATTCTAGTTGGAGCACAGCAGACAAAGGGTCTCCTCCTAACCTGAACGAGCATCCTAGGTCTTGTAAATCTGCATAGCTAAAGCAGCTACAGGGTGGTGACAGATTGGATGTGGAGGCAGCTCTGAGGGGCTGAATAGTGTAGAGGTGACTTGAGCCTAACAAGATCCTTGTTTAGGAAATTGAGTGCTGCCTTAGAGGGGTGGGATGTTTGCAGGATGGACAAGGACTGTGTAGTAGATAACTCCACCGACAAACGTAAATTAGAATCCTAAACAGTCGTGGTTTGTGCTGAGTTTGTTTTCAGAGGCAATCTCTAGGTAGTTTAGCTGAGCGCTTTGTTGATGTCAACAGGATGCTTGCAAAGAATAATTATTTCAGCTCTAACATATGTAGATGAGTTTCATGTAGTGAGATAGAAATATGCGGAAGAAACATGATAATCTACAGTGGTGAAAGTAGTATCATAGATCTATACATTAGGAGTGATATTTCTGGTCTTAGGAGACAATTCAGAAATTATCTTCTGAAGTTTAAGTGGGGGAATTTATATCTCCATAATATTCTCTAGTATATGATCTCTATCTCTTAGGCTGGGTATATTACAATCTTGTTTTATACCATTTTTTAAATTGGATCACTGCTTGCACTAGAGTTTTAGAATTTACTTGTTCAGAGTCTAGCAAAATGGCCTGAGACAGTCAAAGTAGAATAGCATTAATTTAAAAGAATGGTCCCTGAGTCTCTTGTATTCTCCTTTGGCATGGGAACATATAAACCAGCAGAGATAACTTTGTTATTCCATGTTGTGCGCCAAATTAAAAAGGTAAGGTTTAAAGGTTGCAGTGTAAACGAATCAGATTCTGTAGGAGTAGAAAAGAAGTAAAAGTAACAGCAGCTCAGTCTCCCTTGAACCCATTTGCACTCACCTCTCTTTTAAGCTTGGTGAAGCTGGGTTTTATGAACTATGCACTCTGGTATTAAAACACTAATGTAAACTCCTCCAGGTTTGATTAGCAGAGCCAGCAAGGTATTAATTTTTAAATGGGATGTTCTGTGTGAGGAAGCTTTCTGCCAAAGTGTATCTTTAAGTCCTACTTAAGATGGAAATCTAAACAAGGTGCCAAAGGGAAAAAATGAAATAGAGTTGTCAGCTAAATTTTACTAGATAAGATTATAAAATGAAGACTGTAATATTACATTACAGTGGAGTTCTAGCCTAAGAATTACTAATAAAACACTATAACATTTATTAGGCTCAATTATGCATATCTGAAACCATTTTGTGGAGCTCTTCATTTAACCATAGTTTTAAATGAATAAGAACGAACAGATGCATTAACGCCCTTGTCCACTTCCCAAGCCTTTATTCCACCATTAGGTTTGCTAAACTGAAGTCTTCTGTGCTTATTGTGCAATCCTTCTCTCAGAGGATGGATTCAAAGTTGGATATGGTCACCTCTCAGTCTGCACAAGGGCTGAGACAGCAACAGCAGTGCCAGCATGGCACACATGGGCTGTCCTCATGTTTTGTCTCGTGCACTGTTGGTTCGTCACACGCTGTTTGCTCTGAGTTATTGCAGAGTTTAGGAAAAGGATGGTTGTTTAATTTGAAATTTAATGGCCACCATGACAGGGATTAACCTAAAGCAACTGGTATATTCTTGAGTATACAGAGGATCATACTTAGGAAGGGATTCAGTGTTTCAACAGAAGATGACATTTTCCCCATGCCTAGACAATCGCATCTCACAGTTTAAGTCACAAATTTGCCCTTGTTTTAATTATGATAAAGAATTTTCTTATTGGTTCTTTTATGAAGATCACTATGTCCAATTCAGTTTAAAAATTCCTTAACAGTTTATAATTTGTAGCCATCTGTCAGTGGCCTGGTAATGCATAATGACTATTTTCTGTTCTCAAGCATTAATACATTACTCTGAAGTATCTTTCTTCTAAGCCATATAAGTCATTATAATTTACCCTACATCCATTATGCTTTAATTACCTTATCATCTGTGCAGATTATGGTTCAGTATTAAAAATAAAAGGGAGATTCACAGTGTTTGTCAGAAGCAAGTGCCCTTTTCGCATCTTCACCTGCTGTTTATGTTTGCTCCAAATTAGGCTGAGGTTCATAATTGGAAAAATGAAAGAGGTTGTGTGAAATGAAAATCAATTTGGTGCACAGAACACATGGCACAAAGAATGGTTTCTTATGAGACATTTTTGGGTTTTGCCTTTTTATGTACCTGTAATTATTTATGCTAATTATAACTAAAATATCTCTCCCTTACATGCACTTGAGGCTGGCAATTAGACATGACCTCCAAACCCAGAAATTTGTAAGAAACAGGTTAGAATTAGAATGCTGCATCCAGGTCTGCATTTGTCCTGGAACAAAGGCAGTGTTCTCACTCTACTATGCAGAAGCACAGTTTCAATTTAGAGCAAAGAAATTGGCTCTTCTCGTTATGTGCTATCCAGTTATATCATCAGAGGACATGTTTAAAACCTCTTTTGGGTTGAATTTAAGCCAGATCTTTAGCTGGATGAATTGCCTTGTCTCTGAATCCAACTGGGCTGTGTTCAGGCACCAGCTGAAGGTCTTGATGGGTTATGTGCAATTTAAAGTATCTGATCACCTAAAATGCTGGGTGACGACCCCTCTGTGGTATGGAATGGAGACTCCTGTTGGTTGGGAGCCCTTCTCTCTCACTTCTGGATGGCAGACTTCCCTGTTTCCTCCTTCCCCAGTTCCCACTCTTTGCTTGGGAAGGCATCTCACCCTGAAGATTTAGGTTGTGTTCCTATTTGGTCAAAGAGTCAAGACCAACAGCATTTTAGTGCAAAATCTTAGCAAAATTCCTGCCATGTGATTTTGAATCATGTGCAGAAATATGCTCTAAAGACCTTAAAGACCTAGAAATAAAACAACACACTTTTGAGAAAATAATAGCATAGGAGATAATATAAAATCTGGTCTTTAATTGGAGGACTCCGGGGCCAGATACGGAAAAATGCGTCTCCCACATAGGGCGAATACAGTTTTATAAGTTAGGAAAATTAGCATAATTGACAAGAATTCCTAATTAGAAGCACAAGTAATGAGGTAATTCCCCCCCTTGGTTCCACCACTTCTCGAGGCCCCCTTTCTTGCTACTAGCTGTACTAGCTGTACTTTGTTTATGAGAAAGTATCTTGAGAAGCTGGTTTTAACCTTGGTTACCAGAGGAGGCAAGATAGGATAGGAGCCTTTGGAATATGTTTTGTCTTTCTGCCTATCAGGGTAGGAAAAGTACTGGAAAAGCTAGAAACTATATAACTATACAACAGTAGTCTACAGAGCTATGAATATATATGAAGGAAATATAAAAGCAAAAATAATTTTGGCATCACTACCGAGAAACAAAGCAGACTCTTCAGAGGAATATTCTTTACTACTTTATATAGAAAACTAAGGCAAAGAAAGTAACTAAGGTAACACAGATCAAATTTTTTTTTCTTTTTTTTTTTTTTTTTTTTTTTGGTTTTGGCTGTGGCAGACAGTACCAAAATTATGGTCTGTTATTCAGGATACCGCTTTCTTTGTGTGGCTCCATCAGTTGTTTTCACTCAACTTTAGCTGATGGCATGGAGAGGTGAAAGAAATATGGTAATATCAGGAAGTTAAATTATTTTTTTCCCTGCAACATGTGGAAGCAGCCTTTGACCTCCCAAGTCCTACACTTGAGGGGAGGGATAGGTGTTAATTTTAAAATCTTGCCTGTTCCACATGCTGTTCACTTCATGCTATGACAGTAACTGCTTTACAGTTCATGCCTGCAGTGTCCTTGGTCACCACATTGTCGTGTCTTTACCATTCTAATCCTGTATGTTTTGACTGTTGGTTTGTTGTTTTCTGCTTTTTCTCTCACATGAGTTCTTGTGAATTGTATGGGCTAAATGTATCTTGATGCAAATGGGAGAGAGGAAGGCCACAATCATATCATTTTAGACAGATACTTTGTCGAACAAGGACATGTGGCACATCGTCTGTGGCAAGGGACTAAGGCAGGCCTGTGACATGAAGCTATTGGCACCAATTGTGATTGCCAATAGAATATTTTGGAGAAGAGTAGGATTGCTTGTAGAGTTTGTGGCAAATCCTGCAGATGTGCATAATGGCATATTCCTGATAACTTTCTTGGCTACAATGCTGTTACTCTCATAAAATAATAGATTTGTAAGTACTTCAAGGTCTGAGGACCATGTTACATGGATGAAACAGTTCCTTTGACTGCAATGACTCGGAAAGCTTCACAGTCAAAAGAAATCATACTTAATAGCCTTTACCTACCTAGAATGCTTCATATTACCATGTAAAATTGAATTTTTCCTGTAAAGTTATATGGTGAGGAGAAGTATCATATGACAGGCCAGCAGCTGGAGTTACGCACTAACTTCAGACCTGCTGTACTACTCAATGTCTTAGTTCTTCAGTTACAAAAAAGCACAAATGTATTTGCCTAATTAAAGATTAATGTTTGTACATACCATGGTAATGAGATATAATATTCTTAAAATCAGGTATTCCCACCCCACTATTCAAGGTTATGTGTATAGAGTAACCTTCTGAAGTGCAGTAAAGGCAAATCCAAACTGGCACTGCAAGACCCAGCTGGGATCTAGAAACCCTGTATCTCCTTTTTGCACAATGCACATCCAAGCTGAGACCACCTGTTGATTTGGATAAAGTGTCAGATGGCTTATTCTATCTTCAGATCTTGGTTGGATGTCCATAGTATATTTAAATTGTACCATGTAGGATGACAGCCTTTTTCTTCCTTAGTGCAGAGATCTTTGCATCACCCTTCACAGATGAAAGCAAGTGAAATGTTTTTTATGTCTATGCATTGAGTAGTGTTAGCCTGACCTGGATTACAAGGGAATAGATTCCAATCTCTTACAAAATAAAGAAAAATTTCCTGAAAGATGCTTCTAGTTTTATTCTATCATATACATCTGACTTTGATTCAAATTATTTTTGAGGTATTAATGAGGTATGATTATATGGGTGATACTTAATATTAAAAACATATGTTTGTATTTTTCCATGGACTATATGTCTCTGTATTGGATATTGGATCCTGCAGGTACACTTTAGGTGAGGGACCTGGTACTAAGTGCCAGTTTTAAAGAAAGTAGACTGTAAGGAGTACTATAATAAACAGACCCAAAAAATGGTGTAAGAGACTGAGTAATGTACTGAAGAATGGTAAATAAATGGTCTTTTTAGTTTGCAATCCTTTGGTGTTGAATTTTGTATTTGTTTGCACAGTGTCTCACACTTTGCATCTGTTGGCAGTATCACGAACATATAATTAATATAAACTACAATTCATTATATTCCATGATAGTCCTAAAAGACCATTTCCTGAGGACGAATGAGTAAAATGAGAAGTTAAGTTTATGACTAGTTGTTTGGCAAGATTAAATAAATTAACTATGAAGAATGGAAACATAACTTTTGTGAACCTGACTTACACATAGCTCTATCTCCTCCTACAAAGATAAATAACCACAAAAACCCCTCCACAAACTTCCCTTTTAAAACCTTCCCCAGTATCAAGAATTTGCCTCAGCAATGACTTTGTGAGACTGAGTGTTCTAAACACTTTTGAAAACAGTATGCTGGAGATAATAAACGAGTGACTCAGTGCTTTGGCACACTCCTGAAAATGTGAACAGTTGGGACCCCAGCTATCAGCAACAGATGGGGAGTGCTCAAGCTTTGAATGTTCGGTAGGAGACCACAGTAATTCTGTAGGCATGCCAAGGAAAACATCAAGTTGTAAGAAATAATTATTAGATTTGTGGTCTTCTAGGCTCTTCAATCCTTAAACTTGATATTCAATGCTTTCCTTCATGTCCACCTGATTACTGGACCTTCATGATCTTTTCTTATGACAAGCAGTGGCAAAACTCACACCAGAATGAGAAGTAGCTCTCAATTTCCTACATCCTTCAAGCATGTCAACTTATATTGTGTGGTTTGGAGATCAGCTGAGGATGTTTCATGTGGAAATTGCAAACTGTATGGACGGTTTATTACTGACAATAATTTGACATGGCCAGAGATACTTTTCTTACAGAACAGTTAATGAATGTCACCAGCAGTTTAATTTATATTTTGCCCATTTCTAACAAACTGTGTGCTGAACATCCCATCTCTCTATTGGGCCACAAGAATGGGTAACAATGTGGAAAAGACTGCAGAGATTTTGATGTTCTACTGACACTCAGCTCTCTATCACCATGCCAACCTAAGAGACGAAATACTTAGGCCATTTTCCAGGGATGATCGAGGCATAATTGACAGCCAGCCAGGTAGGGACCACACTGTGCTCATGCTAGCCACTTGGAGAAAGCATCGGTCAAGGAGGAGAGGCTGGGATTATACTTCTGACACCTTTTGATCAAGACTTGTGATTTGATGTTGCATGTGGCTACAATACTGAATCCTTATTTTCTCTTAGATAATCATTTTGCAGCACCCAGGACAGGATTTTATGGACGCTATTATGTTTTCTGGGTGTAGACCTTGCAACCACTGAATCAACCATTTCAAGGCCTCATTAGCACTGAAGGTGTAGCTACAAGTGTAATTTGTTCAAAACATAAACAGCTATGACAGGTGCAGCTCACACATGAAGTAGAGCCTTGTAGTGCTGCCTATTACAAGGCTACCCAAACTGTTTGGTGGTTTCCAGATGATTGCAAGATATCAGTTTTCGCTAACAGAACACACTGTGTGTGAGTAGTCAACTGGAGATAAAAAAGACAGGATTCAGCCCAGATTATTGGAAACCTAATCAATACAGCCAAAAAAGTTTAAAATGCAATTTATCTAGCCAAATTCAGATGTCTAAGTGATTTGGACTAATCCTGAGTCACCACTGACTCTGCTGGATGGATTTTCCTCCACCACAGTATACTTCCTTGGACACCTTGTATACCTGTAGACCCTGTTGTGTACACATCTAAAGGCAGGTGTTTTAGTCTGAAGTCTAATCACACTTTGCCTTTCTGGGTCATATTCTGACATTGTTAGAGTACAGAGAACAGAGCAGAAATTAGCCTTTACCAAATGAAGGTTTTTAAGGTAGAACTATTTTTCCTAAGTTTACTTTTCAGTTTCAAGTTTAGAATATTCTGTGTCCTGTGAAATTTCACATGTTTTGTAAAGACATCTCCTTTAGTGGGCACCATAAGAAGACCAAGCAAAAGTAGTATTTATGACTAATTGTTAAACTGTGTTTATATTCTTTATTTTAAATTGGAAAATTCTGAATTCAAGCTTAACTATTAGAGCAAGGAATAATTAGTTTCAACTCATGAAATTAACAGCAACAATAAGCCTGTGTTTGAGAGGCATATATGTAAGCACAGCTAAATCTGTATCTATATATAATTGGGCATAGCTTTCTAATAACTAATCATTGTAATTTTTCCAAGTCATATTTTGGAAAAATATATTAGACTTAATTGTTGCAATATAAAGAATAAGTTCTTTACGAGTCTCATCAGTTTGTTAGTTAAGTGCTCCAAATGTCAGAAATCTGTATGAACTCAGCTCCAAAATCTACCATGACAAACTGTAGTAGTGAGCATTCTGTGGGCAATCAACATGTCTGTCCCAAAACCCTGGCAGACGGACTAGTGCTCACTGAGTGTGGCTTAGCTGAGGGGTGAATTCTGGATATTGTGTTCCTCTTGTGATGGGCAGAGGGAGAACTACAAGACGTGTCTGCCTCCCTGGCAGCTTGGTCCCTCCCTGCAGAGACATGCGCAGAGAGATGAGATAGCTTTTCTCTTGAAGAGCATGTGATAAATAGTCATGACAGCAGTCAAAGGAAGGAAGATATTTTTAACTTTTGCTCAGGCACACAGCTTAAGCAATCTTGTGCAAGATAACGGAGAAAATCTGTGGTGGAACGGGAAAATGGCTTTTGATACCCTGAGTCACAGCTCAAGGCCTTGCCAAGAACATGCTTTCCCTTCAGGGAAACTTTCCTCTTTTTCCATAAGAATACTTGTCCTGTAAAAGTAGGATGATGTCAGTTCCCTGTTGCTTTTTAATATTCCTGCTATTATGCTACTGCTGGTCAGACAAAGAGTATCAAATAAATAAAACCGCCTCCGCATGTCAGTAATGTACTCTTTTATTAATCATACTGAAGGTAATTATTTTAAATGAAATCTGAGGTGGTGCATTTTTCTAGCTTTTCAAGTGTGTGAAAAAAATGATTAATTCCAGCATGGAAAATAAGTTAAGTAAAGGATAAAAATTATCTGAAATCTATGTATTCCACAAGGAATGAGAAAAATAAGCAAGAACCTTGCCAGTCTGTTAATGAGGCTGTGGGAGGTAAAAAATATCAATAAAGAGTCCAAAAGAGCTGATCTAAGCAATGATCTAATGAGCTTCTATTTCATAGCATGGGGTTTTCTCTTTTAAAGGGACATAGTCAAATAAATAATCTTAGGCATGATCTTGTTTTAAGGTCATTCTGATTTTGTGGAAATGTCCCTAGTTATGCAAGTAGTTATTTTGTTCCTAAAATATTTCACTTTAGGACAATTTGATAAGATAGTAACTGCCTATAGGCTGTTATGTCCTTATTTCCCCCCTTGTGCAGAAGCCAAGAAATCTTGCCACATGCCTTTTTTTCCCCCCAATTAATCTTAGTAATTTCCTTGTGATGAAACCAAATCAATTGCTTGTAATCAACTGGGAATTAAATGCAATTCAAGTTTTAGTAATTTAAGTGGGCCACAGATCTCTTTCTGAAGTTTGACTAATAAAGAAATAGAAGGGTGTTTCATCCAGATTCAGTTAGGTCCTCAAACTTTCTTGTTTCAGAAATATAATGGTAAGATTAGTGATTATACTTTGATTTTCCCTTTTTTAGGGATTGCTACGGAGACATCTACATAATGCCTTCAGCTGAAGTTCCATTTCTTTTCCCGAATCCTTTCCCTCCATCTCTCCTTTCCCCTCTCCCTCTCTTCCTCACTCCTTCCCTCTCTTTTCTGTGAATCTTTTCTTCCTCACCCTCTTTTCTTTAACCAGTGCTTCCAAAAACCACAATCCTATTCTACAACAAAGGGAGGGAACAAAAAGAAGTGGCCCAGAGAAAATATTGTTTCCATTTCAGTTCTGGCCCCTACTGCATACACAGGAATGATTATTCCTGACATCAGTTGCCAGTAGTTCCATATGCAGCTCTGTCTGCTCCCATCATCACTGCCTTATGAAAATCAGTCAGGTGCTGCTTGCACACTGCCTGGTCCACAGAGTGAGTATAAATGAACAGCAAAATGGCTCAGCCTCTCTTGGGGAAGGTCAGACTCATGTTGAAAAGGAAGGAAGCAAGGAAGAACTTCTCATGCTACCAGAAGTGAGAGGCTTCTGGCAAGGAAGTAAGAAGCAAGAGCCTGTTGGGAGCTCTGTTGTAGTTGGAGGAGGAACAGTGCAAATGCAGTTTCTAGATTTGTGGCAAGATAGAATGGAAATGGTCTGATCTGACCCTTACTTGGTCTCAGTAATACCTGTACCCTGCAGGCCCAAAGGTGCTCCCAGAGGTGCTCAGAGTCCGGAGGGATGGCTGAGACATGTTGTGAGTGAGAACCTGAGTCCTGCTTACCTGAAAGGTTGTAATGCACGTCGTTGGTGCCCTGTTCTTTCTTAAACTGACAGGTTGTACCCGCAGAAGCAAATAGGAGATGCCGATGGTTGCCTTGAGCTACCCTAACAGATCAGCAGAAACCTGCAGAGCTTTTCTGGCAGGAATATACAGAACATAACTTGCAAGGGTTGGCAAACCAATAGGAATCCCATCACTGTCATTTGTATATGAAATCTTAAATTTCATGGTACCTTAAGTCACAGTTATGTGGCACATTAAGTTACCTTTGACAAAGCAGTGATTTTCAAAGAGTAAGAGGTGTCTTTAAATGGAAAGGTCTTATAGTTGGTCAGCTATTAATCTGAGCAGAGTTTAAGACTTTCAGACTTGTTGATTCATATATCAAAAGCAGGGCTGCGATGTAAAGGTTTATGGCTAAAGGCAAGGTAGGTTAATTACTAACCAATGGGCTGAATCCTAAGTACTCTGCAATGTGATTTAAGTTTTATATAATGGTGATTAATTAATGCACAGTGTGGATTAAGACCAGGTAAAGGGGGGAAAAATGCTGGTGGAACAATAAAGATGATAATTTACTGTGGTTCTATAGAAACATTCTGTTCTGTTTTTCTGAAGTGCCTGGTAAGTCCCTGAGAACTAGGGGCTTTCTGTAAGTAAGCATACCATTATTTCTACTGCCATTTGATGCATACAGCATATTTTCCAAAGTGTTTCAAGATATGTCTCAGCCTATAAACATGAACTGTCTTCCTCAACCAGCTCTTAATTATAACATATTTCTAACTGGAGCCTGTTAACTTATATATGTGTCTTTAGATTTCAAGGTCTTTCTAACGGAAGTATGTTACATTTGCCCCAGATTCTGCACAATGATCTCTTGATAAAATTAAGGGTGTTCTTAGTGGAAATAAATCCTCATTTTCAGACCAAGAAGGGATTTTACTGCTGGTAATGTCTTTCAAATAACTTTATTATTCTCCATGAGCTTTCAGCCAAAATGTCCTTCCTCTGCTCAGATGAGGCTCTGGGAAATATAAAATGGCTGTAAAATCTGATGTTTAGTATTTAATCTTCCCTTCCCTTCCCTTCCCTTCCCTTCCCTTCCCTTACCTTTCCCCCCTCCACTCGGCTTTAAGTCATACTGTAAGTATNGCTATACATCTGACCAGAAGCAAAGCAGGAGCAAGGAGAGGGAAGACACCACCAGCCTGCAGAGACAATAGACCATGTTCTGTGTTGCTGTGCTCCAGCCTGCCTGTGTTAGCACAGAAGGAATTGACCCTTGAAGACTATATTGTCTATTAAAATAATTTAAAAATTACCCTTTGTTCTTCAACAACCCTTCATAAGTGGTATGTTTGTTCCTAGTATGCCACTTTTAAATATCCCTGGATTTTTTTTTTAAATAAATGCTGACTCTAACCTGGACTCCTTATCTTGACAGCATCTGCATCAGACCACTGCCTGTTGGGAGGCCAGGATAGTGAAACTGTAGGAACAGCACAATCGGAGGTCATTAACCCAGCAGGAAAATCATTTGCCTCATTGGCTATGGGTGAGATTAAATTGGTGAGATACTGAGCACAGATTGTCCCTTAAGAGTGGCTAAAGCCACCCATTTCTAAAGAATTGTCAGCAGGTTGGAGGCAGTCATTTTTAAAAAAATGATTGACTGACACAGCTTTAATTTACAGAAACAACAAATGAAAATTTCAGTGTATGCCATAAGGAAGGTATGCTCTACTGCAGCTTTGGATTCAACGCCCACATTGTGATTTTTTTATTCTAATGAAGGCAATATCCATAAACATTGATGGGACTTATCTGGTGATTTGAAAGCAATAACTGCAATCTTGGGTGGAAATTTGCATCATTTAGTGCAGCTGAAATCTTGAGGAGCCATCAATAAATCAATGCAAAAAGGCCCTAAATTGCTGTAGATATCTATAACTATTTCTTTCTGACTGCAGTCTAATCTATATTGAGAATATAAGTAATGGCTTGTATGCTTTATGTGAAAACCTCTCTTTTCTGAATTCAAGAACTATGATATACAAACACAAGTTAGATGAAGTAAGGCTGCAGCTCACACTCTGTGCAGGGTTGCTTTATGTTGAACAGTCACTGAAGTACTGGTCATTTAAATTCAAAGTGAATAAAGGTGGACTGCACACCATTTTCCTTGGGATTCCACTCTCCAGCCAAATAGATGTCAGTGTCAGAGATATTTGCTGATTCCTTGATTTTTTTCCCACCTAACTGGATTCCATTACTCCTAATTATATTGACTCTTAGAATTCTAAAGGATTAATTTTCTTTTAAAGAATGTATATGGGTATTATTAGCAGATTCTTTTTCAAAAAATCAGCTATGCTGTGCCAGTTTCAAGTGGTTGTTCGGCTCAGTCCATAAAGAGTGACTAATTAAAAATGTCATGCCAAATATATGCAATATTTGAAGAAAGAATTCACAGTGTTGACTGTAGCAGTACAGTGTCTCACAAAAATTTTAAAAAGAGTAAAAAATGTAAATTCTAGGTTACTAAAGGAACTTCTGTCACTCCTAACCTCATTTTCAGTCCTTAGTGCTTCAGAGCTGAAATCCTATGCAATAGTCTGGGAACTATTTGATTTTTCTGTTTAGAGCAGGCTCAGGAGACCCACACAGGGGACCCTTTTGCTATCTTTATGCCAATTCACAGCCCATGACGTCTCCCGAAGCCCATTTCTTTTTTCTTATGACATGTAGGTTTGTCTTGAATATTAATCTTCCTGTTAGAGGTTGCATTCAGCATACCTGGTGGAGTGTGTGCAGCTGAGGCCTGGGGAGGTCATGGCTAGTTCCATATGGCTTGGCAACAGCTTGAAACACCACACAGTGCCCCAAAACTGCAGCCAGCTGGAGCAGTGTGATCCTTGGACATGTCCAAGATAGGGTGGGAGCTGACAGAGGCAAGAGATATGTGTGAATTCACCTGAGGAGTTACATGAGGACACATCTGAGGAGACACAGGAGGGGACAGGCAGAGTGGGACACTTGCTGGGGACACAGCTGAGTTTCACTCTTGGAAAGGAGTGCTCTGTGACTGAGCAAGGGTGCCTCTGAGGGGACTGTGGCCATGGGTGGCCCATACCAGAGCAGGGACACTCCTGAGGGGCTCCAGTCATGGGTAAGCTCTGGATGAGTAGAGGGGCAGTCAGAAGAAAAGGAGTAAGGAGAAAGGAGGGGCAGAGAGTTACATCCAGACTCCAACCTCCTGCACCATCCATTGCCTCAACCAAGGGCTTAGGAGGGCCTGAGTGCAAGGATGCTGAAAATATGGGAGCTGGGATGAGTGAGGGTGGAAGAGAGCTGCTGAAGGGAGGAGAAGTTTTTGGCTGAAGCTAAGCCTGGGGAAAGGAGAGGAAAATTGCTTCCACTGCTATGCTGTCTTTTATTTATTCATCTACACCTCCAAATCACTAGATAAAAGTTTATGTACATTGCCACTAAAGTAAATTCGGTATGATTTTATGAGTTGAGGTTGTTTTGCCTGCTTTGATAAGGTCCTCAGGGGTGCACTGGCCCAGCAGCCTGGCCATGGCCTGGGCTGGGTGTTGCTGGTTTAAACTCTGAGTTGGTGCCAGTGGCTGCTGCTCCCTGCTCCAGCTTCAGCTCCTCCCCAGTCCCTGGCTGGCACTCCATTGCCCTTTGTGTGTGTGTGACTCAGGGGCTGGGACACTGCCAAACGGCAGCTGGCAGTCTGGGAGCAGCAAAACAAGCAGTCCCAGGACAAGGGAGAAAAGCCCCGCCAGAGCACCATGCTCCTCCCACTGAGGATGGCAGGGTGCTGGGAGCTTGCCATAATGTCTCCTGCCTCTACTGCCCACGGGGCAGGAAGCAGTCAGTCTGCAATCACCAAACTATGCTGGAAGGACAAGCGTGATACCCATCCAGGAAAAGGAATCTGTATTTGTAGGTTTTCTGTAAAACAATTTTAGGGGTATTAAATGGGCTTTTTTTGAAGTCAGTTTGGACAGTAAGTGTTGGTATTCCTGAAACTGGACTAACGGTAACTGCTATATTTTTACCTGACTGTTAAATACTCACCAACTTAGCAGTACATTTTTAACTCCTCAAATATAGCTTTTTTCCTTTTGCTCTTACAATTTCTGAGAATAGCAAAGGAGGGTAGATAACAGGCAGACTTTCTGCTAGCATATTTTTCAGGTGGGGCTCTGAGGAGCAGAGGTCAGCTTTTTCAGCTTGGCTGTCTCCTGCAAGTCTGGGCTTTAGTGGCAGGATTGTCTCTTGTTTCACTGGACCTTGTCCAGAGAGTGCAGTGCCCTGTTTAAACTGCCAATAAAAGGATGTCCCCACGGAAATGCAGGACTGGAGAACACCTCACAGGATTATCCAGCATAATCCTCTCTTCTGAAGCAGCATAAAGATTCATTCAGAGATGAATATCAGAGGCATCAGAAGCTTTGAAAGAAACCATTTCTACAACTTTCCAATGTGGCATTTCATTCTCTGTGTCCATTAAATAGTTTATCATAACAGTCAGGATATTTTTTTGCCTTTGAAATTTACTTTTTTATACATTTGTCCAGGTTTTCTGGGCTGTGGGCAGCTCTGACAGACCAATAGTGCACTAGCTCCAGTACAGATCAGTTGTCAAATTCCAAACGTCTTGAAAATGTAGGCACAGGACAGTGTTAAAATGGATTCGCAGTTCACTGTGGTGAGCCTGCTGCCCAAACAAAAATGAATTTATGTACACTGTAATTTACCAGTGCAGATTCCTAATTTACCCGTGCAGATTTCTAACCTAGAATCCACTGACCATCCCTGCCTATCCAGCTTGGTGTTCCCTACCTGGCCTGCTCCTCTAGGAGAGTGTTTAAATCGAGATCCTACCCATGTTTTTCACTGCCCCTGCTTTCTTTTATCACACTTCCCATTTCCGTTTCTCTCGCTCACTTAAACCCCTGTGACCTCTGTAGGCACATCTTTCTCACCCTGCTCTTGCAGCTCAGCCTGCAGTGCCACGTCTCACACCTCCTGCTTTTGGCGCAGGAGCAGCTGCTGAGCATCGCTTGAAGCGGCTCATGTAGCGCTGCTGTTTGTATTTGCGGTGTAAGAACAAGTGATCCAGGTGATATTTCTGCAGCCTTTTTAGAAGAATGTGTCTCAAGACAGTTTCTAAGTCCTTGCTGAAGCAAGATACATTATATCTACTCCTTCTCTTTAATCCATTATGCCAATTATATTGGCAGACAAGGACATTAGATTGGTTTGACATCATCAGTTCTCAACACACTCAAGTGAGCTGTCTTTTATCATCTTACTGTCTTCTGCTGCTTTTGAATTGATTGTTTAAGAGTTTGTTCCAGAATATTTCTGGGAATTGAAGTCAAATGCTCTGTAATTCTCTGGATCCTTCCTTTACCCCCTCTGCTGGCACACTCCACACCCTCCCATTTTCAAAGATTCGCTTTTCTAGTCCTTTGGGATTTCCGTGGTTGAAACTAGGTAGACTTCTAATAGTGTTTTTAAACCCAAAGGGATGATAGTGGTTTGTCCTAATTCCTTTTCCCTAGTGCATGTGGTGAATGTCAGAAGACCCCGCTGAGTTGAATACATTTACTTACTAAATACTGAACCTCTTTTTTTTGGCTTACTTTCCTGCTGATTATTAAATTTAATTTTGTTAAGCCTCAACAAACTAATTTTGGGAGGAGTGAAGCCCAGAATATAAGCATTTTCTGCATCACTTGTTACTGTTCTTTTTTCCTGGTCCTTTAACTTTTTTAGAGCAAGGGAATTCCTTTAATATTTGTTGAAATGTATTTTACTCATAGAACAAATAAATCCTGTTTGACAGACTGTAATCTTCTTCATCCTTCCTCCTTCTTACAAGCCTAAATTTAAGCAGAGAAACAGACCCCTAGAGATGCATAAGACCTTACCTTTGAATGAGGCAAGTGTCTAAATGTCTGGATTAAGAGAGATAATTATACAAACATGGGGGAAAACTACTGTGTTGAGATTAGGAGCAGCATTGTTCTGTTAGGCATAATCACTGGTTTCATGCCTTTTTAACAGTAACTTTGGATCTCCTCTGTGGTTAGATTGTGTCCATCTTTGTACCTTTCAAATCATCATCTCTCATAAACATAAAATCCATGTACATGGATTATTTGATTATTTCAGTCATACACCTGGGGGAGGGTTGAAAGAATACCAAAAATAATCTTTCAAGTGGAGAACAAAAGTGCCTTCTATGAGTCAGAAAATATTTCTGTAGGAACTAGTATTCCTTTAAAATACCAATTTTTATTTATGTAGCGCTTTCCACTAAAAGATCTCCATATTTTTGGAAACTCTAGTTGACTCTGTTGTGGTGAATCATAAGAACTAGGAAGGAAACACCTAAAGTTTAGATCAGGAGAATCAAGGAAAGAGCATAAATCACTTACCTAATGTTACACAGAAAGCCTCTGATGGACCAAGATTAATAACCAAGTTGACAAGTCTTTGTCTTGTTAGCCTTTCCCAATATAAATAACTGCTTGTAGTAAAATTACCTTTTTTGAAATGGAGTTAACTGCTTTGATCTAATCATATTAGGAAAATAAATAATAATAATAAAAATGAAATCTCTTTAGTACCCATCTGTTGCAGCTTCCTTTCAAAGACCTGGTCTACAGAGAGGCTTCAATGGGCATGCAAGGTTCCTTTCTTTTAGTTAGAGCATTAATATTCCCACTGTTTCCTTAGCTTCTAAGGCTAATGTTAATTCTTTCCCCTCCAGTCACTTGGCAAAGAATGTGAAGGCTTCCTATCAGGATGAGGTTCTGTATGCAGGGCTTTCCAAGTGACAAAACATAAGGCTGTGTTGTTATACCTGTCAGGGGTTTTTTTGTGTGTTTTTTTTTTTTTTAATAGCAGTACCCATGCAGACAAACTTCACATTGTCTTTGTGCCACAGCAGGATTCATTTGCTTTGCTCCTTCACTCTCCTGAGCAACGTTTTCCTGTATTTGAACTGAAGCAAATTATGTAATAAAAGAATGTGTTTAAAATGGTTGCAATATAACAAAAAGTTTACCTTTCATAATAATAATAACAAAAATAACAACAATAAAAAGCCCTACCAATAAGCATGTTGCTTGGCAACACGACACATGGAGCTGAAGGGACTGCTGGAGTCCATTGGAATTGACAAGGGATCTGCAGATAAATGACAGAGCCACCCTAGCCAGCAGCTCTGGCAAGCAGTGGATAAAAAAAGGATGATAAAACCCCAAAATTACTGATAGGAGAGGGTGAGATGAACTTCATAATGAGAGGGATGGTGTAATACCACAAAAGAAAAGAAATGGCAGAATGTAAGAAAAAAAAATGTGAAGGGAAAAAGCCAGATAGAATTTTTAAAAAATTAAATTATTAGGACTCTATTTAAACAGTTGCTCTGGCCAGAAATTATGTTTAATGTTCATCCCTAAACAGTCACAAGAAATAATTCCCTGCGGTAAGTGTGAAGTGACATGACTAGGAAGATCTGGGTATGTGCATTTGCACACCCCAAGTGCAGTGATCCCCGGGCTCGTTCACTCACACCTTGTGTGGGCTCCAGAGGGAGCTGGGAGCCACTAGCTGGACATGCCTTCGTGACCCCGTGTGCCAGCCCCACTGCTCAGGAGGGGAACGACAGTGTAGGGACTGTTCCTCTGTGCTCTGGAAATCTGATGTGCTTCAGCACTCACGTTTGAATGAACAGGAAAAGAGAGGCCGAATCAGTTGTTCTCAGTGTGTGCACCTTCCAGATCACAAGTCAGTCATCACATGCTCTAAACTGGTACATGAATACCCGAGTTTCAGCTCCAGTTTAGATGTACACAGCCACTGAGGGTGTCTGAGCTGGGCCAGGTGTATGTTAGAGCAGGTGTGGGAGTACAAAGCATGTTTTCATTCCCCAGCATTTGAACTGACTTGTGCTATGTCTCTCACAGGATCCAGTATTTCCTTTCCATAGTCCTTTGCAGTTTATACTCAGACTTTCTATGCATGAAAATGTGTACATCCATAACTGTTAATATACTTTACATTTCTTTTAGTACTTCTTACCCGAGGGCTTTCAAAATGCTTTAGAGTTTTAATGAAAAGGAATATGCATTGTGCCCAAATTCTGCTTTAATGTCAATTCATAACTGTGTGTACTTTATTGATGGTGCCAGACTTACACCAATGCATCTGAATACAGGATGTGAGCTGCTGTGCCTGCACTGATAGCTTTGGTTGTGCAAGAACACAACACATAGCAATGGCTTAACTCTTTTCCCTGAAAGATTATCACCTCAGGAGTAAAATGTGGCAACTCTAACAAAAGCAGTGTAGCTATTAAAAATGCACTAATAATCTTTTGGGAAGCGATCAAAAACTGTATGTTTGGTTGTATGACTTCAAGAAGTGTACAAATAATGTATTTGATTTCAGATGAATAATTACAGCAATCCATTTTGTACTACAAGGGAGAGACATTTTAAATCACACTTTTTATAATTTATAAAACTGAAATTGATTTAGTATTTTGACATGACTCATTATTTGGTACCGGTATACATTTACATGTTTTTTTCTATTTAAGAGAGAATATCAAGTATCTTTACATTCACGTGTTGTTAGCTACTGCATAAATATGTAAAAGTGAAAAAAGGTATTTTCTGTTCAAAGCCACTAAATGCCTCTAGGTCAATGCCATGTTCCTTTAGTTATCTCAGTATATGTGGGACGTAGTAATGCTTTCTAAAGAATTTTTTGAAATATGAACAGATATTTAATACTCTCCATGCTGAACATAGTGAAAATGCATGTTGTACCAGTCTTGAGAAACAGGAAGAGAAAATAGTCTTATCAATTGCTGCACTGGTTAATCAACTTAGATCTGTTAAACAGTGGATCCCTAACTGAGTCTCCTTTCTCTTCTGTGGCACATTGGGTATAATATTTGAGTATCATAGCCCATTTGTTTCCTCCTCTGAGTAGGCTCTCCTGGTAGGCTTTGGTCATGATGTTTCTGTCTGTGATTAAAGCTTTCAGCTGTGCCTGGGTGGCTGGAACCCTCTGGGCTGAGGTCAGCAGGCCTTCTAAAACCATCCTGTGTTATTTACTGAATATCTCCTGTGGTAATACAATGTATTTGACATCAGTATTCAGGGACTTCTCATTGATACAGAGCATCGTGTATTCAGTGATGCCTGTTACCAGTGTTGGGCCTCGAGACTTTTCCAAATGCTAAGTCAAGTTCAATATTCTGATTCCTGCTTGCCTTTCTTGTTCTGAGCTCAGAGGTTCTATCTAAGGTTACATCAGCATTGCATAGCAGAACTCAGTGCTGTGGTTCCACAGCTTGCACCAAAGCAGCTCGCAGAGGGGTGGAAAACAGACGTGGTGATAATGGTAATAGCCTGTCCAAGATGACAGATTTCAGGACACCAGCAGAGGTGCGTATACTGGTATGGATGCGCATGAACTCCTGAGAGAGAAACTTCACTGCTCTGCTCAAATGGGCATAGTCTTAAAGGTCTCCTACCAGCCTGTGAAGACAAACTTTTTAGGACCCTTCCTCAGGTACAAGTGAATTCAGTAACCCATCTGTTCAGTGGATGAAGGTTGCTTAGAGGTTGCTTTGACCAAAATCTGTTAGGAGCAAGGAATTGTTAAGAGCAAATAATCACCTTTGTATCAATCACTTCAATGCTGTCAATTTTCCGGAGAAAGTGCATGGCATGCATATTTTTCTCAACAAAACAACTTCCAAAATATGGCAGTCTGGGAATCTAAGTTTCCTGTCTCCCTCTTCAGAGAAATCAAGGCACTAAAAGCTTCCAACTTGACCAACATTACTTTTGTCAGCCTGTGCACTGGTGGCTGGTACTAAATTCTGGGATAGCAGGAATGGGATGGGCACTTCTGTGGAACCAACAACTGCTGGTTGCAGGGAGCTCAGCAGTGTCAACTCTGGCTGGTTCCTGCCTGTGCATGCTGCTTCTGGGGCTGGTTTCACTGCTTGTATTGTTGAGACTGATGATGCACTGTGGGATAACTTCTGTTCTCTTACTTAAAAACAGCTTGTGTGACATGATGTCTATGGTCATTTTACGTAGCAGTTACCAGTTTTTAAAGGGTGGCAGCTGTCATCTCATGCTAGATAAAATGGTTTATTTCAGAGTTTACTGCATTTCTGGTCAGATTTGAAGAGATGAGGGAATAGAATGTCCTTCCCTTTTCTGGTCCTCTATTTTATTTCCCCATTGCTGTGCTAATTTAGGTACCAAATACAGTGCCCTTCTCTTTGAATGCCAGTCTAAATATCTGCTGCAACCTAGGGTTGCTCTGTGTGTTGGTCTGACACTCTCTAGCTCTTTGTGTGTGTCAGTGCTTAAGCTGTCATCTCTGCCTGTTGCATATACTATGTTTGTTTCTTACAAGTCTTTAAGATAAATAAATGAAAGGATTTGTGTACGTGTTTTGTTGTTTGTTTTTTTTTATTTGGTTGTTGGGTTTGTTTTTTTTTTTAAAACTCAGCTGTCACCTCCTTGTTAGAAATGTTCTGTTCTTAGTCCTGAGGGAGCTCTTAAATTCAGATATGGTGGGTGGCCCAGATGGTGCCTCAGCTGAAGAAGGAGGTCTTGAATAGAGTGGAACATAATACTCAGCAGGGTACTCAGCACTGCTGCGTCTCTCAGGCATTAAGGGTACAATGCATTAGCCACCTCAGAACAAATAAATAAATGAACAGAATTGCTGAGGAGAGGGCAGAGAATGCGTAATTGGCATCAACTGTGTTACCAGGACAGGCTTCAGATAACAGTTTTCGAAAGACATATGAGAAAATGACCTACTTAAAAAAGACATGAGAAAAAAGCCAAAACCAGGCTTGTGGTTATTCAAGTGGAAATTTAAAGATCCCTCAGTGCTTTCTGAAGAGAAAGAAAATACAGCTTTTGTGGCCTGTACTCCATCAGCCAATAAAAGTGACTTTTAAGTTAAAAACTTCATGTGAGTTACTGCCAGAGGTACAGTAGCTATTGCAGTTGCCAAAAGAGGCATTTACAATGCTGGCATCTTACTTATTCCTCTGAATCCCCCTGAGATGAAAACAGCACTCCCCATAACCCTAGTCTTTATTGGAAATTACATTTATAGATACACAATATTACGTAGTAATCCCCTTTTGTCCCCACTGTGATACTCAACCTCTCCTTTTCGTATCAGTCTCCTGTAGGAGTAGATAGAGATGTTTCTGTGTTCTATCTATTACCAGAGCCTCTGATAAGCCAAAAACAGAATGGAAAGGAATTCTCCTGTCCAAACAAATGACAGTGGTATCCCAATAGCTTAAAATGGTTTAACTGAATTTCTGAATGAATACAACTCTTGTTTTGCTTTTCATCCATTTTCTAAGCTTTCTAAGCTTTTATAAATTAAGTAACATTTATCAAAAAACCTGGCAAGTAATCTTTAATACATTGTGGAAAGGCAGATAGGGACACATCTCTTTTTTCTGCTCTGGTTTAAAAACTGAGAGATGTAATTAAATGTTCTGTATTTTTGCTTTGCTTTCTGATTATAACCGATAACATTTTCATCAGCCTGTGTACAACTACCATAGTATTTGCATGGGAGCACATGTGAGCTGAGCAAGTACAGCTCTGTGCACCTTTCACCCCTCTAACTGTTCATTTGCTAATGAAAACATCTTCAATGAAAATGAGGATATTCTCAACAGCAGACCTGAATGAAAACTTTGCTATGAAGTCTGGAATTTTCCCCACTTTCATTTGAAAAATACTGATGTCAAGAACCGAAAACTCTCAGGTTTGTAAATGTTTGTTTATTCTGTGTTTTGTGGAGCAGATGACCCTTGCTGCAGTTTCCAGAGGAGCTGCTTATAGTGCTGGTATCTGGTATATGAAAATCCTGTGGGCTGGTTTATGATGAAGGCAGTGTAGTCAACTGTGGGCAGCATTCCTGACTGTGCTCCAAGAGTTTTCACCCTGCACTTGCAGCACTCAACGCGTTCAGCAGCCCCTTTAGCCCTGCATGGTGTCAGCTGTCATCAGCCGGGACGTTGACACCAGGGAAAGCCGGGGGCTGAGCTTGCAGGTAACAGGGCAAACTGGGACTGAGCTGGGAGACCAGACTGCGAAACCTACTGGACCTGGAGTCTGGGTGCACGGCGGCGTCAGGGTTCAGCCCTCGCCCGGAGACCAAGCGGGAAAACCCCCGGTCGTCTCGCCCAGGAAGTCAGGGAGTCCCCGACTGGAGCGGACGGGCGGCAGAGCCTCCAGCAGAACAGCACCTGCTACAGGAGTGTCCCTTCGCCTGGGGTGGCACAGCCGCGCCAGGGAGGAGGCGAGGCTGATAAAGGAGGCAGAGATCCGATGCACCTCACAGGAGCTCATTCGAGGCAGCCAGAGATCAAATCCCCCAAGCTGAGGGTTGACAGGGCTTTTTAAGAGGGGGAGTAACTAGGGGTGGTAGCAAGGTGTAACCAATCCAAGTACAATTTTTAACTGACAATCATCACAGGATCCAATAGGAGCAGATTCAATGGGTGGGGTAATTACACTGAACCAATGGGGGACCAAACTGGGGAGAACTTTCCAGATCAGGGCGGCAGCTAGGGAAAGATTGACAAGGGGGTTGACACAGGGAAAGGCGGGAGACAAACTATTGCAGAACCGGGGGGAACCAAGACTGAACCATATACAAATATCTAACAAATCAAACGGAAAACCCACAACATTGGAGTAAAAAAGAATAAATGTGAGGAAAAATGTTACTTCTGGTGGAACCAGCTTGTGAAGAAAGAGCTAATTGGCTACTCCTGCACTGTTGGACAAGCTGGTGGCAAGGCTACCTGGCCCAAAAGAAAACATCAGAGGCAGTTCTAACAATTTATGGGTATGAAGTATGGATGAAGAACTCCCAGGATCAATGCCTATTCTATTTACGAGTACAGACAAAATCTGAAATGATGCTAACCAGCTACTGCAATCAGTTGTCCACTTCAGGCTGCATGTGTTTTTTGCACTACATAATAGTTTTCCTCTTGACTCCTATGAGAGAAAAGGCTTCATAAGAAAAGATGAAAAAATATGTTAGAAGAGTATTTTCAAGGCTTCAAAATCAAGCTTTGAAAAATTAGGAAATACCAAAATATCTCTGATGGATATACATTAAGATAGGCTTCAACCACATAAACGCACACTGTTTTGCCCAGGACATTTTCCTCACTCAGTGCATACAGTAGATAGCCTTGGTTTTTCAATCATGATATCTCCTAGAAAAGAGCTCCAATTACAGTCCAAGCGCATCATGTTTTTTGCTGACCGCAGTGAAAATCATCTGAGGATGATATTTTGTTATTTTGTGTAGAGAAAAATTATGAAAACTCAAGCAGAGGAAGAGGTGATATGCTAAGGGAAGAAAGGGCAATCAGAGTTATACAGAGAATATCCATAAGGATGTGGTAGACACTGCTGTAGTCAGTGTGCTGTTCAGCTGGGTCAGACATGGTCTGGAAGCCTCAAGCCCACCTGGATGCAGGAGTGTTCACTGGACAGCAAACCCAAAGTACTGTGGTTTGGTATCAGCACTGACCTACAAGGGCAATGTGAATGTGAGGCTGGGTGTAGCTGTCCCTGTAGAAATGTTCACAGTGCTCTGGAGGAAGCTGTCAGTGTGGGTTTGTCAATTAGCAGCACAGCCATGCTCTGCTTGTGTTCCACTCTGTTTTTCCCTCCTTGTTGCTGGGGTGCTAAGAGGACAGAGTTGTGTGGCCTGCAGAGTCAGGCTGTCCTGCCTTAGACAGTCTGCTGTGAAGAAGAGTTATAGCTAATATAGAGGTTTTTATTTGTTCATTCTTTTTCCTTTGTTAATGTTACTATTATTCTGTATTTCTTATGCTATGAACATATTTTATTACTATGCACAGAATCACAGAATCAGCTAGGTTGGAAAAGCCCTTTGAGATCATCGAGTCTAACCTATGACCTAACACCACCTTGTCAATTAGCCCATGGCACTGAGTGCCACGTCCAGTCTTTCCTTAAACACCTCCAGGGATGGTGACTTCACCTCTTCCCTGGGCAGACCATTCCAAGCCTTTCACTCCATTCCAATTCCATTCTTTCTGTGAAGAACTTCTTCCTTATATCCATCTTAAACCACTCCCGTGACAGTTTAAGATGGTGTCATTTTATCCTGTCACTGGTTGTCTGGGAGAAGAGGCTGACCCCCACCTGGCTACACCCTCCTTTCAGGCAGTTGTAGAGAGGGATAAGGTCTCCCCTGAGCCTCCTTTTCTCCGGGCTAAAGAACCCCAGCTCCCTCAGCTGCTCTTCAAAGAACTTATGTTCCAGACCCTTCACCAGCTCTGTTGCCCATCCCTGGACTTGCTCCAGCATCTTAACATTCTTCCTAAACTGGGGGGCTCAGAACTGAACACAGCACNCCCAGCCTGTAGTGCTGCAGGGGGTTGTTGTGGCCAAAGTGCAGGACCCGACACTTGGTCTTGTTGAACTTCATATCATCGGATTGGGCCCATGGATCCAGCCTGTCCAGGTCCCTCTGCAGAGCCCTCCTACCCTCCAGCAGATGAGCACTCTCCCCCAGCTTGGTGTCTTCTGCAAAATTGCTAATGGTAGGTTTTATCCCCTCACCCAGATCGTCAATAAAGACATTAAACACAACTGGTGACTGGCTGCCAAGTTGAAGAAGAGCCTCTGTTTCTAGTATTTTTCCTCAGGGGCTTTGAAATGACAGTTACTTCTAGATAGAAGTACTGTCACCTCCTGTTTCTTTGGCTGTACCACCATTCTAAGATCATCTAGTAAATGGGGTTTATCCGTGACAGTATGGACAATTGTTCAAACTGCCAGTGGCTAATTCACTGGTACATGCTCTTAAGTCTATTGGATTTTGCTCACTCTTTTAGCTGACCACTGGTCTCCAATTTAATTAATTACTGACCAGTCCTAGCAGTATCTTTTACCCTATTAAATTAATCACCTGCTCTTTCTTCAAAGCTCAGCTGGCTTTCTATAGTAATAAAGAGTTACTTAATTTAATCTGAGCCCTTTTACAGTGCTTATCACATTCAATCTCTCTACCAGACTATCTGTGAAGTTGACCTGGCTTCTCAGAAAAGATTTCCTCTTTCCTTGTAAGTGATTTCTTGAGTGATGCCCCGTTTTCAAGGAGACAGGATAATTCTCTAATGGCTCCTTAAGAAATTAGCCCTCTTATGGAAGGGTTGAAGAAGTCTGGGCAGCAGCTTCTTTATCTGGCACACTTCCATTCCCTGCGAGTGGTAGTTCTCTCCTCAAGCACTGATTCCACTACTTTGATGACTGCAGTCTTGACCTTTTTATGAACTTTTCTTCTGTCTCCTGGAAAGTGTGTTTGAAAATGGTTTCAATTTATGGTGCCTTGCTTGACTGTGCAAGGTTTTTTCTGACAAACACAGAGGCCCATTAAGTACAGTGAGGATCCTTTATTTGTCCTTCAGATTTGCATAAGAGATTGCAGTTTTGAAATAGAAATGGTATTGAAGGAATATAAAAGCTTAGAAGTTTAAGGTACTAATTTTTACTATACTTCTAACAGAATGCAAGAAATGGTCTTTCTTCCTGAAAAGCATTTAATCCTTAGCAGTCTGTTACCATAACTAGCCTTCAGTAAGAGCAGTCCTTTAAACTTAGTTCTACTGGAGTCCTTCTCAACTCTCTAAAGTTTCCCCAATGGTGATACTAAATTAAGGCAAACATCACTTTTCAGACAGCCAGTACTTGGCGTGGAAAACTTCCTGACTTTAATAATTCATACTGAGCAGCATTCAACTTAACAGTTACTCATTTGGATGAATAAACAACATGGGGTGGTAGCTCAGCTAAAGTAAATTAGTATAATATTGTTTCAGTCACTAGAGTTACAGCAGTTTAGACCAGTAGAGGCTTTTGTAACATTTTTATTTAGACTTTTTTTCATTTAGTCTAACATTCTTAACTGTAGGAGATGGCAGCTTCACTTATATAATTCATTCATCCAGATAGTTCCCTTGGAAACTATCCCCTAACTAGTCCCCTTGGGAAGAAGGGAGGTATGGTATTCATTTTACAGATGGTCAACTATGATACGAAGTGATGTTTTTTAATGACATTGACATTTCTAAAATGTCCACTGTCTTGATGCTGCGAAAAATTTGCATCACAGTATTGCAGAACCATAGAAATATTGTTTGGAAATGACCTCAGAAAGGCTTGAGTTTATACTCCTATCTGAAATAGACTCGTACCAGAACAGGTTAGCCATGGCTTTGTACAATCAAGTCCTGAAAACCTGTAAGCACAGAGTCCACAACCTGTCCAGACAACAGGAGTCAACACTGAATTGACCTTCTCACGTTTTTTCCCCCCCTCCATTATTTAGTTTGAACTTCCTAAACTACAACTTGTGGTGGTTGCCAAACTTTATATCACTTTAGCTCCGCAACTTCAATAATTGTTTCAAGGAGTCACAGGCAGGTAGTTACATCCCCTCTTTCCCACTTTTTCTGCTGGGTTAAATCAGCCCAACTCCTTCCTCTTGTCCTTGTAGGCCATGTGCTCCCCATCTTTGTCTATCTCAGTAGCCCTATACCAGACACTCTCCAGTTTCTTAATATTAGATTTATCCTTTATATTCTGCCCTTCTGTACCCTAATGTCTTTAAAAATTAATTCCAAATACAAATACTGTGTAATTTTCTCAAAGCCAATCAAAAGAATTATTAGTAATATTTTCCAAGGAATTTAGGAGCCAAAAGACATAGACAGGGTATTAGATTTTCAAAATTACCCAGATATCCATCAGCTTCTGTAAGTATCTATTATAATCTTGGCCTGCTTCCCACTGACTTGCAGGCAGACTTTCACTTACACAGTGAAGCATATAGCTTTGGCCCCAGTATAACTGCATATGAAACAAAAAGTGGGTGGATATAGATTAAAATCAAGATCAGGGCTTTTTTGTCGAGCAAGGATACATATAAAGGTTCGTTTGGAATGGTTTAGAATGACTGATGACCTGCCAAGTATTGGATTCTTATTGAATCCACCAGAGATTCACTTAACTATGCTTGCAAGTGTTGTTTCAGTCTGGATATTTGTTGGTTTGCACACAAGTTGTTAACATTCTGCATCTTTATCCCTGTAAATATGCCCAGAAATAATGCAGCAGGTAGTGTATGATCTTTGGATATTGTTCAATCTCTAGAACAAAGTGACTAAGGTTATTAACATTCTTTAATTTATTTATATTGCCATTGCCTCTGGGAGCTGTAATCATTAACCAGAGGATCTGCTTCAACTCCATGCACTGTTTAAATGCAGAAAAAAGATATAATCCCTGGTCCAGCCCGTGCTCAGTGTAAGCATGAGGAAATAGGAAGCAGATGGGTATAAATACAAAAGCATCAAAATGACATTGGTCAGAAGGATAAGCAGGACTGCCAGGGTACCAGAGGATACTATGAATTTTTGTAGGCATCACAGTATTGGAAAAGGAGTGGGGTTCTCCTTTATGGAAAAAAAAAAAAAATGGGATTGAAGTAAGGTCTGAGAAGAAAGAATAACAGTTTTGCATCACATATGTTGAGCATAAACTGATGACAGAACACCCATTACAGGACTCCTATGTGACAGTGTAAGGTTTTAGTAAGGACACAGTAAAGGACATAAAATTATCTCTTAAGTTTCCCTGTTGGCTGGTGTAAACAGCTGCTGGAGGTGCAAGTACTTCTACTTGGAAAGGTGGGAGCTGAGGCTACCTGTGGATAACTGCTATCTCTGAAAAAATGAGTGTATTAAAACTGTGGTAGATAGCAAAGAGCTAGGTGTGTGAGCAATTAATCTAGGACAGTTCTTTTTGTACCCTAGGAAAAGGTGGGAAGCAGTGGGAATAACTATTTTGTGGAACACTGGTTTTGACCCTCTTCTTTAAGCTGTAGCACTACTAGAATTTCTCCCCTTTGGTGTGTTTGGCTATATCAGCTTGACAGTATTTCTCCTTCAGCATAACAGAACCACAGAATTGTGGAAATCATCAAGATTAAAAGAGACCTTCAATATCATCCTGTTCAACCATCAACCCAGCACAATCATAATCACTCCTAAACCATACCTCCAAGTGCCACATCCAGACTTCTCTTGAACAATTCCAGAGGTGATGACTCCACCACCTCCCTGAGCAATCTATTCCAATGCCAAATCACTCTTTCAGTGAAAATTCTTTTTTCTAGTATCAAATCTGAACCTCCCCTGGCACAACCTAAGGCCATTTTTTCTCCATCTTTCACTTGAGACATGGCAGAAGAGACAGATCCCCATCTCACTACAACCCCCTCAGGTAGTTGTGGAAAGGAGTGAGGTTACCCCTAAGCCTTGTCTTCTCCAGAATAAACACTGCCAGCTCTCTCAGCTGCTCCTCATGGATTTGTGCTGCAGACCCTTTACCAACTTTGTTGTCTTTCTCTGGATTTGCTCCAGAACCTCAGTGTCCTTTTTGAAGTGAGGGGCTGGGGATTACTGCCTGATTGTCCTGCACATGCTGTGATGGCACTCAGGATGATCTGCTCCATGCCCTTCTGTGGTACCAAGGTCAGGCTGACAGTACCCTGGATCATATTTCCAACCCTCCTTGTAGATGGTGGTACAACTGCTAATTTCTGCTAAACTGGGACTTCTCTGGTTAACCAGGACTGCTGGTAATGCTTGAAAGGGGCTTGGCTCTTTTGCCAGTTCACTCATTACTCTCAGGTGAATCCCATCTGGACCCGTAGACCTGTGGGTGGCATACCAGGCATTTTCTGCTGGATTATGGGGCCATCACTCATCTCCCATCCCTAACTTCCAGCTCTGGAAGCCAAATATCCTGAGGATAACTGGTTTTGGTATTAAGAACTGAGGCATCCTCTGACACTATGCTACCCTCAGCCTGCCTCTGTTGTATGAACTTTGCAAGGACATGTGAGTCCTGCAGTGCTCTGTAGCACTGGTGGCATGGAAGGATGGCAGTCACTTCCATCCCTTTTGCTGTTGACTGTTGAGATGGCACCTAGTGTTCAGGAGCTGCAGTGAAGCTTCGACCACCTGGATAAGTTTCTGTCTCATTAACCCCTTCCATTATTTCTCAGCTCTTAACATCAGGAGGTGAGCAATAGGAAAATCACAGGCAAAGCAGCCATTTAATTAACACATTAGTGCACCATCTGCCATACCTTCCTGACTCGTGAGAGAAGAGCTCTGCTCTTACTGCTCTCACTGTCCTTACTAAAAACTTTATTAGGAGTTGAGAGATGGGGTATGTTAGGCATGAAATGTAGAAAAAACAGAGAGGCTCTTAATAGACAATGAATATCATGAAAGTTATGCTAAAAGTGAGGTCATATCCTCGTAAGGGGAAGGGAGGGGGAAACCAGAGGAGAGGTCTAGAGGAAGAGTGGTGGCTATATGAGAGGATGAGAGTTATCCATACTGATTAATGCCTCTCTCAGACATATTTTAAAAATCATTGTTTCTTTTAATATCAAATAGCAGGGAGTTGGATTCCAGGTGGTCCTGTGTTTGCCTGTATAAAGTATCTGTTGATGGAACCACTGTGAGACAATGGAAGCATGTGGATTAATATAACATTATAAACCTAGAAATGTACAGATGGGGTAAAAAGGGTTTTGTTTCAAACTCTCGCCATCCTTCTGAAACACTGTGAGATGTGCCTAGAAAATTAAGTATGTCTTCCTTATCTGGGTAGCCTATATTTGAAAATTATTCCTGTGGAAATTCAAATATAACTAAAAATATTAAACCACACTGTGAGTGTGGGCCCTGTGCTAGCTGCTGTACTGAGGGAGATTTGCTTCTTAATATGTTTCCTCTGGGAACACCAATTGCATTTGAATCTCTGAAAATAAGTTTTATCAGGATGTGTACACCAGAGAAAATCTGGTGTGAGAAAGAACGGAAATAAAGGGACGCAGTAGGAAAACCTCTGCCCACAGGAAAGTGGGGTCAGATATTTGGACATTCTCTGAGGACAAGAGACTTTCAATGGCATCCTGAATGACAGTGCCCTTTGCGTTTTGTTTGTATATCTGCTCTTTGCCTTTGTTACCATCCTGCTGGTTCTTACTACTTTTGCAAGCCCTTTTTTTCTTTAGATTTCACACTTTTCCTGAGTTACAGATGTTCTTGAGGTTCTTGCTCAGATGCTCACTCCTGACCCACAATCCAGAAACCACTACTGTTAAACTCAGGCAGACCTAATACTCTTCTATGGAAAACCATGACATGGAAACTTATTACAAAAATGAAGAAAAAGATCTTATTTGCCATAATTGTGAAATAACACCTGTGAAATCCTTCTAACATAACAGAATCCTCTTTGGATAACCTCTACATTTTCTAAATAAACATGGATGACAAAATTAAAGAACACCTACAGTGAGCTTATATTATTTTAACATAATTTGCATTTGAAAATGACATAAAATGTTTATGGTGATAAAGGCTAAAAATCTTTGATCTTGAATAAGATGTAAAAGATCTGAAAATAGTATATCTCGTAATATGTTATTCTTACAGGTCTTGTTAAACTCAGAATAAGACAAGCATTAGCAATAAGACAAGTCACCTAGAATTCTTTTCTAGCTGAATAGTTAGTGTTTTGAAAGGTTGTAGCACATGTTTTTCTTATTACAAGCCAACTAGCCCACCAAGGTGTGTGACTTTTCAAATAACTTTGTGGAATAATAAAAAAGGACTTATTATAGGATTTGTCTCAATTGTGTTGCTGTGTTTGAGGCAGAACTATGTGACAAAGCTCTGAAACATACTTCTTATTTGTTCTTTAACCTTATCTGTGAAGATCTTAAGATTTTTTGCTGCAGTTTGTCTTTTAGAAATTCCTTTCTGGACAGTCTTTTGTTTTTCCCTTCGATGTCATGCCTCTCACCCAGGCATCTAGCACAAAGCCTTGAGAAGTGTCAGGTTAACACATGTAATCCCTGCTCCAGCTCACCCTTTGGTTTCTAGCCAGGCTCAGGTTCTCCTACTGCTCATACATAACTTGATAGGGATAATCTTTGCTTGTCTGACCCTGCCTATTTTATTCTCATCCTCCAGGCATTTTGTCTGACTTCTGATACTATCAGACATGACATTCTTTCGAGTCCCTAGAACCAATGTGCAGTTTTAGATACCTTCCTCTGTCATTTCATTTCAGCTTACTTTGTCTAATTACTTCTTTCTATGCCTGAAAGCCTCTATTCTTACACTTGGACTTACCTGCTAGAGGCTTATATTAGCATACCTTTATTTTCCACCTTTAAACAAAAAGCACTGTGTACTGAAACTACATATTGCTTATCTGACATGAGTTTTTTATACCAACAAACAAATTATTTAAGGAGAAGTCCAGCAAAGATTTAGGAGCGTGTATTTCTTAGGTGGTGGATCCTAGTTCCTCCTTCATTTAAAATGAAAAGGCACATTGTCATTTACATTCGTATTTTAAAGCAGAAATGCCAAGGAAAGAGTCTTTATCTTCCCACCTTGTCTAAGAATGACAGGTCTGGAGGTCTTCAACGACTGACGCTGTCCTTTATTAAAGATATTTGTTTCAGTTCAAAACATTAAAAAGTAGACTAGGTGTTGATTTTTTGTTTGCATGAAATCAGACAAAAAATATTATTAATGGTCCAGTTAGGCCATCTTCCCTGCAGAGTATTTGATGCTATTACTACTGATGCAGAGAGACAATGCCTTTTATGCTTTTTTATAAGGAAACGAGGGGAAAAAAAAGAGGGAAAATACTGTTCCCCTCTGTGTCTTTTAAGATCTCAGTTGTTTGCTAGTTCTGTACAGCAAGTCACTGAAAGCTGTTGTTGTTGAATTACTAAACATTCGAAAGTACACTAATAAAACACTTTGTTATATTCCTATAAAAGCCACCATGGCCATAAAAAAGTCAAACCCTTAAGTCATGTAGCACTTTTTGAAAGTCTACAGTAAATACCCCAGGAAAGCAGCTCACACTGTTACCAACAGCACTGGAGATGTTTATAATCATTTATAATACAACATGTCAGGAACAGACAGACCTTGCATTACAATTTTTGCATTAGGCTACAAGGAGCAAGCAGTGAGTAAGTCTACTATAAAAACATGGATATATTGAAAGAATATTCATCCTTTTATTAATGATCCTTTGAAGAGGTTTTTACATTCTTTCATGTATTTTCTTGCAGAAACTGTCCACTTGATCTATTATATCCAATAAAGAGACCTTGTTTGCATTGACAGCTACAGTCTTGGAAACAGATAAATGGAAACCATCAGAATTAATGTATCGATAATGGTTATCTTTATACTCTTTAGTTCTGGTGTGTCAGAATCCAAAAATACAAATTGTTTTAACTAATCTGAAGGAAAGCAGGCCTTATTTTTGTTTTACATGGTATTACTGCCACACATGGCATTGTAAAAGATAAGTGAATTGCAAAGGGATGAGATACCTACCCTCCAGACCCAGGCTGTCAACCTTCCTGTATCCTGGGGAGCAGCTGCTCAGCTGGAGTAGTGTCTCTGCCTTCAGTGGTACTAAGCAAGTAATTGGTGCCACAAGTGACTAAGAACATGAGGACTTTAACCAAGGACATGAACGTCCAGTTAACCTGAGGAGTAATACTCTAAACAACTCAAAATATAATGCAAATCTATTAATAAAGGCCAGTTAGTGATAGCCCTAGCTGTAAAGAAAGTTTCCTGGCTGTGATTGTGGTGTTTCATAAAAAAGGTTTTGAGTGGTGTTACTCTGCTCTGAGTCCAACAGAAGTGTGAGCTATTGAGTAAGTCCCTGGAACGTATATGGATTTCAGGTCTCTCTTACCTTAGACCTTGCATTTAGCATATCTCTTTAGGCCAAATTTTTAAATGCTGACCTTTGTTTATTGCCATCCTTTGCTTGTATATCTATGAGAACTCAAAACTTTTCATAGCAGAGACCTCATATGAAATGCAGGTATTGCAGATGCATGACTTGCAGGTTTATTCACAGCTTATACTGTCAGATAAGCAATAGTAATTCAAATTATTCCTGATCTGCTTCATTTCAAGTAAGCACCAAACCTTTTCACCTTAATGTAGCTTCTAGCAGATCTATATCTGCTAGATAAAAAAAAGCTGTTTAGGCTAGGCAAATACAAAGGCTTATGCACACACGGTAATTCTTGAACAATCTAAGTATGGGAGATCTATAGCTAATAATAAGTGACTCTGTGAAAAGGGATGCTTAGGGTCATTACAAAGTTACAGGCTGAGTCTGCCAGCTGGTTGGTGGTTCTGTTCAGTTCAAATATTTGGTGTTTTATCTTCATTCAAATAAATGTGTTTATACATGCTGTTCCTGGCAGCCGGATGTCATCATAGATCTGAAACCTGAGGGAGGTTTTGATGCAGAAATTACTTTAGGGAGATGCAGTAGAGTGTCGCGTGGAGTATTCGTCATTGCAGTAATTAATGTGAGCAGTAATGACCTCCAGGTCAGGTAGATTCTTATACTTAATGACTGTCTGAGCAGTGAACATTGCCTCAGACCATTAGCTCCTCCAGACAGTCATTTAAGTGAGCCTGAACTGCCAGTCATTCTTGCCTAGTATTAAGGATACTCATAACTAGTTTCCCAAACTTCCCTTGCCATTCAATGGTGCGGAGAGCTACACCTTCCTCATCCAGAAACAGTTTAAAAATGTGCTAGTTTACATGACATTTACTGAAAAAGCAATTATCTGGCTAATAGTACACTATTGACTTGTGCCATTGTAGAGTGGATCAGATATTCACCCATTTCCCAATACTTAATTTAATTTGATGAGAAAATGCATGCTGAGTCTGAAAAATTTTGTGTTTAAATAATCTTAGTGGGACATTATAGTATGGAACATAGCTGCAAACCAAACCTCATTGTGATGACTCATATCTATTCTTATTTACCTAAGATCATAGCAACAGATGTTTTTGTCTTACTGTTTGAAAACTAGTAGTGCCTGAGCTCATTTAATTGCTGTTTTTAAAAAGTGTACTCAGGTACCAGCTTCTTTCACTGCGTGACTTTAAAGAACAGTTCAACCTAGGATTTTTCCATTATAATATCTTCATATCTTCCTAGAAATACTGAAAAGGTCTAGGATGTGTAAAAGAGCTGTATTTCATTCTGTAGCAAAAAAAATTGAATTTATTTCAATAGACTCAAGATTAGATGGCAAGATAACATTTTCAAAGGTAATTCACGTCACCTGAAATGGAAGAGTTTGCAACTTATGGTGATATTTCTCTTATTACTTTGCAAGATAGTAGTTGTCTGTGTTCCCAAGTAAACTTTCGCTTCTGTGGCGGTGTTCTTGTTTTTGAAGAGATCAAGTTGGTCTTCTCATTTTGTCAGAATAACTAAATAAGCCTTTGGAAATCTGACTAGCATGAAATTCAGTTAGGTAGTTAGAAGACAAATTTCAATAGCTGTTTCTGACTTTGTTTTGGTGAGGTCATTACATAATGGTTTCACATCCTGATGGGGGAATGGAAACAAGAATCAAAACCAGTCATAATAACTGGATGTTTCAATTCTGTTCCACACAGGAGAACCAGCCAATATTTTGCTAAAACCAAAAAACAACAACAACAAAAAGTTGTATGGCTCATTTGCAATCTTAGCGTAAGTCAGGATAAAAAAGAATAGAAATGGACTGTAGAGGTTTTGGGAGTCTTCTGAGAAGATTCTGGGTGCTGACATGAGGAAAAGGTATCAAGGACAAACCAAGTACTTGCATCACAAAAAATGTAGATTTCTTTTATGTAGTGAAGATTTTCTGACAAGTGAAGCTGACAGTCAAGCAATATATATTAGCTTTGCCCAAAGAAAAATAAATAACTTTTTATTAACAGATGAATTGGTGTGAAACTTACTTCATGTTCATTGAACACTTTGAATCATTTTTCAGTCAGTCTTAAATAAATGAAAACAGTCCTGTTGAAGATATGCTACTAAAAATTTTTAATCACAATTCAGTAGAAAATAAAAATGAAAAATATTTTTAAAATTATATTAGATCTATGAAAATTCTCTGATTTAGGAAAAGTTGAAGTGTTTTCTGAATGTTACTGACTTCTGGTATAAATTGGAAATGCCAGTCTATGGACTCTCTTATCTCCTTAAATATTGTAAAATATATGTGCCATATATACCACAACAGTTAAGGTATCAGGTGTTGTCAAAAGCTCCTGTGTCTTATAAATGCATTTAGAAGTTTTTTATCATACTTCAGCAAATCATTCTGTAGTATGACCCATCTCCCTTTATGAATTACAGTTGTCTTCTATCGTTTCTAAAAAGATTTAAAAAGTCAGGGGAATGTAGTGGAAATCATAGCACTTTGCTCAGGTGTGGTATCTCATCATCCCTTGGTCCTTTGTTTCACCCGGAAGTAGATAGGCACCTAAAAATATAATATAATTGCAGCTTTGGCATTAAAGCTAGTCTTCAGAAAAATATTGCATAAATGGCCAGAGATACTTCTACTTTCACCCAGAAAGGTTTGGTTTAATATTTTGACTAAAACAGCAGAAGCTTCAAACCTGTGTGAAACAAAGAGCATTTTCATTAGCTATTTGAATTTTGGTCAAGGATTCCATTACAAAGAAATGCAAAGATGAACATTGCGAACAAGTCAGTCTTTCTACTGCTGCTTCTTTCCATTTCCAACTTCAACTCTTCATTTACTTTCATATTTACAGAACACAGCTGTGTTATTTTTTTTACCTCTTTGCAATGAACTTCTCTCTTTCTTTAACTTTCTTGGAGTATGTTCCAATTTTCTTGAGACGATTTCCAGCGTTTTGCTAACACCTTTGTATTATTCTTACTTATAGCATATGTTTGGCTTTTGACTTTAGAGAATTCCTTCTTACCCTTTTTAAAAGTACCTAGGGGTTACAGCTTTAATCCCAAATACCTTTTGAAGCATCTTTTGATTCTGTCCAACATTTATCACACTGTCATCTTTATAAACCCTTGTTTACCTGTCAAAAAAATGAAACTATCTCCTCTGTCCCACATCTCCACAATTTTCTGAAGAATCTTCTGAAGACAATTCAGAAGCATCACGGATTATACTTGTGTGAGGTTGATAGGAATGTTGTTAGGGAAGAATTTCTGGAAGTCATCTTCTTTCTTTGAGATAGATCATGTGCCCTAGAACTCTGAATGTCTTGGAGGCCTTCTCCACTTTCTCCTAGACCTCTGAATGCCTTAGATACCCTCTCTACTTTCTCCACATCGCTCTTGAACTGTGGGGGACCAAAACTAGGCACTAGAAACTATTTCAGATGCATTTCACCGCTGCTGAGGAAATGGAATATAGTTTCCCTTATAAGCCATGCTCCTCCAAATGTAACCTGCTCTGTGAGCTGCTCTATCATGGGAGAGCGTGCATTTCACCTTTATGTCCCCTCTCACCTCACCTTTGCAAAGGTTTTCAGAATACAGCCTTCTAAGTATTTGATTTGTGCTCAGAAGGTTAAAAGCAAGCACATGAGAAAGAGACTTGGAATATGATTAAATGATGGATCTGTACTCAAATAATCACCTTCTTTCCCTTGTGGGATGTGGAAAATTTGTTGAAAATAAAGTTAATTTGAAATGATGCCTTTTTCTTTGCTCTGTGTACATAAACAGTTATTACACCAAAGGTTGGGGTTTCTTTTCCTTAATTTCATGTAGAGTGCTTCCTTCATGTGTACGACTCAGCAGCAAGTGCAGTCACATTTTAAAAACACTGTGTTCAGTAATGTCTACCTATTACCCTGACTTGTGTTCCCAAAGCATTCAGGGACACTAACAGTCACAGCTGTCAGAAATCACATCACTCACAAATTGTGTGTAGATTCAGCACATCCATCTAAAGTGAGTGCTGTTAAACAAACCAGCTCCAGAAGATTTGTTAAGCAGTATTGTCTTGCTTTAAGCTTACTAAAAGTGCCTTTTGCTGCAGGCTTGGACCTGGAGAAAATGGGACTGAAAATTATCTTTCGGATAGGTGAACATCAAGGCTAAGCCTTCTAAACCCCTTGATAGTGGAAGATAGTCTGGGTCATCCAAAATAAGCCAATTCAACAAGAATTCATGTGTCTTGAGAATTAGCTTCAAGGGAGCTTGGGAAGCTCTTTTGCTGACAGGAACTACTTATTATATTGTATTGAATTGTTCTGTATTGTGCTAAGTTTCAAGTGCCTGTTTTGGTGCCCTCTGGTTCAAGAGGGATGCTGCGTAACAGTAATTGTCAGGCAAGTCATTCCCACTATACCTGCAATTCATGCGCACTCCACACGGATTACTCACAGCTCTGAGGTCCAGAGGGTGATAGAAATGTTCTTGAAGGTTGTTGATGACATTTCTTATCTTCATAACCTTGTTTATCTTTCATTATTTTCATCCCCATGACTTCTACACACTTACTTCTGAAAAGTTTTGAACTAGACCAGTATTTCTGTGGCCTCATGACAATATATTCCTGTTGTTGTGAGTTTGGGAGGTAGGTCAAGAACAGCCCTCAGCAAACAGGTCTGCTTTTGGCATGAGAGGCTGAAGGAAGTGACTTTACATGTACTTGCAAAATGTCACAGCGAGGTTTTTTTGCTCTCTGTTTGGCTTCCAGTTGCCTTATTTGCACGGCAGCACGTAATTTCAACCCAGCAGAATGTGAGTTACTTTATCCAGCTGTGGGGGATAGGCCATTGTTACTGCAGATGACTTGTGCCTGAGCATCAGCTGAAACAAAGGCTGGGAACTGAGAAGAACATGACTGCTTGTTGCTGAAGAGTGTGCTCACAGTTACAGTACTGTACTCACAGTTACCTGCAGCGATTTTAGGAACCAGGGTCTCCTCTTGCCCATTTGAACATTTCTAAGTCTTTATGCAGGGCACAACTGAACGGAGTATGAACTCACAATATAACAGCAGGCCCATGGGGTGCAGTAAGCACAGTCAGCGTGGGTACCCTTTTAATATCAACTTAACCAAGGTCAGTGTCCAGGGCAGCATTAGCAGTAGGAAGATATTTCTCTATGTGCTCAGGCTGCAGGCTGTGCATACATTTATAGCAATTGAATGCTGAATGACCAGAGAGTTCCTCTGTACCCTGAGATTTTGAGCTACAGGCTGTGGATCCCTCAGTGCAAACATTAGGTTGTCTCTTTCCCAATTAGCAGTCATGTAATTGCATAGCAAGTTTTGTGATTTATGTAATGCATTTATATTACATTTTCTTTTATCTTATCTGTTTTTCTTTGAATGAAGTATTTGATAAAAATTCATACTGTTTGGAGTATCATCTGCTTTTAATAATTTAAAGTTGTGGAGAAATACATGCCATGGGCATTTCAGGTATGAGTTGCAACAGCAACAAATGCAACCAAGCAGGCATTTTCAGTTGTGCTGTATCCTAGTTCTTTTCAGCCATATCTGTGACTGACGGTGTCTGTACTTCTACCTCACCTCTCTATTATTTTTGCATCCACGTCTTGCTCTGTTGTGTACCTCCTCTACTGTAACTTTTATCATGTTGCCTTGCAGAGTGCCTGGCCAAAGAATATTCTCTTTTTATTTTCTGTTGAGTTTCCCTGGCAGAACCACTTGTTTGTTTTCTTGTCTGTATGTGCTATTCTCAGCCTACACCTTTTTATATTCATCTTCACTTGTATTTTTTTTTCTTTTTTTGTTTTCCTTAAGAACCTCTATGCTTCTAATCCATAAGTAATTGCAGGAAGAACACACTGATTGAAAACATCTCTCTCTAGGCAGAATGGTAAATTGCTTTCATTATATGATTCAGATTTCTTGAAGTCTTCAATTTTACCTAGGTCCACTTTTATTGACAAAAACACAACTACATCCAAAGCTAAATAGACAAATCAAAAATACCTTTTGAGAATGATGTTGAAAGCAAATATTTTATTTTGCATATATTTAAGTGAAATTTACTGCAGGAGTACAAAACTGTGATTTTTAGAGGCAGAGTAGGTGTGTTTATCACTAAAAACACCCTGATGATTTACTGGTATGGCAAAGAAAAATGCAGGAGAATTTCAGAAGTAGTATCTTGCATGGTAGCAGTGAGGATTGTATCTCCCCTGGTGTTCACAGTTTTGCTTGCTGTCTTGGAGTAGCTGGTTGTGGGATGCCTGATGCTCTTTTTTATAACTTGATTTGGTGGAGAGCCAAATGAAGAGCCCCAATGACAGTGTACAGGAATATGACTTTCTGGAGTTATTTGTGGAGCAAAATTGTTCCTGCACAGATGCATTTCTTTTTTTAATTCCATTGGTCATGCACTAGTGAATTTCTTTCAAAAGACCAACTCACTTAGTAAGGAAAAACTTGAATTTTGATGTTTTAGATGAAAAGTGATGCATTTCTTAGCCATTGAAAACCAGCATCTGTTCTTTATTCATGAGGGTATGGAATAATGAAGAAAATATTGAAATTGTTGTCAGATATGTCAGAGGTAGGAAAGCACATTTTAGTTTCTTCCCTAATGTTTTTCTGCAAAGACAAAAGCTCACAAATACATGTAAAGGTCAGGGAAAGCCTCCAGCAGCTGTGAAGTTAATTTTCTTTGTTTAATTCTATTTTTAATCTTTTATTTTATTTTTTTTTTAAAGTTTACTGCGATTCCTGAGCACTTACCCTATCTTTAAGAGTTATGGAAGCTCTAGGCAGAGAATAATTTCATAGCTTGGCACATTTCACACACCTATTGTACATTGTCTCCTGTTCTAATGCTTGTACCAATCTGTTAGGATGGCATAGTTTCAAGTTGGTCAGACTTGCCCTAGGAAATTAAAGAATCTGCCAAAATTAGCATGAAGCAAGGAAGAGGATACTGGTGAAATTTTCCCCTCTGCAGAACATCTCAAATCTCAGTATCAGGGTGCTGGAGGCTTGTTGGGTTAACTTCTCTCTGTGATTCTTCTGCAGAATGGGAAGAGCCCATTATATAATCCCTTCAAACTTTTCAGATTACACATGCACTGATCCGGCCTCTCAAGGAGAACCTCAGCTTGAGCTAAAATCATCCAAATCTGGCACATGGCAAGTTTGATTCAAAGAAAGGTGTCTCAAATGTGACGTTCAGGTGGGTTTTGTCTGCCTTTGCTGTGCTCTTGCAAATCTAACCAGTTGAGGGGCTGAGTGACTGTATTCAGGATCAGACTCTCCACATAAAATTGTTTGTACTTACTACAGGTTCACAGGTCTTGAAAAGCCTTATGCTTGGCACTTAAAGTAATAGCTTTGCTAGGCAGGAAGGGCTGTTTTTCCACTTCTGGATTTTGAAGACAGACTGAATGCATACAATAAAAGATTACACAGATGTGTATCTGTGACATAATGTATCTAGGAAACGCTGCAATTATGAAAACATAATGACTAGTTGTTAAAATTGTCAGAGCCCTAACTGCAGGTAATATAATTATTTTTTATGTTGCCTGAAAGGGAAGCTTTTAGAAAAGTTCCAAACAAGGCTGAAATTCTCAACGTTTCTGGAAAGTTTCATATGGTATTTGAGACATCAATAATATAGCTGGAGTTCAACTTCTCCCTCTTGCCAATGGGCTGTCCTTGCCAGAGGTTTCTTATAAAACATGCAAAAAGAAAACAAATGCATAGATGTGTTTTCCTGACTTATGTGAGAGCACTAGACACATGAAGAGATTGATAGAATGAATTTAATCACTTTACATACACATCAAATGAACAAATCTCTGTTTACACTAGCATGGGAAAAGAGCTAACTAGACTTTTCTTGCTTTGCTTACACTGGTATGAATAGGAGACAGCTCTGATGAGACCTATGGATTTATTCCAGATTTATGTGGTATAACGAAGAACAAAACTTGTCCTAATTTGCTTATCTCTTCAAATAAGGTGATCTACCTGCAGTTAAAGTAATTTAATTTACAATCTTTCTTTTCTTTTGGAGCAAAATTTTTATGGTTCTCCTGTAAAAGAGAAGGATTTTCCAGTACTCAGGAACTTGAAACAGTCAGCTTATGCATCTCCAAGAATGCTCTGCTGAAGTGAAATCCCTGAGCCTGTGTACTTCAGAGAGTACCACAGCAATGACACATCCCCTGCTGACCAGTGCAGACACTGCTGCTCCCCTGATTGAGTGAGTTCCAAATTTTGATGCCTGTACCTGCATCTTGCATGTGGGCATTAATTCTCAATCTGACTGTATTTGAGTTGACAGCCCTCTAGGCCTCTCCAGCTGTCCCCAAAACAAATTCTACACCAGCCTTCCTGCCTGTCTAGAATGCCTGAGGCAATAGGGCATACATTTTTCTTGTTTGTGCCCATCTATGGTGACACAGATGACAACGTGGCTGCAATAAAGCCGAAGCATTCCCTGGCAAGAAGAACTCTCTGGCTTCTTTTTCTCATCCAGGTTAATTCAGTCTTCATGATATTTGGCTCTGATGCTGTTGTTGTGTAGAATGAAGCTAAAAAGCCTGCTGGCTTCAAAAATAGGTGCTGCTGGTTTGCAGTCAAGGTTGCTGACTGGTGTTTCATAAGTATTCACATCCTGGAGAGAACTGGGGGTTGATTTTATGAGCTTTGACATAGAAGTGGAACTAACTAGCACACCACTGTGTGTCAGTTCACAGAGAGGGCAGATAGACATCTGGGACATGAAAAGCAGCTGCTGAGATGAGGCATCCCTTTGAAATGCTAGTAAACTTTGCAATAGTCACTTCTTGAACCAGGAAATCTGTAAATTGTAATTTGGTTTCTGATCATTGTGAAATTCCTTTGATGACCTGAGTTGCTAAAGGTTTTTTGGAGATGCTCTTGAGACAAAAATGCAATTTAAACAGCCTTACTTAAGTCCTCCTGTCCTCAATCTATTTCAGACTCTCCTTTTTCTCTTGTAGACCCCTCAATCTTTTCAATACTTTTCTGCAGGCAGCAGGCCAGCAATTAAGACTCCCCAACAAAGCTCTAAGTGATTCCATCATTCTTAATTCTTAAAAAAGAAGGATGGGATATTTGACTCCTTTTTTCCACTAAATGGCTGAGACAGTTCACTTTGTTTTTCCATCCTTCTTGCATCTAGACAATCAGTACTGCTGTCAAGAAGGTATGGCAGGAAGGTCAGTGGCAGAGGTAGAACCATCAATTTGCTTCTGCACATCCCAGATGTGTGTTGCACATCCCAAATGGTGCTAGGCAGAGGGTAATGTGCACCCTCAGCAGTTTTAGGCGTGAGAGAAGGATGGAGAATTAGAACTTTCACTTCTCTCATGCTTTAGAATAAGGACTAGCACTAACAGGATCTTCATGCTGGAGTGCAGCAAGGGTATCCAGTCATCTCCCCTCAGGGTCAGAAGAACGAGAGTGCACAATGGTAGGATATGCTGGTGCTGGGGTACTTTTCTTTTCTCTCATCAAAGGGAATTACTGTGTTGCTAATTGCCTCACTTCTACACGGGACAGCAGAAGAAGGAGATGGAGTAAGGCCTGTCCCCAGACTAATGGCAGGAATTTAGAGCTGGTGGTGAAAGAACTTCAGCACAGGTGGAGAGGGACATGTTAACAAGTTCCTCCTGGGCACACATCTGGCTGTATTCCTAGTGGAGTTTCAGTACGGGAGGATGGCAGTCTACAGCTTCTCAGGAGCTGGGAGGAAGAATCAGTTTCTGGAAAAATGAACAAGCAACCTCCTGGTGACTGACAGGTCTGTTGCTGCTGGGCCATCCCTCCCGTATGACACCGCTGCTGCCTTGGCTTTCCTTCCCTGCTTGGGTCTGGCAACCTGCTGGGATACGAAAACACACTGTGTGCTGTCCTCTGCTGTCAGACAAGGGAAAGGAAGGTTGAGCAGCCAGCATGTTCCTATGCCTAAGACATACAGAAGTTTGATGGGAGTAGTGGACAGAGCATTACCTGAAGTGCACACCTGCTCCGTCCTGGGACAGGCTCTGGGGACCCTGAGCAAAAACTTTCCCTTCCCAGCCTTGGCATTTCCCACAGCAGTCTAACAGCTAATAACAATATAGTATAACACAGTTATTGTGAAAAAATAAGATTCAAAAATATTCTTCATTCATATTTGAAAATTAATATATTACCATCCTGAAATATTATTAATACAGTTTTTTTTTTAAATCATTATCTTTTAATAAGTGGTTAGCATTTTTTTGAAAGAGATATTTTGAAAGAATGGAGAATACATTAATTATTCACTTTCAAAAATATAAAAAATATATCTTTCTTAGTCAACAATGTAATGAATTTTAAACCCAGTCATCTATCTTGAGTGGAAAGGCAATCTGGAAATTTGATAAAAGTTATAACTGTATCCATATTTACCCAATAAAAGACTAGAATTAATATCTAAGTCACAGTACAGGTCACAAGTACTCAAAACACAGCGATTAAAGAGAGATAAATACATCCTGTTGTCTTTGGTCTATGCGATAAAGTTGAATGTGGACACAAGCTGAGAAGCATTTCCTGATACAGCAGCTGTTATGGCAGCAGCTATTTAATTACCTGGAATACATATTTGCAATTAGACAGGTTTCCTCAAATAATCTTGCTTGCCCAATATTTTTACCTGTGCAGTGGAAGATGTCTTCAAGCAGTGTGTGACCTGCAGCCGTTTTAATTCCAAATGTTATCTCAGGAGATCCATCCTTGGAGAAGTGAAATGCTTTGAAATTGTGACAGTTGCAGGAACTGATAGTTTTGGTCTTATTTTTGGTAGTGATTAGATTTGAGCAACCTGGTCCAGTGGAAGGTGACCTCACCCAAGGCAGGGGTGTTGGAACTAGATGATCTTATGGGCCCTTCCAGACGAGGGCATTCTATGATTCTATAATTGTACCCAAGTTAAGATGCCAAAAGGATGGCAGTAGATGGATGGAAAACCAGGTGTGTAAAAAAATTAAGCTCAGAGATTTTGTGGGTTTAGAGGCAGATTATAAACGCAGCATGGCAGGGGTCTCTTTTGAGACCTGCCCAATTTAACCTCTTTGTCAAAGGTGCAAGGTAATGCATTCTTACCAGGTTGGCAGATGACATCAAACTGGGGCAACCAGTTGGTATGCCCAAGCAGGACTGCCATGCAGAGAAGTAGGAGGGATGGGCCAAAAGCACTGTGCAGACAGATGTGCACCAGTATCCTGGGCTTTTTCTGGTTAATTTTTTTTTCAATAAGAAACCTTTGGTTGATGCCTTTTATTCCAAATTATTCAAAATCAGACAACATATCTTGAGAAAAAAAATTCTTTAAGCACTAGCTTTAAAAAAACTACCCTTCTCCACGAAGTTATCTGCTTGTGTCTTTTCTTGCTGATACAATGCCACAGAGCTGGCCAAGATTGGAAGAAAATGTTCTGAACATGAGATTTCAAAATGGTAAAACCATAAAAAATGACCTGAGAAGCCACGGTTTTGTGGTCAAGTACTTACCAGCTAATAGCCCATACAAAATGTGCTATTGATTTCCATAGCTGTAGTGAACTCTGTGGTGTCTTCAGATCATTGACGTTTCCAAAGTTCTCCAGTGCTTTGTGGTTTTAGGTGGACTGAAAATGGAAGAAGATGTTGTCTAACAGAGGTTTCAACCTCCTATTTAGATGCAAAAACTGGACCCTATCTTGGGAACTCATTACAAACAAGATGAATAAAGGATATTTTCCTTCTAACTTTTGGAGACTTTTTGCATTGAGTTCTTAAGAAGTTCTGACGCACACTTTGAAGGCTGTCATCCTCAAAGAGGTCTCTGTATTAAAATAGGGGACCTCTTGCTATGCAAGCATTAATTGCTGGGAAAATAATGATCTTGCTTTCCCTTATCGAAATTAATCAATTTCTTTACTGCCATCACAGTTTTAGAGAAACATAGGGTGTTAAGTGACCATTGTAAAGAAAAAAACTACTTAAAATCTTCTTTTAATTCAATAAACATCTTTGTAATGACCTTTCTCAAAATATAAAATTTTCAGGTCAAAGTTAGTCTCCTTATACTTTGAATACATGTAAATGCTATAATACCTTTCAATTGCCTGGATAATTGTCCCTGTTGTGGTTTAACACCAGCCAGCTGCCAAGCACTGCACAGCTGCTCACTCGTTCCCCCACTAGCAGGATCAGGGAGAGAACTGGAAGGGTAAAAGCTATGAATATCATGGCTTGAGACAAAGACAATTTAACAGGGAAAGCAAAAGCCTTGCACACAAGTAAAGCGAAATGAGGAATTAATTCAGTGCTTCCCTTGGGCAGGCAGGTGTTCAGCCCTCTCCAGGAGAGCAGGGCCCCATCACAGGTAACAGTGACTTGGGAAGACAAATTCTGTCACTCCAAACTTCCTCCCTTCCTCCTTCTTCCACACACTTTATATACTGAACATGATGTTCTCAGTATGGAGCACATAGTCTGGAATATCCCTTTGGTCAGTTTGGGTCACCTCTCCTGGCTCTGTCCCCTCCCAACCTCCCATGCAGCCGCAACTTCCTCAGCAGCATGGCTGTACAAAAAGCAGAGAAAACCTTGGCTCTGTGTAAACCCTACCCAGCAATAACAAAAACATCTCTATATTATCAACCCTGTGTTCAGCACAAATCCAAAACACAGCCTCATGCCAGCCCCTGTGGAGAAAGTTAACTCTACCCCAGCCAAAACCAGCAAAGCCCCAAAAGATAGCCATCATTGTATAACATGGTGCTGAGACAGATGATTTTGAATCATTTTTTTTTTGAAATTACATATGAAGAAATTCTGTATAGATATTTCAGACCAAGAATTAAGTGTGGGTGCTCTAAAAGTTTATAATATTCTCTTATTTTCTTAGATGAGAGATAAGGAAATTTTTTTTTGCACAGTTTTCCATATAGAACCTGAAAGCCACTGTTAGTGGCACAGATTAGGGTTGGACTGTTATACAAAACAATATTCCCTCCTTTCTCATGCAATGATAATTGGAGGTTTTTATAATGGTGTAATATGTTATCCTTTCTACTTCTGTGTAATCTCCCTTGAGAACTGGTTGGTTTTAAATTAATTTGTTAAGGGAGCCATTGAGAAACCACCATGTTTTTGTGTCAATTATAATGTGTCATTTCTTCTCAGATGGCATGGCCTGACTATACCCACTAACTACTACTGGCTTTATCTGCTCTGAGGCGGGGATTGTCTTTCCTTCTTTGCATAATTATCTGCTGGTCAGAAGACAGCAAGAGGAAGCTGGAAAGCTTTCCCATCCTACTTATCTGAGAAAGGTTTGAAACCACCACCTTCTGAGTTTCAGGAAGGCATCACACAGTATCCCTGTTAAATACACTTGTCATCTTCTCAAGTCTGGCCTTTGTGTAAATGGAAATATGAGCATCGGAGGGCTAGAATAAAAAAAAAAAAAAAAAAGTAGTTTGACTGTTGCCCAATAGTGAGGAGATTCTCATCGAGTGAAAAATAAAGACTGCAGTGCCAGGCAAGCATTCATATTCTGTCAGACCATTTGTTGCTGAAATCTAACATCAGCTCAAAGCATAACGCTGTAATTTTCCTGGCTCTATAATTCTGTCACGCCTGTCTGACCCATATTTAATCTTCCAGAATGTGCTTTTTCACAGTCTACTGATACATGGCAGCTTAAGTTGTCCTGGGTTGTAGTCCTTTACCTCTCAGGAGGATGAGAATCTGGATAATCCACATACAGGATTTAGAGGTGTAACAATAAAATTATAGGGAAAATGAATCCTCTCCTTGAACTGACATAAATGTTCAAAAGAGGGGCAGGCAAGGCAGATTCTGATTAAAAAGTGGCACTGTGTGATTGTGCAGGTAACTCTGACTTTCACAAGAAGTTGGCAAAACTGACATAGTACCCATAATCTCATGCCTCTCTGGAGTGAAAGTTGGAGGCAGGATATCCCAGAGCATCTCAGAAAATCTTCCCCTGGAGCAGGATTCCCATGTTAAAACACAAATGACTAGTATAATTTTAGATGTGGTGTGAAGTCAGTGTGCAGTCCCCATGTAAATGTTTCACAAAATGTAATCCATCTCATATTACCTGCACCCTTCTAGTAAAGGGAAAGTTGAATTGGCTTTTAGACTCTATTGACTGCATTGACCTCTTCTTTAGTGATTATAATGGGAGTTTTGACTTTAGCTCACAAGTTGATGCCTAAACCCTACTAAATCTGGTGCTTAATTTAGAAGAATTTTATTGCCCTCATGACGCTTTTCAATTCTTTGTGCAATCAATCTGTTTAGACTTAGAGAACTTGCTGGGTCTAGCTGGGCTTCAGAGGTGCTTCCCTTTCTCTTTAGGTTGCAAAAATAACCTGGACAGCTATGATAGGCAGAGTTACATTGCCCTGCAGAGTTCTAAGCTTGAAATATTGACAGGACAATATTTTGGTTAGAATTCTAAATTAGAAAGAAAGGATTCTACCTATCTGTCTTTACAAACCATAGATAATTCTTGCTTGATGTAAGAACCTAATTACTAAAAAGAGCTCTGAAAATCTTTTCATAATACATAGTTTTTGAGAAGGGCAGTAAATAAAGTGGTTGGGTCCAAGGAGACACCAAGTAAGAAATTGAATATACATACTAATCAATTCCAGTTTATTTTTTTATACAATGAGGTCCTTCAGACATCACCTTTTGCAATTTCCTGAATCAATAATTTAGGGACATAATCAAATAAAACATTGAACTGATAATGGGAATAAACAGTAGTTTTTGCTGTTCTTAAAACTGGATTCTGAGAATCAGATTTTAAAAACTATTTCAATTCTTAAGGATGTGGTCCGCAAAAGGACTTGGACTTTTTGATGGTCAGCATTGTGTTCTGTAAAGTTTAGGTGCCTGTTTCCTATGCTTGCCTCCATATGTTGAACAAGGCACGTTTTCTGCTGATGTACAAAGTGCCTACCAAGTAGACATCTCGAGCTGGGCTTCTGTCTTGGGATGACTTTATGATGTGTATCCCCTATCACCACTCTATGCCCAGAAGATGAATCCTGTGCCTTTAAGACTGGGTGCAAGAGGAAAGCAAACTTTTCAAAACAATTTCTCAAGGACACACGCAGCTCTCTCTGGGCTCGGCGGCAGAGTGTGGAGGGCAGCGACCTTGCTCTTCAGACAGCTCTCAGCTCCCTTTCTCCAGAGAGAGAGAGTTTTCCTGAGACCTTTTTTGGATTTCTTCCTCCTTCTTCTTTTTTGGGACTGTTCTACAACACCGGACCACACCAGGGGAGAACTCCTTTTCCAAGGCCTCCTGGAAGGGGCCCCCATCGACCCAGCTCTGAGGAGGGAAGAGGCCACACCAAAGAGGACTCTGAATTTTTCCAGGTTTCTCTCCACAGTGAGAGATTTTGTTTTGTTTTGTTTTGTTTTGTTATTTAGTTTTGTTATCCTTTCTGTTTGTTTGTTTAATAAATAGTGTTTCTTTCTTTCACTTTCCTTCGAGGAATTTTTTTCTTTCCCGAACCTGGGTTTGGGGGAGGGGTGGTGGTAATCTGCCTTCCCTCAGAGGATATTTCTCCTCTAATTTTGGCCGACCCGGCACAGCTTCTCAATAGCTGCCCAAGATAATCAACAAGAAAACAAACAGTGAGACTAGATCTGTTCAACTCAGCCACAGGGATGAGCAGACACGAGCAGCAGATCCCAAGCCCTTCCCTGTCTTAGATGCCCATTCTAGGCTTTCAAGAAGAGAGTCAGGAAATGACGGGCATCACTCTGAACACACAACTGGAGGAAGGAGGTTTACAAATATTTCAATAAAAGCTCAGAATTCAGCACACTTCCAGGATGTGGAAAACAGCTGCTACTCCATCTGAAAGGATTCATATAGACCTTGCTCTCTTTCAGACTGCAAAACCAAGTCAGCGGGCTGTAGAGAGCTGTCAGTCTTGGTGCAACAGTGCAACTTAAGAAAGAATGTTGGCATTCACATCACCCAGGAGAAGGAGCAGCAGAAAAAAAAAAAATTTCAGTGTACTCATCGAGAGAATTACGTAAGAGAAGCTGCTGGTGCCCATTTCTTGCTCAAAGAGATGGTGATGACTTTTCCATTAAACGTTTAGATAAAAAAGTCAAAGTTTTCTTTTTCTCCTTCTGAATAAAAAGGAATTTTAGAAGCTTCCTCATCGAGTTTTTCCTTTTCCTTCATGAAACAAACAGAATACTCTAGTGAGTTACGGATTTACTGAACTCATTTAAGAACTTTAGCAGACTTGAAAAAGCTGTAAAGGACACAGGAATAGTAGAAATCAGGGAAGGACTTCTACATGGGAACTAATTGAAGATGGGCTTGTAATCCTGAAAAAAGAGGTAACTCTGGGGCTGGTAGCAGTAAATTGTATAGTTTAGGGAGGAAGTTGAATTGGTTAAAGTTATTAACTGTTCCTCATAAGAAGTAATGAGGTATAAATTGACACTAGTGAAGAACAAACGAGAGGATCAGTATTATAGTGTAGTTAATTTGAGTAACTCAGTGCCACAGGATGGTCCAACGCAGCTTAATAGGAAATTTTGTCAAAACCAGATAAATGGTTCTTACTTTATCTTACAATTGTAGTTAATGGACAGAACACTTCAGCGCAAGTCCTACGGTTGGTAGTCATGTCTATCTTATCAGTAATTGAATTTTTCTTAGTGAGACCACTTGTGCTTTCCTTGCAAAGAAAGATGTTTCTAAAAAGTAAGTAGAAAAGATTACAGCATTGCACTGTTTGAGACACAGCTCCCCAAGCACATATTCAGCTGGGTACCTCTGGATTCTCCCCTCAGCACATGAGAAGGGGTTTGATTGCACAAGTGAGCCCTATGATACTTTTCTGAGAGAGGGAAATAAAGTTTGCTCATACAAACTGCTTCTGGTGGCTTATCCAGAGATGCAGCACAGCCTCAAGCCAACGCCTGAGGAACTGAGAGTCTGCTATCAGTACACGTCTCCACCTGCTGATTGCCAACGGAGATTTCCATATCCCCTTGTATAACCCAATGGAAAGCATACTCGTGATGCTGTGATGGATGCCTGCTTCCAAGCAGGAAGCAGACCTTTTGTTAAATTTGGTCTCTAAGTACAGCACTGACCAGCAACTATGGGAAACAGAGACAAGCCAAAGCATTAGAGAGAATTTCTCCTGATGCAGCTTGGAGCTTGGATAGTTTTTGTCTCATTGTTTGTTTTTGTTTGTTTTTAAAAGAGATTATCCCAGTTTAATCATGTGTAATACAATATTAGGTGATTTATGTCTTATCATCATGGAAACAAATCATGATCTCAAAGGAGGAGTGTCAGGACAACACTTCCAAGAACACTGATTCATTGACTGAGAAGAAATTCAGACTCAGTAGTTAATTAAATTGAAAAGATCTATAGCTCTTTTTGTCTTCTGTCCTAAATCTTCATCATAAAGAGTCATTAGCATTACACATATGCCAACATTAAACCAGTGGTACTCCAAAGGTGCATCACAATGGCAGCACTACTATCCTACCTCTCATCCGTTGTAGCATCCCTTACCCTCTCCTTCCTTCTTATTTCCAAGAGATACTTGAGTATGAGCTGAAGTTTTATAGTGAATAATTCATAGTTTACCTCCAAGTTTCTGGGTTAAACAACATCACTTTGGCAAAGGTCCATGTAGCAAATAATTTTGCTAGCAACACCAAACCCCTTTACATAGCGTTAGATCTGAAATCACAGACATCTTGAACTACTGTCTGAGTAATCTCTGGCTGCTCAGCTAGATTTTCTGTATGCACTGAAAAGTCCAGACCATATTTTGTTTAGCATTAACTTGGCAGGAAAAAAATCTTTCCCTGAATATGCATGTAAGAAGAAGACAGAGGAACTGCACATGGTTTTATACAACTGCTAATGTGTATTTCAACTGTTGAGAAAATGAAGCCTTTAATAAATAAGATTTTTGCCTTTTATATATACATCTAGGGAATATGTATTTTGAGTGGGTAAACTTCTGGGTAAACTCTGGGCTGAGCTCAGCTACCTCAGTCTCCTCTAATGCTAGTGACAGCAACACTGGCTGAGCCCTCAAACACCTGAACCACCCTCAAACACCTGAACCTTTCTGTAGCTGCAGCTGGAGCCCAGCTGAGGTTGCCAGGCCATGTAGAGTGGCTCTAGCTGGCAGGCAGATGCAGGGCCTCCTGTCATATCTGTCTAGTACAATTTAGGGACTCCTGACTTAATTTTTATTTGCATATAATATAATGCCAAACATCTGCTCAGTGTTTTATTGACATTTAAGCCAGTGCATAAAAGTTTTTACTCTCCTGCTGGGCTCAGTCTGACATTCATCATTTCAGAGATGCTGAGCAGGAACTGCAAATATGAGTAGCATCTCACTTATGGGAAACAAACTCTGTTTCAATAGGAAGCAGTCAAACCAGTAGGCAGATATACTGGTTTTCAGCATGCTTTTAATTTCTAAAGATGAAATACGTAAGAAAATAAAACTGCCTAGCATCTTCTGCCCAGAGCAGCACAAACTCTAAATAAAGAGGCACTGAATGTTGCTGCTCAGACACGGGAAACACATCTGCGACTGACTGCTGTGTGATACAGAAACACCCAGGCTAATGCTAAACCTGAATCCCCTGGGTTATTAATAACAGCACAACTGGGTCAGCAGCATATTGAGTGTAAACTGATTTATCATGTTTCCTGGGTAGGTTTGCAGCCTACCCTAAACTTTCTACAGTTGTAACTAGACCACCACTGAAAAGGAGTTAGGTGATGTAAAGCTTATACAAATAATTTCTGCATTACAGTTATTGAAATACCAAGGTGTTCAAGATTTGTATTATGTTTAGATCAGTCAAGGAGGATGCTAAGGCTTATATCTGGATTCAGGGGTCTAAGCTTTCTGATTTGGGCTCAAAAATTGGAAATTTTGTAAAACATGTTCTGCGACTTCTTACCATATGGAATGAAATCCTTAAAAAATGTGCAGTTTCTGTTGTACGTAGTGAGAGGTTTTTGGTGCACTATCTGATCTGAAAAGTTAGTAGGCTGCATAGCCAGCCATGCCATCTGCCTTCTTCTGCACCAGCCTCTTGAAAAAGGGCCAGTTCTGTTTGATTGATGTATCACAGTATAGTATGATAGAATCATAGGAACATTAAGGTTGGAAAAGACCTCCAAGATCAAGTTCAACCTTTGACTGAAAACCACCTTGTCAACTAAACCACAGCGCTAAGTGCCACGTCTAGTCATTCCTTGAACACCTCCACTGCTTCCATTGGCAGCTCAGCCCAATGTTTAATCACACTTTCTGTGAAGAAATTCTTCTTGATTTCCAATCTAAACCTTCCCTGATGCAAGGGAGGCCACTTCCTCATCTTGTCACAGGTTGCCTGACCCCCACCTGGCTACAGCCTCCTTTTAGGCCATTGTAGAGAGGGATACGGTTTCCCCTGAGCCTGATTTTCTCCAGGCTAAACAACTCCAGCTCCCTCAGCTCCTCACAGGACTTGTGCTCCAGACCCTTCACCAGCTCTGTTGCCCTTCTCTGGACTCACTCCAGCACCTCAATA
>VZRO01004515.1:491258-703005 GCA_013397915.1 Daphoenositta chrysoptera
CTTGGCCTTGTTGAGCCTCACACTGTTGGCCTCTGCCCACTGATCCAGCCTGTCCAGATCCCTCTGCAGAGCCTTCCTGCCCTCCCGCAGATCAACACTCCTGCCCAATTTAGTGTTGTCTGCAAATTTACTGAGGGTGATAGTACTTCATCATCTAACCTCTAGGCACCTAAGACCGTTACTGGACTTGGTACCAGGCTGGTGGTACCAAGTTTAAAGATTTTGACCCTGAGGCATTAGATTAGAGAAGTCTTCACTCAGCATGAGGTGCTCACTCAAAGCAGGCAAAGTCAGGCTCCTTTTTGTGACTTAAATACCTTATGGCCTGGAGAAAACATTGCCAAACTAAGATACTTTCCTGAAGGTTGGTCCTAAGGTTGATCCTAAGTACTTTTCTTTTAACAGATGGATGCTGATCTTCCTCTTCCAATGCTCTGGGTTAAGTTCTCAGTGAAAAGCTGATATACTTGTCTTTCCTCTTCCTAAGCAGATTGGTGGTCATGTTTTCTTCCTCTCTAAGATCTCTCCAGCTAGTAGGCTGCAGTATCTTCAGTTTTGTACAGCAGGAACCAAAATAGTTTTTGAAACTTTTTTTCTAGAACTATGACATCTGAAGATTTGAGATATCCTCCCATCTATGTCCCCAACACCTATGCTGTGGATTTCTGAAGATCTGGTTTTGATTCTCTGCATGGAAAAGGAGATTTAATCTTCTTCCTAATTGTTGAACTGTATTTTCAATACAAATCACACTCTGCTCTTGATTTATAATGAAACTGACTCATGTTTTTGGGGTTTGGTTCATTGTTTTGGTCTTTTTTAATCTAAAATAGTTATGAATTTTTTAAACTTGAGATTATTTTTTGTTATACAGCAACAAGACAATGCACAAGACGTAATGTTTCTAAGTCAGTGTTTTCTTTGGGTGCTGTGCATTGAAATTTAACTTATTTTCCATTATTTGTCTTTCTATAGGTAGATAAAAATTCTTATAAAACAGAACAATTGTAATATAATTCTGACAAGTCCAATTTATATGGCACATTGTCAGAAAAGAATACCTAAGAAAATGCAGAATGGCTACAAGCTAATACTAATATGTTTTAGTAACTCCTTGCAGAAGCTACATATAACATGCTATTAAAACTGCAAATACATATTCAATATTTGTGTTTTTAAATAAAATTTTATAAATATTCAAATTTAAGAGAAACAATATGGAATAAAATGCACTAGGAAACTGATATGTAGACAAAGGTTTATTTACACCATACAACATTTTAAATATTTTATACACAGCTGCAGCAGAGAAAGCTATTCTGAGCTTTCCAGAGAAAACTGCAATAATAAAGATGTGAAATATATTATTCATATAAAAGTGAGATTATTACTTTATTGCATTTAAAGCAATGAAGAATGTAGCTCAACAGACATTCATTTAATGACAAAAACTTTGCTTTTATATTATAAAGTAAAAAGTGTAGTAATGGCCAAACAGACTGTTATAAACTTTAAAAACTGCATAAATATATACATTGTGCTTCATGGTGAAGTTTTTTGAAAACTAAACCAAATGAAGCTGTTACAACATGAATCGTTGCTTGAGGTTTATCTATAAAGATTACCTTACAAATCCATTCCACGGGTACTTACAACACACGATGGTAAGAATTGTACACCTGGTTCTCCACTAGCCACACTAGTGGGAATATACTGTACGAAAAAAACCACTGACATTTGGCACAGGAAGAACCTGACATAAAGGAGTTGCAATGTTCAGACAGGAGTGTCAGGATCATCAGAATTCCCCAAGACTCTTTATTGTCAGTGCAATGAATTATTTTTACTTTGTTTCTGTTTTGTTCAGTTCGCTTTTTTTAAACTTCTGTTTGAAAGTCACCTTCTTGCACGTCTAAAGGCAAGTTCAGACACTTCTCCCATTCTGCTGGTCTGAGTTCTAAAGCATCTTTTGCCTCTGTGTCTAATACATTTATCGTTGTATAGTGTTGGTAGTCACCTGTGGTTTTGAAACTGTCCCATGGAGCCTTGCTCGGTCCTGAGTTCTCCTGAAGACCAAAGAAAGAAGAATTAAAATCAAGGATGAAATAAAGCAGTTTCCATTTACCAGGCTGATTGCTGACGTGCTCTGATGAGACACAGAAGCTGGAGAGGGGAAATGGTTTTGCAGGGAGCCAGGCTGGCGGGTGCTGGGCACCGCTGCGACTCTGTCCCTGTGAACAATCAGCACTTTGGCAGGCTCCTCACCTGAGCTGCCAGCTGAGCCCTTTCTTTCACAAGAACCAAGGAGTGAGGAATGGGCTGAGAGATCCAGTACCCATAGACATCTTTTAATAGTGGCAGAAAAGTGGGAGAAGAGTGTAGAAAAGAGGGAGAAGAGAAAGGAAGGTAAGTGAGAAGAGTTTGTTGCCTGAAATATGGAGTGTTTTGAAATAGAGACTGCCGGCTGGATTTTAAATTGTGGCAGATGCATGGCAGAACGACAAACTTTGGAAATGCTGTGAGAGTCACCTTGCCTTACAGGCTGACGAGCTCACATATATTAGGATTAACAGACTGAAAGGTGGTTATTTTCTACTGAATGATTTTTTTTTTTTTTTTTTAATGAGAGGTCTTACAAGCTAAAGACTTTATGGACCAATTTAATTAGAGATTTCTGCTGTAACATGATGGGTGGGATTTAGTTGCTAAAATCCAGTATTTTTGCACCATCTAAAATGCTTGTGGACTTTCTGCTTGATCTCCAGCTGTCTTTCATGAGAGGTACAGATCTCCTTCGAGTCCTGTATCATCACTGCCTGTACTGTGCTGTAGACCAAGACCTCTGTCTAAAATATTCTGAGATGCCTATATTTAGGTACCTGGATCACTCTCTGACTGTCTCACAAACAGACCATTCCTTTAGGCAGCTTTTATTAGCAGACCTTTCAAAAGCACAGCACCGATGTGAAACAGAGTAAACACAACTCTTCCACTGAGATTCCCTTTGAGATTTTGAATTAATTCAAGCTTTATGTGAATAGCAAATCTCAAATAGGGAGACAAATGAAAACTTTACATGTCAGCTGATCTCAAAAGAGGCAGTGAATGAGAACTTGATACAAAATAACACATATCGCAGATAAAGGTTCATCAAAGAATCAGGGCTAAATTTCTGCTGGATTAAGATGATGTAAATGATGTAAATCCATTGGCCTCACATCTGCTTAATACCTCTTCTTCATGTCTGAGAGCAGCTCTTCTGAAAAAGTTATAGAATACAATGATTCTAGCTGAGTTCCACTTAATATACAATTTTCACATAATAAAATTATTACTAATCAAAATATTACTGATAAAAAATATGTCAGACTAAATTAGCTGTTTCAATTAGGCAGAATCCATTATTTCCTTGCTCTCATTATCAGATGTAGTCAGGGTGTTATGCATGTGTGTATGAGTGTGTGTGTAGAAATTTGAATTATGATGATAGCAGCCTCAACTCAGGATGATTTAATTTTTGCTTTTCCCATGGTAAATATTTATAAACCTATTATGGAAAAGACATGGCATTATAGAGATCTCGTGTGCTTTCTGGACCATTGCATGTATAGGTAAATCTATCTGGACTTGTTTGTAGTATCTAATTTATTATGCCTTGCCTAGCTAGACAAAGAGCCCTATTGGTCAAATTATATCAGTGAGCTGCTTTCTCTATATAAAGCCCCTTAGACACAGTAGGCACGTACAGATTTGAAATGTGTTCCCTACAGTTCAATTACTTGTCATCTACAATGATGTTAGTGAGTTAGTTATGGTCTAATTGTAGAACGCAATGAGTCTCGTCATAGGTTCGATTACTGAAAATAGCTTTTGTTCTAATTTCTGAAGTACCTAAAGGTGAGGTCTTCTTGGGAAAAGTACTGAAGTCAAAGGGCTCTTGTTTCATTGTTGTTGTTTAGGATCCACCATATTTTAAATATAATAGAAGGACACTTACCATACTGCCTGATTTTGGTACATCCCGAAATCTGTCCAGAGTCTGAAATTTCTGATTTAACTCTTGAAACAATTCCATATGCCTCTTTCTTGTATGCATGACCTTCTGCAAAATGGAATATACTTGCTTATATTTATAATTGAATCTGGGGTTTTTTTTAAGAGAAGCATTAGTTTTTCCAACATAATAAAGTAAATTGAATTTGGCAGGGTCATCTTTTCCCTATAGATTTGACCAATGGAAGTGAATTGCCCTGGCCCTTCTCTCTGCTGCGTTTAATGTTCCTCCTGTGTACAAGAGACTGTTTTAACCCTACATTTATTGAGTTGCTGAAATTAGGGGCCACTGTATTTATGCTCACTTGGAAGTATCCTGAAAGTAATGGCAAACTCTCAGAAGAGTATTTCTCTTGCACATCAAGAATATTTTCTAAAACTTCTGTTTTCAGCACAGATGCTTATATTTTAATTTCTATAGGAAAGCAACAGCACTTTGTAATGGTTCCTGTTGGAATAATTTTTATGAGAATGCTGAACTCAGAAATCTTGGCTCAAAATAGAAAATCCCCAAATGTTATGTCTTTTTAATTAGACATCTTCTTGTCATTCAAATAATAAAATGCAGTTGAAATTGCATTCATATTAGGAAAAGTAGGCACATTTTTAAAATTTTACTTGCTTTCTTATTTCATGGACGAAGAAATTGGAAACTACTCTCCCTTTAGCCCATGCCGAGGGCACTCTTCCACAGAAACTAATTATATGGCACTCCTGTGGAAGAGGGGGACACCCCAAAGAGCCCCCACAATTCTCATGGCCTCAGCCATGTATCTGCCTGGGCAGCTGCTTGGAGAGTGAAGCCCATTTTCAAGCCTAGATTGTAAACTGTACCCATCAGAGCTGTTTTCAAAGGAATTCCTGCTCAGTTATGGATTCAGAGCAGCCTCTGGAGCAAAGCTGAAGGCTGCTTACTGTTGGCCCAGTCTCGTGGTTCTGTGCTCTGGATGGTCTGGGAATGGGAGGGTCTGAGGATGCTTCACCTCAGTCCAACAGTGGATGGGTTCGGCTTTTTCTTAAGCTTTTGTAACTGCTTGAACTTGAATTACAGCCAGGGCAGCAGCCAGGAATGCTGATAGAAGAGGTGCACAGGTCTTTGTGCAAGTCCACTAATTGTCAAGCCTGATCTGCCCTGGAGTTGTGAGTGAAACCCTGCAAACTTACGTGTGTGGTGCCTGAGTGTGACCCTTTCCATCAAGCAACACTCCTGCCAAGCCTAGGTTTGTACCTTTTAACACGGACTGGCAATAGCTGACTCTCAGTATTCCTTTATCAATGCCATCTTTATCTTTCATTTACATTGTCTTTAGAGATTTCATGAAACGTGGCTGCTCTTTTGGCCAGGCATTTCTACTGCTATGCTGTAATAACCATATTAGTCTTAATACAGCCACACAGTAGCTTGAGAACTTGTTCACTACTGAGAAAAGGAGTTTGGCAACATGGTTCACAAGAGAGACATAAGACATCAGCAATTAAAGACCTATTAACTTGAGTTGTGGGGTGAATAAGGGAAAACCTTTTGCAGTATTTGGTAATAAACTCCTTGCAAAAGGTAATTTAACTAGATGTAGCTGATCTAAATTTATGAGGGGAGTTTCACTTAAGTGTCTTCCTAGGGATTCTTTTAAGATATTGCTGCTATGGTAGACAGGAGTATATAGCAATTTTCATACACATAAAATTTGAAAAAGAAAGGTTCTACCTCAAAGATTATTATTGGCTGAAATAAGGAGACATGGTCATGGGAATAAAACATTTTTGGTGGGTTAAAACACTAGCTCTAAAGAGCAGGAAATAGCATAAGGCTGTGAAACAAGTATCTCCATTTGGAAACTTTTTAGTAGAAGGCTGGGAATATAGAGAATGCTACTTTCTGATATCTTTTCCTTAATCGTGTACCCAAGATGTCATTAAATAGCAAATATGAATAATGCAAATGTCTTACTCAGTTCATTACATTATTCCTGAGGAGAAGCAGGTGGGAGGAGAAATAAAACACTTGCACTGGGAAGTCTGCCAGAAAAAAAGTCTTTACATTTTATTCTTAATAGCAGCATGACTGGTATGAACATGTACCTATGGATCTTTTGGTTACTTTGTGTTTTCCTGGCTCCCATTCCATAATTCCTACCCACTGACACCCACCCCCTCCCTATTGCTTATAAAGAACAATCTGAACTGAAGGTGCAGTAACTTAAATTTCCAACTTTAACTCTAAATTTCTAGACTTCTTTTAAGTTCCTGGTTAGAAAGCACCATGTCATCTTCTTTCTAGAAAATATGCTCTGTTGGGAAACTCTTTCTCTTTTATGCTAAAACAACCTACAAAGTATATGTAGGGTGTTATTCTGTTTTCTCTATTAAATGGGCAATGTGGACAACAACTCTTTAATAATATTAGAAATTCGTAAGTTTTAACAACACAAAGCTGGAGGTTTTGACTACTAATACTAGGATGACTGTGGTAGCATCAGGGTCTGAAAATGATGGAAAGTGAATTTGTGCTGCCCTTTTTTCTTTAGGTGAAGCTGCGCAGTTGCCCATTGATGCTGCATCCCTGCCAGAAGCACCAGAGTCAGCCACCAGGCTCCAGACACACATCTTCTTGGGGTGTCTCCTGCAGGTTCCACAACTCTTGTGCCACACACCCTAAAGGGGGTCAGGCTGAATCAACACCCCTTCCACATTTCTACCCCCGCTCTTATGTCAGATAGAGTGTGTGTTTTGGAGAGACTACACCTTACTCTGATGATCACCTACTCACAGAAAACGATTCAGAATGTGGATGGCTATCATCAAGATGGGGAGACCTTCAAACAAAACTCTGTATCCAGCTCCCTTTTTTATTTATGATAGGCTTTAGCTGAACTCTAACTCAAGGCAAATATACTCATGAATATTTCGTGACATCCCGCTTCGAGTACTGTATTCAGCTTTGGGGTTCCCAACATAAGATGGACATAGAGCTGTTGGAGTGAGTGTAGTGGAGGGTGACAAAGATGATCAGAGGGCTGGAGGACCTCTCCTATGAATTCAGACTGAGAGAGTTGGGGCTGTTCAGCCTGGAGATGACAAGGCTTCAGGGAGATCTTACAGCAGCCTTGAAGTACCTAAGGTGGGCCTACAAGAAAGCTGGAGAAGGACTTCTTACAAGAGCATATAGTGATAGGACAAGTGGTGATGTCTTTAAGCTGAAACAGGGTAGGTTTAGATTAGATATAGAAAAAAATCTTTTATGATGAGGATGATGACACACTGGAACAGGTTGACCAGAGGAGTTGTGGATGCCCCTTTCCTTGAAGCACTAAAGGCCAGGCTGGATAAGGCTCAGCCTGGTTTAGTGGAAGCTGTTCCTGCCAGTGGCTGGGGCTTGGCTCTTGATGATCTTTAAGGCCCCTTTCAATCTAGGCTGTTTGGTGATTCTATGTTTCTTGTATGAATCTTATAAATAACAATATCATCATCACATCATGATCATGATCATCATCGTCATCACAAGGTCATTTAATTTGCCTCGGAGAATTTCTACACTGTCACAGTTAAAAATGCTCTCTCTCAAATATTGTACAAAGCAGCTAAGTTAAAAGAACAGATGGGGAATGCCTTCCCAGCCCTCTAATGGAAACATGCTGCATTTCCAAGATGCTACAGGTATGATCAGTAGCCAAACTTGGGAACAGGAAAGAATTTTTTCCTGCAGGCATATTATTTTTACCTTTGCCTTCAAGAGATGTCTTCAGGTTAGTAGAGAATAATTTTTAACTTTTGTGAGTTATAATGGTATTATAATAAATAGTTATGGCAGATGAAATTCTGAAAGAATGCAGTTCCAGCAATCAGTGATCAATTTAGCATTATTATTGGTAAAAGTCTATTGATCTGTGGAAGGGAAAGAAAACAGTCTGGTATTCAACTTGTCCTGTGTATCCTTGCTCTCCCTCAGAGCTAGAGATGACTTGAATCCTGGGGATCAGGATAATAAAGCACTTTTCTGAATTATTTGGCATAATTGTTGTTTACAGAGTAGATCCAATGAATGGCTTACAGAAATGAGAGAGCTGGGTGACTGGGGAAATCCAAAAGTCAGACTTTCTCATAGAATTTAAAGGTAATTTTCATCTTGAATCCTAAAACGCATTCCAATCGTACTGTTTAGCTCTCCTGTATGTTTTTGTAATTGCCAGCATACACCTGTTATAAAGCCCTCCTGGGAATTTCTACAGCACCTGTATTTCTGTTCAACATAATTAGAATGAGTTTTATTTGATCTGACAGCTAACTGTTAGTGCTGAGACTTAATAAAAAAGCTACCTGTCCAGCTCTAGAGAAAAAATGACAGGAGTTGGAGGGCATTTAGCTGGGGTTAGCACAGCCTGTGGCAGCAAGGATCCCAAATGTCCAGACCAAAAATTTTGCTCATTTTTTGGACAACAGAATGCATGAATGGATCCAAAATTATCTTTATTAATAGCAAGAAAAGAGCTGTAGAGTTGTTTCATGTTGACTGTTCATTTAGCAAACTTCAAAGTTCAACTAGATTAGTGTTTTAACAAAATCTAATTGTGGACAGTATATTATGTAGCAGAAACACTTCTTGCTGACAGACTAAGCCGTTTGTTACACTCTGTCTTTTTTTTTTTTTTTTTGACATGAATGGATAATTTAAGAATTTAATGATAAACTATTTAAAAAGGGAAAACAAGATACAGGTGCCAAGTTTTAAGACACCCCGCCAGCCCCCAGCCTGCTTGAGATCTATGATTAAGTGCTTAACAGTTTTGATGTCATCTTTTTCTCTCTCCCTTTCCTTTGACTGAGACACAAGTTTCCTGTAACAGAACCCACACAGTCACAGGACTTTCATTATTTATAATCCATTGCAAAGGCCCTTAAAACTACATCTGTACTTCTGCATGGATTGAGGATAACAGAGACAGAGGGTATTTTGTGGTGTTGTGTAGTCTTAGTCTGGCTGTGTTCACATTACATAGCAGCCTGCGTTGAGTTTCCTCTGTGGCTCTTCTGTGACTCTTGGAGAAAAATGGTCTTTCTCAAGTTTATGTTTATGTATGTTTATTGTTTTTCCTTCAAATTATTTATATTAAGGTGAATGTTCCATTGAAAGCCACTAGAACAGTCTTCATCTTTTCTTTCGGTTTTTTTTTTTTTTTTAAATATGAAACCATGACTCTCTAGTAGTAAGTTAAACACATCCAAGACTGTTCTCTGGCAACACCTAACATGGAATGTTCTCCATGAATACTAAATTCTATTAAATTTTCTTAGTTTCCCAAACAAAAAGTCTAAAACCAAATTGTCTATTGTGAATGGTACCCAGATTGAACTGAGTCCCTAATGACACTCAAGAACTTATTGGAGAGACAAGGCCAGACTAAAGTAGTAAAGGTCTTTCTAAAAATTTATCCATATAAAAGCTGGTATTTTGGCACCCAGGAATATTCTCTCAAATGTCTAATTTAGTAAGATAGAAGAAGCCTGAGTATTTGTCTTGTATGTATATAGAGACACACATGTGAAAGATTGAGGGTGTAGAGACTGCTGAGGGAGTGTTAAAGGAAAAGGACAGAGGTAGCCAAACTTTTCCCAGCCTTGTCCACACTGCATACTCAACATTTATTATCTTCAGAACCACTTCCATGTTATTCTATGATTTGGTATCCTCAGAAATGTGGAAGGGCATTGTCTCAGAGAGTGCCAGCTGGCACTGGTCACAGACAAAGCACAGAAAGTGTTAAACATTTAAGTAGAATATTCAATCTCTTTGGCTTGATCTTACCTCCAGACTGTATTCTATTTTGCAGCCAAGCTGCTTTGGGGTATCCAAAGAGCAGCTTTTTGGCCACACCACACTATCTCAACACTTTTTAGATTTTTTACTTTATTTCATCTTAGACAGGCAGCCATGCTATGTGTAAAGTTACAGGAAAACCCACAGACTTAATCAGATGAATCATAAAGCTGGGAGGTGAGATGGGGTTAGTCTGCATCAATACTTGTAAAAAATAGCAGCAACTGGCACAGTATTGCTGCTGCTCTCACTTCCTCAGCAGCCACTCCCAGTGGCCCCATCCTTTCCTTTTTATAAAAAAATCTATTTTCCTGCATTTTAATAGTAATTCTAAAAATACTAGGCCATGGAACAGCAACATTGCAAACAAGAGAAAGTTGTAAATAAACAACAACACAAAGCTGGAAGGAGTGGCTGATACCCCAGAAGGGTGTGCAGCCCTTCAGAAGGAACAGGAGAGGTTGGAGAGATGGGCAGAGAAGAATTGTCTGAAACTCAACTGAGGAAAGTGCAGGGTCCTGCACCTGAGGAAGAATAACCCTATGGACCAGGACAGGCTGGGCACTGACCTGCTGGAAAGAGAAGGCCTGCAGAGAAGGCCCTGGGTGTCCTAGCGTACAAAAAGCTCTCCATGACCCAGCAGCTCCCTTGTGGCCAAGCAGGCCAGTGGTGTCCTGGGGTGCATTAGGAAGAGCATTGCCAGCAGGTTGAGGGAGGTGATCCTGCCCCTCTACTCAGCCCTGGTGAGGCCACATCTGGAGTGCTGTGTCCAGTTCTGGGCTCCTCAGTAAAAGAGAGACATGGAGCTCCTGGAGCAGGTCCAGTGGAGGGCAACAAAGATGGTTAAAGGATTGGAGCATCTCTCTTTCGAGGAAAGATTGAGGGAGTTGGGCCTGTTCAGCCTTGAAAACAGACAACTGTTTTCAGTTCTCAGACAGTTTTCACTGTCTGTAAGTACCTAAAGGGTGGTACTAAGGAGGTTTCCAGGCTCTTCTTGGTGGTGCCAAGCAGTAGGACAAGAGGCAATGGGCAGAGACTGATGCACAGGAAGTTTCACCTGAATATGAGGAAGAACTTCACTGTGCAGGTGACTGAGCACTGGAACAGATTGCCCAGAGAGGTTGTGGGTTCTCCCTCACTGGAGATATTGAAGAGCCGTCTGGGCACAATGCTGTGCCATGTGCTCCAGGATGACCCTGCCTGAGCAGGGAGGTGGGACCACATGACACATTGTGGTCCCTTCCAAAATGACCCGTTCTGTGAGTCTATGAAACCATGTGAGTCAAGAGAAAATATGTAATGGGAATCCTGTTTCTTGAGAGCAGAATGTGTACCGCATTGGTGTTTAGTTGGTGTTGGATTATATTCCCGGGTGACAGGAAAAATGTTTCAGTATCTGTTGCCACAGAGAATGCTCTCATTGTGAACAGCACGATACTTCTACTTTTCAAGCAAAAAACCAGTAAAGTTCAGAATTCTTTATGTCACTATATTTATAAAACTTCTGACTGAATTTAATTTTAGAGTTGCTTGCTCATCAGAATTTTGTTATTGTTTAATGTTTTTCTTCTTCCTTTCTACGCATTTGTCCTAAAGCATATTTAGGGTAATTGCAAACAGGGGAATTTTTGATGTTATGATTGATATGTTCTGATCATGGGCTTTCAAAGTTTAGCACAAGATCTGTAGGTTCCATACAAATATAATTGTTCAGCTTCTTTGAAGACACATGTAAAGAATTATATCAAATTATTTCTATGCATGAATAGACAACCTATGTGAAAACCCCAAATTATGAACAGCCCCTTGAAAACTAACTGCTGTATTGCTTCTGGTACAAATCAGAGAAAAAAACCCTAAACAAATCTCTAAGAGACTTAATCATACTGACCGAGTAAAAACAAAATGGTCATTAATGAACACAACTAAACCTTCTCACTCAACAGGATCTAAGTTGGAAATTGTGGATATCCAACCTAAAGAACCTTAAATGAACTTAGTTTTTTATATAGCATGTAATCCATATGCTTTGACACCTGCAGCACTTCATCATTTGAAATTTGACACATTCATAATCACCACTTGGATGTGAAAGTAGTATTTCAGTAAAGTAGTATTGAAGAAAGATAAGAGAAATTATTGAAAATCTTTTGAACAAAGCAACCTTCGGCAATGATGTTGCCTGTCCTGTAAAAGTGGCACACTTTTTCAATAAGTAGATAGCCAGCCAAAAATAAAAAGGAAAAAAAAAATAAAACAACCAAACCCAGATGAAAATGAAGAGGCAAAGAATTTAAAAACTGAAATCATGATGGTTAATATTGCAATATGACAGTTTGATCTCAGAATATTTTGCAAACAAGTTGCACCAAAGTAGTTTTAATGAATTGTTCATCATGTTCTGTACAGTACCAATTGAACAACCCTATTGCATCTACTATGCCAGAAGGCTAAAATCTGCTAAAATGAACACTTCACATTTAATTTTAGGAAAATACTTTTAATAATCAGGAATAATTCAGTAAAACTTACTTCAAAGTCAAGGTCCGAATAACGTGATTTTCTTCTCTATTAAGCAGTAAAAAAAAAGAAAAAAGAGGTTTTATTAACAAGGGGACTATTCAATTCATATTAATGAGTCTAAATAACATTCTTGTTTTCCTATCAGGTGTATATTAGGTATTCTGTAAGAAGATATATATTTTATCTTGATAATTTAAGATTAATGTATGAGTTTGTATAGTTTATTAGACCAGTATCATCATATTTTCTCTGAAATAAACAAGACTGTATTTCACTGGGATGCATAATGTGCATGTTATTTGCATGCAATTGAACCTTTTGGTGTATAAAATATATCTATTTCTATACTTTCTGTGGTATTTGAAAATTATCATCATATTTATACATTTTTAAACAAGTACCTATACATATCTAATGATTTAAATTTTTTATAGGTTTACAGAAATTGATTATTTCCTGCATCAGGCTTACATTGGTACAACTCCATTGATTTTAATGGAATAAATGACAGCAAAATCAAGCCGAAGCCATAGCTTTAGCTTGTTTGTTTGCAATGACAATCTGAATGGAGAAAGCAATGACTTTGTTTTAAACTTATGACAAATCTGATTCAAAGCATCTGGTATAAAGCAAGAATGATTTACTAGCGAAGTAATCACTTGTATAAAATGCAACAGAATGTGATTGCTTAGCCATGTCGCAAATAATTTAGCACAGAATTTTTTAGATTCCAAAAGAAATCAATTATAAAGCCAAATTATATAAAAAAAAGAAGCAGAAATATTATAAAGAAGGGACAAAAATATCCTTTTTCTTTTAAAGTTAGAAATTAAATAGCTTACAATAGATTAAAGAGATGTAGAAAGAAGAAGATAGGTTGCGAGAGCTGAAAAGAATGCAAAAAACTTGAGAATGAAAAAAAAAGATACATTCATCTTCAGGTAGGAGGGTTAAAGAAGGAAAGAGTACTCCCAAACTCAAAAAGGCTTGCTGCTGAAGTATAACCCTAACTTTTATGATGGGGCATGATGGCTTTAAGTCATGGTTAAGGAACCTTTCCACACTGCACTTAATTTCTTCAGTGAAGAAGAATCAAATGCACTAAGTCAAGAGGAATAATGTTTCTGATTTTGATTTTATTTGGTTTAACAAATCTGCAGGTTTTAGTAAGCTGCTTTGTTTTCCTGAAATTGAAAGGAATGATTTTACAAGTCTTCCAGCTGTAAAAAGCGAAGACGTTTGGTCTCTGAGCCCTTGATTATACCACTTTGTGACATCTTGTCTGGTTTTGTAGTAAAATGTTAATGCTCCAATCCACAATAATATAAGGAATATTACTGCAACACTGTTAACACTCTGCCTAAAGGGCTACGAGGCTCTATAAAAGAACAGCCTAAGTTAAAACAACAAACAAAACAAGCTTTGGAGAAGCTATCTTTAATCATCAAGGCTTAATTTAAAGAGAATCTGCGCATTTGTGATTAGGAATGATCTACTTTTAAGGTACAATTAGACTACATCTACCACTGAAAAGGCTCTGTGGTTACAAAAGAAACATGTACAACAGATGATGAGGTGAAGTTTACAGGAGTAGCTTTGAAAAATGTTTGAAAAAGCTATTTTTAAGCTAGAGTTCAGTAATAAACATGATACCATTGAATCCTAAGTAAAAATACAGCAAATTTAGAAGAAATGTGCAGTTTGCTGGGTATTGTGATTTGTAAAATTGAAACATTTGTATTTTGCTTTAAGTATGCTTGACTGCAGTGAAAATATTCCTGGCATAGCTGGATTATTAGGTTTTGCACCCAGACAACTCTATCACTGTTTACACGATGAAAATACATATCTAACAGACTGCAAAATATTCAGTTGTGCTACTGTCAGAGAGAGGCAGGTAGCCAGTTTTGCTGTTAGCTCACGCCAGTTATGACCAAACATTTTTCTCAGTGAGGATTTTTCTAGGGCTCAACAAGAATCTAACACAAAAACATTTATCTTAAAATTTTACAGTAAAGAACATCTGTTCTGTGGTTGTGCTTCGCTTTTTTTCCATGGCTGCATACAATGAAATACAGCACGAGTGCTGCCTGAGCGTATTCTCTTAAGATATAAAATGTGTGTAACTGCCAAGGGAGCAGCAAAGTTCTGCATGTTTTGAAAACCAAAGGATGCTGGTTATGAATGTGATCCTGAACCACTAAAGTAATCTGCAATATTGTCACTGACACCACTAGGTACATGATCAGGTCCTCCTGAAATTGTTCTGAAATGACTGCAGTGTTATTTTTTGAGAGAGGGAACATATTCAGAAGCATGAAGTCATTGGGAAACTTACAAGGATGAAGGAATTTCGTTTCAGTCTCAATTGGAAGTTTACATTTTACTCAATTGTTCTTTTAGTTTCTGTATGATAGATAACAGCCATGAAAATAATTACATTAATTGTGACTGCATATATTCTTTTTTTCTCATATGAAGTTTGCTGTGTCTCTTTTAGCTGAGGAAAATAGAGATTTCCACACATACTTAAATGCTTTCAGAAATCAATCATCTAACTCATTCTACACAATTAACTAGCAAAAAGCAACTGAGTGGAGTGAGGGGGGAAAATTCCTTGTGTCAAATGAGCTGCTGAACTGGTCACACCAACATGTTTCTTTTCAAAAAGCTGTTCCCTTTATGCACCTGCAAAACTGAGAATTATTTTAGCAACATAAAAATTACACTAGGAGTTGGTGGATTTTTTCCAAGGATGAGTTGGAGATTCACTTGAGTATTAATGTTAATAGAATAAAAGTAATAAATAACTGGAAAGGATATTATCTATGGTTTGCCTCATTTAGTATTTTGTATTTGACCAGATTTCAGGATGTTGATATGGTATGATGTTTCAGGAGTGATATAGAGAAGGGCAAGTATAAAATGACATTTCTACTATAATACCTTCCCCAAGTCTTCAGTAGTTTAAGAATTTCCTTGAGATGAGCTTCTTCTGAAATCTAAAATGTGCTGTGGTAGTGAATGCTTCAGTTTAAATATGTAAAACATGACAAAGGAAATTATGTTGTTTATCCCTTTGGCATTTCATTTGATGTTCCTCTTTTTGATATTATAGGAGATATGAATAATCGTTTCCTCTTCAGTCCTCACTCATCTGTTCTCCAAGCTGAAAAGCCCCAAATGCTGGAGAACCATAAGGGTTAGTATTAAAGGGACTGTGTAAAAAACTGAAGATCCAATTAGCCAGTGGCAGGGAGTTAGCTGGTACAATTCTGAAAGAAAATGAGGGTATGGGTAGGCAGTGAACTGCAATCCATGTACAGTTATAAATGCTAAAAAAAGAAGAGATCAATTTAAGCAGGCAAGGGTGTGATAGACCTCTTCGTGCAACTCCAGTGACAGTTCCGCTTGGGTGCTCTACACTGGAAGAAGACAAATCATGCCTGTAAACTGGGGAAATTTCTGAGAAGAGTAGCACCAAAAAACACTTTTAGGAGGAAAGGACAAAAGAGTGATGCAGATTTGTTTAACACTGTATCTGGAAGAAGCAAACAGAGAAGCTTGTACAGAAACCTTAGAAGGATATAAACAAAACTGGTATGGGAAAAAAATGGAAAAAATTCAGAACTGCTATTGGGAAAAAAGTATGTTTATGTAACTATGCAATAATTGCTAAGGGAAAAAGTGGAAGCCCTTCACTCTAGTCTTGAAAGTGAAGTTAGACTGTGTATTAGAGAAATATATTGTAGAAAATGTGCTTGCATTGACAGAAAAGATGACCTGACAAGAATTTTTCCATCTCTGATTTCTATGGCTCTTTAATCCTAACTGATAAAACCCATTTTATGTAGAAAAAAACCCCTACCCTTCATGCCAGAGCCAAAATAAAACTCTGTGAAAAGAGACTTGCTATAGTAATTTATTTTAAATCAATTTTACTTTGTGCTAATCATGTTTAGCTTCTCTGTGTAATTCCAGAACAACAAACTCTGCTGAAGGACAAAAATAGAATTTTGAAGAATAATTTCCATACACCAGCACACACAAATCCTCTGGCACCAGGAAAGAGCTGCTCCTACTAAAAGACTAATAAAATCCTTTTCCATGTCTGTAAAACAACAAATGCCTGGTTTTCTCCTTATTCTATTCTGCATTACACCACTATCTGATTAACTACATCAGATATTCCTAAAGATATATTGCATTGTGCAAAGCATAATTGAAACCAGAGATACCATATTATAGTGAGGGCTATAACCATGTTTCCATTAATACAAAGTCTTATTATCAGCAGCTTATAATTCACTCTGAGATGAGATTTGACATACAAGATCTTAGCCTGCGGAGGATTTTTTTTCCCAGAACAAAAGTAAAGAAAAATCTTTTTCGGCCCTCAGTGATATAAAGGTGGAATGTGGATAGACGTTTTTGATTTCAAATGCCTTCTTTGTGTATATAACTGAAAAACACTCTAGTTTCTGAATAGAAGATTGTTGGCTGATAATATGAGCTATAATATAATAGTCCATAATATGAGCTAACATAAAGCCAAAAAATTTTCACGAAAAAGTGCATTTAATGTGGGAATTTTAAGTCTTTAAAACATGCTAGCAAATTCAGTTCATCAACACACAGTGCAAAAAATAACTTCAAAGATCTCACTTTAAAAGTATTCTGAAAAATAATTGTGGTCTGCTGCTCCCTTTCTTAATAGAGCAGCCTGCCTATGTATTTACTCAATCAACTAAGACAACTTGCTTTGTGTTTCTGAATGCTTTGGCGGAAAATGTAGCACTTTTTAAATAGACAATTATAATATAAATTCTGCAATATATGCTGCACTTCATATTACTAACTAAAATTTCAGTTCTTCACATCTTCAGTTACTACAATAACCTCTGCCTGATTCTACCCCCACTTCTGCATGGTAACCCGAAAATAATCTGCATCAATTTCTGCAGCCAGAGGACTCTGAGACCTGCTCACTCAAGTGCAAGAAAGAGAGGGTTGTTATAGGGCTAGACTTCATTTCACTGAGAGCCACAAAATTGGCAAGAGCTATCTCCACAGCTTATTGAAGAATGAAATGAGGAACGCAAGGGATAGAAATCTGAGATACAGAATGCCTGAAAATAAATGCATTGTGGAAACATGATATAGAAGAGATTCCTGTGGTGCTTGTCTCTCTATTTTGTTCTCTCCTTTTTTTTTTTACTTCTCATGTCAAAAATCAAAATTACTTCAAACCATCTCACTTTTGTTCTGCCTGATGCTCTGGTATTTTTTGATGAGATTGACTATTTTAACTTTGCATTTTTTCTCTCCTTTCCTGGTTTGGGGAATTTATTATTATTATTGTTATTATTATTATTTTAGACCTTGTTTCCTCCTTGCTGTTTTTATCTCATTCTTCCTAATACCTTAATTTTAAGTTTTTTCTCCATTTCTAACATATTTCCCCCCGCCTTTTTTAATGTCTTTTTTTCTCCTCTTTATCTATATTTACTTTTTATTTGCACTTCACTATCTCTAACACATCCCTTTATTTTCTCAGCTGTAACAGTATTTTCTTCCTTAAGTCCTCTGTCAATGATTTGGCCAAGGACCTACAGAGTTGACTGTCTTTGAATGTGTTAAGAGCTCTCTAAATGAATACAGAAGGGTTATTTTTGTCACACAATCAACTTACTACACATAAAGATGTCACAGCAGAAAATGAGACAGAAAAATTAAGAAGATGTGAGACTGGAAAGAGAATTCCAGTCCTTTACATGGCAAATAATTTGTGAAGTCCTTTCCTTCCTGTGCTTATAAAGCAGATGACATTTTTCCCTTTCATAAATGTTTCTATTGCCTGTCTTTGCATGTTCTTCACCTTATAATCATTTATAGTCTTTGTCTTCTTTCAGCTCTTTTCCATTTCTGCTCAAATTACGCTAACCATAGTTCCCTTGAAAGAACCATTCATTCTTCTTCCACAAAGGTAACAATGCAAGTCTCTTCACAGGTATCTACTTCTTCATCCATTTATTTTGACCGATAAAAAGAAATGAATTACTTATCCTGGAGATGTGTTTCCCAGATCAGCTTCTTCCTCTACCTTTAAACCCCCTAACTTTTCTCTGCATCTGAGTGTCTGGGAATGCAATACTTCACTTCAAAGTAATTTCATTTTAATGAGCACACCACTCAGAGTACATTTTCAAAACAAAAACCATCCCAAAAGATTGTATTGAGTGTTTTCTTCATTAAAATCAAAACACTTTGAACTGAAGGAGCATACTCCAAGCTACTTTGATGCCAAGGTAGCAAAGCCAGTTTTAATCCATGCATATAAGGGATGTGCAGGAGATTAACCAGATGTTTGATTAGTCCTCCTCAGAAACACCGTGATGTGCTAATATGCCTGCCTGTGCCTATAATCACATAAGTACTGTTGGGTGCATACCAAATAAAATAAAAATCACTGATTTGCACATTGTGAATCTGCACATCCTAACATTTATACTTATCTGGGCAATACTTGTATGTAAATATTATGGCATTTTCAAACTCTCATTTGAAAACTGAAATTCTTCCATGTGTAATAAAGCATTTAATTGTTCACATCTAAGCATTTCCTTCAGAAAAAAAAAATATAGATACAAAAGTTTTAGAAGAAACTTTGTGACACACAGTAGGATTCATCTGGCTAAATTCAGGACACCAACATTTTTGATGTTTTTGTTTGAACTATTCATTCTGGCTTCCTCTGTGGAATCTGAAAAGACACACCTGCACTGAAGCATGTCATTTACTTCATCCTGGAGCAGATGTCTAAAAGTGGCCTAAAAATGGCTATTTGTCTCAATTGACTCTAACAGGGAGCCAAGTGTGAAGAGCTTTCTTTCCATTTCAGAAGGGGAATGCCAACACTTAGATATGTAATGGTAGGGGTGGTGGATCTTCCCTTCAGAAGGACGGAAGTCAGGATATACATTATTTGTGCTGATACTGTAACTGTGTCCCAACTATAAGCTGATAGGAGGGGGAACTTTCTACTGCTCAGGATCTTCTCCTTCAGTGCTGGTCGAGGCACGCTCTGTCAGGAGAAAGGTGGGCAGGTGATCTTGAATGTCCTGCTGCAGGTTTTGCTGCTCCATAATGTCTGACAAAACCCTGTGGTTTGAAAAGTCTTGCAATCTTCTAAAAAACAAATCTCCTGCCCTCCCTTTTTTACTTTAAGACAGCAACAAAAGTTAATCCACCTGGTCAGTTCCAGACAATAACATTTTGGGCTGTACCTCAACCCTTGCTTTTTACACACTGAATATGTAAAAACACCAATCACATTCTTTATCTGGCTGGATCTGCTTATCAGGATCTGCCTGAGACTCTGATTTTATCCTATATACAATTTTCTTTCATGTTCCTATCTTCAATTCAGTGCAGCACATCCTCATCAAGTAACGTTGAGAAACACAAAGGCAGACACAAAAGCCTAAACAGTTCATTTCTGACCTGCCCTAATATCTGTGGTTTTTTCCTAATACATGGGATTATGCTGGGTTTGATGAGATTTACAAGCATTCTGGACCAAAATACAGCCTGCTAAACCTAATAGGTTTCCCAAGTTAGAAGGGGCTAAATATTTACTATCTTATTATATTTTACTACATTTTCTACTACATACTTAGTAGTCTCTTCTGAGCATAAAAATGATATACAGAATGGTGACTGAGATTCTGTGTCTACATCCCATGTTAGAGGTAAACTTAAAATATGATACAAATACAGTTTAAAAAATAACTCTAAAGGAGCAGTACATTACACTCATAGATTTTCAGGCCTTTATTCCAAAGTGGCATCAGGAACTATAATTTTGTGTATGATAAAGTAACTATTGTCATGCTTTTTACAACTTAACTAAGATCTGCTTTTTTTCTTTTTTTTTTTTTCAGGTGTCCTAGGTGAACTTTGTCACCAATGGAGGGAAAGAGGCATTACCAGAAATTAATTTAGAGTGGATAGTATGGTGGCATATATGTACATCTTCTCAAAGAATTATGAATCTTCCTCACATATCCCTTCCATATGTCTAATCTTAACTGGACTGGATTTAAGCCTCTCTATCTGACAAAAATGATCTGAAAGACAGTATTGTAGATAGGTGGGAGAGGATACTGCTGGAAGGTGAGCTTAGGGGTTTTCCTTCTGGGGTTACATTAAATTTGAGAACTCCCGTGCCCCACCTTGCACCTCCTGTGCACTACTCTTGTGCACCAAGTAAGATCTACTAACTAATATACCTGAATTGAGGGCAGTGATTCCTTTAACAATGCAGACTTGCTTTGAAAGAGCCCGTCTATCTGAGCACTGAACGGGCAAGCACTTAAACTACCTTGTAGACATAATTTTCAAAATTTGTCCAAGATTATACATATTCACTTTAACAACAACCAAAACATGGGTAATTTTTGATTCATTGCAGATCTCCACATTTTGTTTTATACTCATTTTTAAGTTAAATCAAGTCTTGTAAAAACTTTTGTTAGTACATACACAATATAAGCAGCACGGAAAATATGTTGTTTTCAAAGCCTGTAAATATATCTCTTGAAAAAAACCCTAAATTCCGATCTTCTACCCAAACTCTTCATAAAACTTCATCTACATTAAACTTGAACTCCAATTTAAAAGGAACATCTGCAAGTATCCACCATTTATGAAGTCTCAGATACAGTAGCATCTAAAAATTGAAAAATCAGGCAAAGTATCTGTTTCCTTATACAGACGGGTCCAAATATTGTAGCATAATAGCTAATGGCTTCAATTTTGCACAAATAGTAGAATTTTTTTCCATGTGTAACTTCTTTTAGAGAATGAGTGAGTACCATGCTTTTCTCATTGGTCTTTCTCTGTCCCACAAATTGCTGTGTTTCACAACATGCTGGTGAAATGTACTCCCAATTCTTAAGGAGGTCCAAGAACGAAATTAACTCCAGCTCACTCCTGGCTTTCATAGGTAAAAGATTAATATGAATGGCATTATCTGACGCTTAGGTCTTAAGAAATTATTTAAATACTTTTCCCTTTGAAAATGCTTAAATCCTACAGACAGATTGTAGTAATAACTGAAAGCCTCTTAAAGGCTTTTCAGTTCACTTTTGCAATCTGACTGAAATCTATGATCCTCCACATGAAGCCCACCAGTACCTACTGCACACATCAGTTGCACCAATGCCTGCATGCACATGCAAACAAAACTGAATCAGTAAATGGTGAGCTATTGGATGGAAGAATCCAAGATTTACACCAATGAGAGAAGAATCAGACTATCATATCTGAGACAGATATGATTGTCAGCAATAAAATGGCAAATATTTTCAACTGCATGTGCTTGCAGGTAGGGCCAATGATTAGCACTTGTATCTTGCACGAACAGCTTTTCTTCTCATAGCAACACAGAATTTTCCAGTGGACTTTACCTGGTAGGTCACGAAATCCTCGGCAGTCGTGTGGAATGTTAAATCTCCAGAACTATATTTTTTCATACAGACTGGCTCTGAAACTTTAGTCTTGTTTTCTAGGTATAAACACTTCTGATAATAAGAGAAATATGAACAGCAGTGTATGATCCCAAACAATAATTTATACTGAATTAAAACATTAGCTTCACCCCTTAGATACAAGACAAAATTTATTGTCTTACCATAAAATTAGAACAACAGAGCATGCAATTTGTTTATGCACCACTGACCTCTAAAGAGCTCATTGATATTGTGGATCCGGTTTCACTTCTTGATAATCCTGCATTGTCATCCAGCTCTGAGGCAATGAAATTCTTCACTGCTGTGCGGGGCTCAAATGGCAAATTCTGCATATGTTCTTGGGTGGGAAGATGCTGGTCTAAATTGATATTAAATTGGTCCATTACAGAGGGATTCATATTGAACTCTGGATTCACTTTGTAGTGCAACAGCCTTTCATGAGGCAAGGTATCCATGCCTATATTCATTTTGCTTTCATCCTTCAGCGATGGCTGGGTATTCACTGAGCCCCGGGGCATGACTATGTAGTCGCTTTCTATCATCCGTTCTTGAGGATGGACTATGTCCATATCTGCACCTCTCAAATTATCATCAGTGCACAAATACACAGTCCTCCGCAGCTCACTGTTGTCTTTTTTCAAGCACTGATTGGCCAGCTCACTCATACTCATAGGCATGTGGAGACCTGTTGGTTGCTGGATGATGACTTTGGAGATGATGTTTCCAGGCAAGGTTGAATAGCTCATTCCTTCAGGGTTTGGTCCCTTTTCCTCCTCTTCATCATTTAGTGAAATCCTAGAAAGTGTTCCTGTTATAGTGGCTGCTCTGCAAGGTCCAATGTCTTTATGCAGAACTGTGGGTCAGAGAAGAGGATTCTTACAGCGTGAAACAATGTCAACCTAACACTGCTTTTTCTTGTGGCTTTATCTAGCAGTGCTTCCTTTACCAGTGCACCTTCTAAAATATTTTTATTTCCACTTATCAACTTTCATTTTATATATATTGTTTTTGGAACAGCTTTTCTGTGGTTTTGGTTTTTTATTTTTTCTCTTAATCTACTGTGTATAACCCACACTGATTTCTGACTAGCTTCAGTCATTTAAATAAATTAAAAACACTTCTTCATTTATTCCTACAGACTTAACATAGATTTTAGGTGACTTACAGCTTAAGCAAAAGCCTGCCATGTGGAACTCATTAAGGGCTTTCAAAAAAATACACTATGACATCTATAGTGCCGTTATTAACTCCACATAACCTCCCAGAAAATGTCAAACAGATTGTAAGGCAGAATCATTTTGTCAATCCATTGCAATGACCTACCATAAGATTATAACTATGAGCATGTGTTCCTAAACTCCTAATGTTCCTTTCCATTGACTTTTCAAAACTCTTCTCTGTTAAATTATATTTTAAATAAAAGTGACAAAAGAATTACCACATTGGGAAGAAATTGCATTGGTATCAGAAAGAATATTTTGCTGCATCTGGAAAGGTCATGAAGAACATAAACATGTTTTATAGAAGAGTCATAATCCACTTTTGTTCTAGGGCTAGACCTTCCTGGTCAAATTTGTAGCAACATCCAGCAATTTTTGCTGGGGTGAGTTCCACATCTAAAAGTTAATAAGCCTGTCATAAAATTCAAAATTTCCAGAAGCACTGAAGGATGGCTTCAAAAGCAAATCGTCTATTCAATCACAATTATTCATCATAAAAAATTTAAATGTAAGCCTGTAATTCAACATCTGTAATGAAAGAAAAAGCATAGAAAGAAATAAATTAAAGTAACCATTTACTGGGCTTGTTCCAGCTGGCTACAGGGATTTTCTGGTCATGCTTGAAAATATTTTAATTCACACCAGTGCTATTTTATGCAAAAAAACCCACCTCATGGGCGGAGACAGAAAGACAACTTGAAGTATCTCAGATATTACATTTGCATCACTTCTGGTTGCCCAAGGGCTCTGATGACCCAGATCCCCCAGTACCTGCCTGTCAGTTCACTGCCTTTTTCCATAGCAAGCAGCTCATAAGATATCTAACTCTCCTTCCTCACACTAAACTGTCATTTTTCCATCATGAAAAGAATAATTTGCTTCTAAACAACAGTGTACAAATACCTGAATTCAGTGGCTGCTTCACTGTTGATAGTGACACTTGTTCAGACATTTCAAACAGCGATCTACCCTAAAATTTTTCACTATCAGAAAGTGAGTTCCAATGCTATCTAGTAAAGCCTGTTCTTAACTGCATTCAAAGTCAATCTCCTTTAGGATGCCTCTGACAAGGCCCTCTGTACTGCAGAGCTGTGTTGTAAAAGGTAAGAAGTGGGAACTACATGGATCAGTGCTGGATTTTTGTCTGCATTGGATGGTGACACACATGCATTTGTTGTACAATGTACTATCGTGATTCCTTCAAAATACATGTGCACATTAAAATTGATATGTAGGGTAGATCTAAGTCTATATTGCAAGAAACTCAATTGGCAGTTTTTTAAAGGTGGGTGACTGGAAACTCAAACTTCACCTTAATGAGGTCAGCTTTCTTGGCTCCTCATATAGCCAGGGAAGAGAGAGAGTGTCCTTCAGGTGGGTGATGCAGAACAGCTAAATCAGGCTTCTGCTCTGACTCAGCCTGTGGAGAGGACAGACTCTCTCTTTCTCTTTCCCTTTTTTGAAAACTGAGGGTGTTTAGGCAAGACTGTTTACCTAGGAAAAACTGCCCTTTTGAAACATCTTCTAGATTAAAAATTTCTGTAGAGTGTAAATGGTCATTTATTTTACACTGCACTTTATTTAAACAAGGTTGGCAAATAAATGGCTGAAAATGCATTATCTTTAATATATGGAAAGAAACATAGCTGAGTCATTAAAGATCACAATAATGAAATGTCTTTTAAAAACCCGCAACTTTTCTCAGCAAAGTGGAATGAAACTTAATTTCCTTAAACTATTGTTGATTCCACTTTGAGTCCTAAAAAATATACCCTGTTTAAAATCAATGTAAATTGATGCATCCTTCATATACACAGCTGTCAAGACAGGCTATTTTTTTTGTTTTTCAAGCAAAATTATGTTTTCACATTTGCTTGTGTTCTGGGGAAGGAAAACTTAATGTGTTAAGAATTATCTTCTTGCCACAACTATTTGCTTTCTAATAGAAAGTCACACCTTTGACTACTTTCCAATTGCTGAATTGTAGTTAAAGGCTTTAGTAAGAAAATTAAATAAATGTATTCATACAGTGACATGATTTTTCACATTTTCTTTTGTTTAAATTCATAAAGATATCCTACAAGGAGCTAAACCCCAATATTTTTCTGGTTGTCACTTCACAAGGAACTTGTGCAAGTCTACTTTTTGTTGGCTAAATACTCTCTCAGTGTTCTTACCTGACCGACAAGCAATGTCCACATCCTTCTCAAAATCAGTCTGTAACAAGAAACAGTGAAACAGAACAGCCATTATTAATTCAAAAATAAAAATAAACCACAATACCTTTTTGCCAACTAGCGCTTCCAAAATGTCCTACTTACAGGGTCACAGTCTCTTAAAAGTGGTTTCTTGTTGCTGAGAAGGTGTATTGTTTTACAACAGCAGAGCTTTACAAAGTTTTCTAAAGTATAACTGGGTGGTTTTCAAAGTATGCTGCCTGACCAGAAAAAATAAAATAAAATAGGTGGAAGTAGAGTATATAATTTTAATAAAATGATACAGTGTGTAGTTTTTAATGTATATGGAAGAATAACTTCTACATCTCATCAAAGGATCTTCTTTAAGGAACCTTTTCAGAGTAATGTTATGAAAAGAAGTATGAAAAATAGCCTGCAATACAAATTACTGTGAATAAGTGTTAACCAAATAGTCCATCCTGTTTGAAACTTCAATAATTTGTTATGAAGTGCTTATTTGTTATAAAACATTCTGCCATTTCTTGTTACTAATGTAGTCATATAAAATTTTTGTACTCCCTGAAAACAACTATTATTTATTTCATTGTGCAAAAATTAATTGTGAGAACTAAGGAAGAATTTTAACAGTTGGAAATCAAAGCACACTTTTCCTAGTTAAACAAAACTATTTATTCTGTTGGAGAATTTAGTTACTTTTTACTTTTATTTTCACAATAAGTTTATTCCATGCTAAATGTTCAGTAAAAGTGATGTCTTTCTTGCTTGTGAAGTCCAAACATTAAATTCTTTTTCTGAGTCATCATTTTGAAGGGCATCTGCATGCTGCACCTTGCATTTCTGCTGAGCCCTGCATGTCTTTAGGGCCTGATTCTGTACCCATTATAGTCAATGACAAACTGTTGTTCAAAGTGAAGAGACCAATGTGTTGTCTTAATATACTACCTCTATTAGCAAAATACACTATTTCCTAATTTAACACACTAAATAGTTTCCCCCTGTGGAATGTCTAGCACCTTCTCCTTGTCTTGTTTGAGAACATTTTTCAAGGCCTCATGAAGGGAAATACCTCAGTACTCTTTACACCAACACTGGAAAAAGTCACAATATATTATTAAATTATTTTTTATTGTCTTATATAAGAACTTTTTTGTCCTAAAGAGCACTAGAGTAAGATACTAGTTCACTGTGCTCCACTAAAAAATCACACCAATAATTTAAATCGAGCTATGATATTTAAGAAAGCAGATAATGACCTAAACAGTCTTTTGCTTAGGTGTTAATATTTCAGCTATGCAAACTTGTCACATACATTACAGTAAGTTTTTTCTTTTTGTTAGGAACACTACATTCATAGTCAAAGAATAAAATAAAAGCTAACCATGATTTGAGCATGTCCATTAGGAAAAGAACTTGAAGAATCTGCATTGATTGGATCTTGGCAATTTCTTAGCCGACATCTGAATGCATCTTGAACCTGTGAAAAAAATATCTTATACTGATTCTTGTGTAACATCATATACTCCTATTAGAGATTAAATAAAACCACATCAAATACAATGTATGACTTTTCTTTAGCCCACTAAATAAATCAGAGGCAATAAACATAAATATCTGTTTCTGCCATTTCATACATTTGTTATTCTTTGTGGCTGCTACAAATTCTGTCAGTCTATCACATCAAGACTGCAGAATTAGATTTATGTATGGCCAGAATTAGGTACTAGATTGTGATTATATGGCATTTAAGCCAAATCTGTCTTGATGATAGTATTTGGCTTTGTCTTCTCATTCACTTTGATACAGGTCTGATAAAAGGAATAATAGAAATACTGCTAACCATTGCAAGATAAACTGTATAAAGTGATAAAGTGTTCTTCCTGATAAATGTATGATTTTTGAAAGACAGTTCTTTACAGTTATTGTAATCAGACAATTGTTGTTATCAGTTCTTAACAGTTATTATAATCTCCCAATTGTACTTTAAGTCTATTTGAAAGATATTCCTAATTCCAATAATGATCTTTAACTCCATGTACAGGGAATCTAGTGCATCTCTACTAGCAGTGAAACTCTTCCGATGAGACAAATATCTTCAATGTGAGCACAAGAAGAAAAGTGGACTGTAGTGGACATAGGCAGATTTCTTAAAGTACAAAAGGAAGTCATCAGAAATTACTGTTTATTTATAAGATCCATAAAGTAAATTCAAAGACTTGTCCCTAAAACACAGTATATTTGAGGAATCATTTTCCATAGGAAATGCTATTTTAACTTTCATTTTGGACAGAGAGTATGTTTAAAGAAATACTATTATTCAGCACTTCTGTTACAAACGTGCTTCAACAGAGAGGCACATTCAAAAGAAAATTGCAGTTCCTGTTTGTTGACAGCAGTATGCAAACATAATTTACTGCTTTCTCACACATACAGTCAGGATGGCAAGGCAATTTTAGGAATATAATGTTTTATAATGTGAATTTTAGTTCCAGAAATGCAAATATCTATATTAAATATATAATCATATTCCAGATTACAAGATTTAAAAAAAAATAAAAAACCACATGATTTCTTGTTTGAATATAAAAGTGCTAAATATGAAATGCCTATTAAAAATGACATTTCATTTATTAGCTGTAAAAATTACTTGATGTCTTATTTAGAATAATTGAAAGGGAGAAAATTGTCTTTACTCATGGACATTTTGTGAACAGCAGAAGAGAATAATTCATTAATTGTTGCTGATGAGAAGCTGTCCCCTTTAAACGTATCATATTCTATTGCAAGTTGCTTAGAAGCTATCACAAAGTGAAAATGAAATAAAAAAATATTTTTGTGATGGGAAAGAATATTTTTAAAGGGCTCAACCCTTAAATGAATAGGATTGCTCTGCAGTCTTGGTAAGTGACTGTTGCAGGTGGAGGGAGCCCAATATAGGGTAGAAAGAAGAATGAAGCAAGGTGGGAAGGTTTGGATTGATTTCAAAACACCGAGACTTAACACATGTTGTAATTTAAACTGTGCTGTATCAAGACTCAGATTCTGATTTTAGGCACTACACTTGCTTTGGTTTTCCATGTGTTTGATGTTAATTTAATTTGGCATCTCCCAGTTGCTGCAAATTTAATCCAAGTCTTCTCTCACTTTATCAACGCTGGAGTTAGGTTACACTTCAGAGTTTTACACTCTTGGATAAGCACTGGCACAGTGATTTGACTAAAAATACAATAAAAAGTGTTTCCTTCAAAGCATCCCCAGCTGTGCTGAATCTCATCTCGAGGAATATGGTGATTGACCCCAAAGCATTGTTACTTCAGAACATGCTGTTTATCTCACTGCACTCTGTGCAGTGGGCCTCCTAATTTTTGTGACTCTGTGTTCAAGGAGGTTCCCCAGTTCTAATAGCTCCAGAGATCTCAAGAATCTCATGTCAGACTTTCAGTGCCTTCTGCATTAAAGCCATGAATCTTGATCTAAGGATCATCTTAAATGTGCATGTTTCTTACAATGCTTCTGAGGTGCAAGCAGCATATGATTTGAACATGTTAACAGAATGTCAAATTTAGCATTATCCATGGTACTGACATATGTTGCAATTTCTAGATGTCCTCACCCAAGTCAGATTCAAAATGGTTGAACTTTCTAAATACCATCTTACCCTTCTAAACTGCTTGTTCAAAATCGTTGTTTGAGTATGTAAAGACTGTGCTGTCTTTACATTTTACTTTGAAACATAATCTTGTTTTTTCCCCTGCCTTTTAACATCAAGTTACAAGATTTTCTTAGAGTCAGGCTGGGAAGGAGAGACAGATGTGATGAACGTGCAGATACCAGGGAAGTAGTTTCCTTAGCAACAGCAACCAGCTCCCAGCTTTTATAACTTACCCTTGCCCTACTCATGTACTTTTTATTTTTCTCGTGCAATTCTAAAATGTGGGCTCTAGACGCCAACGATGAATTTAATCCAAATGCTCTCTACTCCGCAGAGCACAGCTAAAGAAAAAAATACATGCGGGTTCCTCCCATCACCAGCATTAACATAAGTTACTAAGTGTGATTCAGATCAGCTTTAAAGCATCTTGTGTTCAAGTAGATCAGGCAAACTGTTTTGCTGAGATAGATAAGCTTCAATGCTAATCCCTTGTATCATTCTGTGTTCTGTGACACATTCATCACCATCTTCCAATGCCTAATTAGGTGTTTAAACAGCAACGCGAGGGAAGAAAAAGAACAACTCTAGACTCTCTGGGCTAAGAAGGCAACACAAAGTAATAACATCTAACTACTTCACATTTTTCTTCCAAAATTTCCAAATTGTCTTATGCTTAAAAACTATTATATTTATCTTAGGAGTTAGGAAATAGAAATATAGAAAAGTTTAATGTCTTTCCAAAAGACACTGAATTGATGGTGGACAGAAATACACATCACTTAGTTCTCTTCCAGTTGTACATCTTAGCTGGTAAAAATCCCCGGCTTCTTAATGCAGCCCCTATCACACAAGGTCTTCAATATAGTGTGTTAGAGAAAGTAACAAATGTTTCCACCAATTATGTTTATATCAATATAACTAAGAGGAAAAAAAGGGCTTTTATATATAATTGCAGAAGTCTGTGTCTTTTTGTGATGTAATGACAATAAAGGCACAGCAAAACAGGGCTGTCCTCTTTGTTTGGATTTTATGGTGATACACTCCTCCCCAGTTTTTTTTTTCCCATGACAGTGAGAATTATTGTTTTGCCTGTGCTGGCATGCTATAAATATTAGATCAATCTTACAGGCTATAACTGAGATAGCTTTGTAGCTGTCGTCAAGAGTGGCAAATATGTTGGCAGGATTTCCTTGACAGGCACTGGCAGAGCTGAATGCTTTTGCAGACAGCCCCAAGTACCAGACCATTCTTTCAGCGGGGAGGTTCCACGTGCAGTGCAAAGATGGCACTGCCCACTCTGCGGGACGGCCGCTCTCTTGGCCCGTACTCACCTCAGCGTCTCTGGAGCTGCCAAGCCAGACTCCAGAGCCAGAGTGAAACAAAGCTCACTGGACTTACATCTCTTTCTGTGTAGCAGACAACTACGACTTTGCTGCTGCAAACTGAACCAAATAAGTGCACACCAACACCAACACCACTCTCATCATTTTGGCTGGAGATAATCTACTGATTAGTGAATAAGTTCTCTCTGTGCATTTACTTCTGCCTAAGTTGTCATGACTGAAGAAGAAACACCTCCTCTGTTTTGATAAGGGAGAACCTTATCAAACCTTGGTGCTTTTTGGGCCTCACTGGGAAGTCTTCTCATGAGGTCATTTTTTAAAATACCATGTAAATCGATTATTTAGATGCTTTATAAAATGCCTGTCTTCTAGAATTTACATGTTAGAACTGAGACATGTAACTGCTAAGACTGACTTGCTGGAACAACTTCTGTTAGTTGTTGAACAGAGTAACGATTCTTCGCAGTTAGATTATATATATATATATATCTGTGATTTGCTAAAAAAAGCAGTAAATAAAATAAATTATAACCAGCTGATTTCCTACACATAAACAGTTAATATTCTAAATTCCTGTATAAACATATTCATAACTCGGTATTTTTGCATATTGCTTACATTAGAAACAGTGAGCTTAAAGTGGTTCTGGTCAAGGTATCCTACGTATTTGAAAATTGAGTTTACATATAGAAAAGACTAATTCCACCTCAATCACCACAGTCCTACCTGTGAGTATGGTCAGACAAGAATTTTTCTATGAGATGTTCAGAATTATTGAAGCATTCTCTGGGAATGAAGCATTTGCAGCAAAGAGCTGTCATTGGAATTGGAAACCTGTCTTTAATTCAAGGCTTAGGGCATTGTTGGAAGACGTCTGTTGATTTTCATCTTTCACCAACAGTCAAAATACATTTCTTTTCCAAATAAGCTTCTGCATTACTGCACTGATGCAGGCTTTTTTTTAAAAAAAAGTTATTTTATACAGTGCTATGCTAAGTTATGTTAAAAATTTCTCATAGATTTTGGTCTTTTTTTGACAAAATCACTGACTGATAACAAGGTATCTGTTTCAGCCTCTCTGGATCCTTACAAAAGACATAAGAAAATGGAATTAGGACACAAGGAAATGGAACTAGAATATGAGGAAATGAAATGAATAAGGGAATTCAGATTGGACATTACAAAAAGGTTCTTTGCCCTGAAGGTGGTCAGTCACTGGAACATACTTAGTCATGGTTCCAGCCATGGCCAGAGCTCGAGGAGTGTCTGGACAACACTTAGTCATATGGTTTAGTTCTAGGTACTTTTGTGGGGAGCAGGGAGTTGGACTCAATGATCCTTATGGGTCTCTTCCTACTGACAATATTTCATGACTCTGTGAAAGATAATGCTTTCATACCACTTTGGTTTTGAATGTTTCACATGCAACCTCGAGCAAAAGGTATATCTTTTAAAATAAAAAATTATTCCCTAGGACAGTAAGTGGGAGGTGGGATGCCCTTTCTAGGCTAATTAATATCTCCCAATGGATACAAAAATTTCACAGACAGGAAAACCAGTATGAAACCACTATTCTTTCTACTGACAATAGATGCAGTGTCTTACCACTTGTCTTACCACTATACTAAAATGATATGTGAAGTGATGGCTTTCAGATTTACAGACGAGACTACCCTCTTTCACAGATGTAAATCACATTGGGAAAGAAATTGCTAAAGAAAATAAGGGGATTGCAAGATCCCCTTATTATGCAAGATATAAAATGGATTTTTCTTGAGTATTATCTCTTATTCTGCCCATATTTTTGTCCTGAACAAAAGGAAAAGTCAAAGGAAGAAAAAATAAAAGGTATTAAATGAGGTAAGCCCCTTCCAATATGACAGCTGATAAACCAAGAAACACAAAAGTTCATAGCCCCTAACAGCGTGATTAAATTGAGAAGGAATCAGCACAATGTAAGGTGATAATGTCTGCAAGATACTGATTTCTTCCTTTAAAAATTGAAAACTTCATTATTGGTAAGATAATCACATATGCATACTGTGAAGGATAATGATATAAATCTCATGCAAAGTGGTACAATACTGAAAGAATTGAATAAATTATGTCACTCATAATTATTTTTCATTAATATACTGAATTTCAGTGTTTAAAGGGTGTCAGTGGTGGAAAGGGAAACTCCTGTGTGAGACTCCTCACTCAGCATTGACAATAAATCTTTCTTGAAACATCTTCCTCAGGTTTTTTTTAGTCCTGAGGTGCTTTCACATAACTCTTGTCCATCCCAGGGAAATATGCTGGACAGTATAATTTGGTTTACTGGTATGGTAAATATCCTGAAGTTAATAAATGACTAGCACATAGGTATGTATGCCTGTGGCCCAGGAACTACTCTCCAGTCCAGCTCCACCTGCTCATTTTTGATGGAGGGTCCCATTACCACAGATCTGCCAACAAAGCTGTTACACTACTGCTCTCAAACCCGTCTCAATAAAATGTGGGGTTAGTTAGCAGGTTAGGCAGGTTAGAGGAGCTGTCACCACAGCCAGATTAAAGAGCACTTGTGCAGGAGCTTTGCCAGCAGATTTCAGTGGTGGTGGATCCTGTGGCAGGTGGCACTGAGCTGTGAAGGGCAGGCCAGGGTGCTGCTTGTCCTCGCTGTGCTCACAGCTCTCCTCTGTCTTCATCCTCGCTGTCCCCATAACTTTGGTATGTACCTGAGCTTGTACATCTGAAATGGGAGATCCTCACCAACTTAACACATCACCTCCTTGTGTCCTCTTTCAGGGACAGCATAAGCAGGAAAAATGTTGTGTTTGAATCTCTTTTAGAGAGTGCAAAAATCTATAGCTTTTAGTCTTCAGAAGGGCATTCACATTTGCATTTTCCTATACTTTTTGGGAAAGACTAACACTTAGAAGTAAACTGTACTTGGGATAGATTAAAAGACACCTTGAATTAAGTTGGTAAAGTTTTATACTGATATTTTGCACTTGGAATTAACTGATCTTCCCCCCTCTTTCACTTTTTCTTGTTTTGTCTTTTACTTGTTCCTATACATCTCACCATCAATTATTTTTCTCTTTCCATGAAGTATATTTCTGCAGAGCAAGCTGTATATAACATTAAAGAGCAGCTGAGAGATTAACAGGAGAACAGCCCTTTGGAAAATTGGGAAGCCATTCCTCACCTCCCTTCGGAGAATACAATGGACCATGACTATAACAAAGCCTTGTAATGAATCAAATACTGCAAAAAGTATCTGAAATAATATTGATCTTTTGTCTGTCATGGCCAGAACTGCAGACATCCAAGTCAGTGCTAGAAGTGGCAACACCACACAGGAGCTCCAAAGGGATGCCCTATTGAAAAAAAAAGAGAAAAGCAGCATTGTAATATTGTAAAAAAAAAATATTAAACGTTTACTATTTAAATAAAACATGTATAAGGATATCACTTTATCAATTTAACTTGAAAATCATAGACAAGAACGTAACAGTTGTACTTTATGTTCTAAAGAATATCCCATATTCAGTTAATAAACACATTTGCAATTTTTTTTAAAAAGTATTTAAATGTGCTTAGCACTTTATACAGTGTTAGCAAACACAGTTGTCATCATCAAACTATTGTCTCACATGCACTGTATAAGATTTGTAACAAGAAGATGTAAATGATCAGGACTAACATGGCATTACTGGCGGTGGTGGCTGACAAAGCTGTTGTTGAAACTACTCCACACTTGGCACATTTGAGCGTCAAACCGCTATGAGGCTCACTCATCTGACTGCAAACAAACAGAACACCCACAAAAAGAACAAAATATTGAATTGTCACCAAAAAAACGTTGCTACTGAAATTTAGCTTTTAAATATGACGTCATGCAAAAAAAGTAAGTAGACTTATTCAAGATGAATGCTCTATATTGTTGAAAAACTGTATTTTGTACTTTATGTTATTATTAGCTTTAAATGTTAATGCTGTGGGGCTTAATTTCATGCAAACTCTATTTCTTCCATTTAATCTAAAAAAGGCCCCAAATGCGATCAAAACTGCTCAGTACACTAAAGTAAACATAAGCACGTGCTAGGATAGACACACAAAGTGAAATCCCTCTATTCAGACCTGATGAAAGACTGTTGCATCCAAACATGGTTGAGAAAGAGCACAGGTCACTTAAAAGAGGAGTGTGAAGTATGGAATGTTACAGAGCATTAACAGGGAAAGAAACCTACAAAATTTATTCAAGCATCAAATCAGTATCTGCATACTGTATAGTCAGATTTGTACTAGTGACCTGCATGGCCCACTAATACCTGGAATGGTTTTATTCATGCCATATGTAGGTCTGAATACAGGGCTTTGAAACGTATGGAATCAGATGAAATAAATATCAATCGGTACTAAAAAAAGGGTGACCTGTTTTGCCTTTTAATAAAACACAGTACACAAGCATTAAGCTCAAAGCATTTTGTATAGACAATTGTACCTCTGCGTCTGTCAGAAGAGTTAAAGGACAAAACCTGGAATTTAAGTTTTCCATACAGCATGCATTCAGCTTCTAGAATCAACTAAACAAATATTTTTCCAATTCCTTCTCTTTCTGCTATCAGAATCAGGAATATCTGTAGCTGACTAAGATGTGACATAGCTGAAAGGAAGGATGTTTTACCTATTTCCAGCTGTAAAGTGGTGAACTGGGTGAAGATAAGTAACATTTCAGTTTTTTTCCCAGTTATTTCAACCAGCTGAGCCCTTCACTATTGCCAAACCCAGCACTCACAAGACTTTTAACATACTGCGCAAAACAACTTTGAACTCCAGTGTTTTCCACTTTGATAAACCAAATTATCATTTTCCATTAAAAAGTGCAGTATATTTCCCATAAAAAGGCAGTTTCTTCCATAAGAAAACAGTGAGAACCATGATCTTCTATAAGATGATTTTGGGGTGAGAAAATAACTCAGTGAATCCACATCAGTTGTCATCAATTAAAAATACAGATTAAAGAATGAACTAGAAAAATGCCTTGGGTAAGTATAAACTAAGCTTGCGAAAGTACCTTCTGTCTTTGCCTGGCAGTGCTTCAGCATTATTAGACTGGATTATTCTCTTTACCTCTACAAAACTGCTCTGGATCTTGCCTATAATGTTCGTATAAGCCAAATGTAAATTTTCAGCCTGGGCATTTGCATATGCTTCCTCTTTTACCAGGAAAAAGATTGAGATCATGATTGAGATCCATCAACATATTTTTTTCCCACTTGTTGATTCTTCATATGCTTACTCAGGTGGTAAAAAGCATATGGAGTCAGTATATTTTTCCCCATTCACTTGTTTTAAATCCTAGAGCTGAACTTTTGACTGAATTTTTGACAAATACATGTCCAATGTTTGCCTGGAAGAATGAAGCTGTCTTCCTGAGCATGGCTGGCAAAAGATACTTAAGAAATGAGTGACAATCACCTTTCTAGAGGAGACCGAATGATTAACCAATTTCTATGCCCCAAAGAATTACTCAAGAGATCTCATCTGCCAAATAGCATCAAGGAATGCTGTTGCCAAGCCACCATCTCATAATATCACACAAGTTAAGATTGTTTCTCATTAGGGTATCTATTTTCCCAAAATAGCTGGATTATTTCTAACAGAACAATCTCTGATTCTTTATCCATTTATTTTAAAGTTAGATTATTTTGAAATGAAATACTTCTTTAATGCTTCCAAGTTGCACAATTAGAAAGTGAGCTATTTGTTTCATCAGAAAAATAAAGTAAAAGCAAATGGATTTCTATAGCCTACAACTGAGTAGTTGGAAAAAAACCAAAACCAGTTTGAATACTCTTACAAAATGTACAAAGTCAAACCTGTGGCTGTTCCAGCTCCTTATATCACTGGAGTTAGAGCATATGTGAAATTGAATTGGTGATTCCTAAGTTGCTTCTACTTCTGAAATAATTTGGGTAGTTTTATAATATTCTAGATTTCACTAGTGTTGTTACTGAGTTAAGAATGTTGATGGAACAATGTAGAAAAATGTAATGTTATGAAATTAATACTTTCTAATGAAAAAAGATGAAAACAGAAGAAATAGAATTACAGGGTTTGGTACATGTTTGTCAAAATGATGGTGGAAGAACTGAAAACCAGAAAGACTTAATTGAATTAATATGAAATGCAAATCACACCAGGTAAAGTATTTATCATAAGTGTACTCATCTAACTTATTAGGAATGCTACTATTAGTTACATGATAAAATAATAAAAGTGAATCTGCAGTTAATTTGCCCATAGCAGTAATACACAATAAAATGAAGATACCATTGTTTATCATTGTTAGAAATGCAGATATTGGTGGAGTTGAACTACAACCTAGCCCAAAATACAATACAAGAAAATACAGCTGTAAAAAATCATTATTCAAAGTTTAAATATACTTTTATAAGCATTAAGAAGGTGATGATGCAATTCTGAAATATTTTTCTCCAACTTGCAACGAATCTAGGTTTGCTGCTGCAGTACTTCGTTTTCACCCACTGAAAAACAGTTTCTGATACCACCACTGTAATAATCTTTTCTCCTCATGATAATAAACAGATTTTTAATGTAAATACAAATAAATAATCAATAAGACACATTCACCTTTTTTTTTCTTTTTCAAATCTTAAGCCATGGTTAAACCATAAAGTTTTTTACTTTGATGTTCTCTTACACTAATTTAGAAAACACACCTATGTAGTGTACATGGATATAAGAGCAAAGGCAAATTCTTAATGTAGTCAAAATGGCAGAATAACATTGACCTAAGTAAGGGATATATTGCTGTAAAAAATATTTTATAACAGTTAACACAAATGAATAACATTTATTGCCATAGTAATTAAATTTGACAACTAGACAAAAATAATCAGTTCCTTCAGTACACACAGTTCATAAAACGGTTTTCCTAAATGCAACAGCTTTACACATGTAACCATCTTCCGAAAACTCTGCTCAGATTTGTTTAAGCTTCATTCTTATTAACTTAATACTGTTGTACTTGTGTTTTATTATATTTAGTTTGTTTAATGCAACAGCCGCTTTTCAGATAAATGGAATCTGTTAGAAACACTGTTACACTGATAGAAAAGTTCACAGCACAATCAAAAGCTTTTTTGGTGAATATCTGTACTTGAAAATTGGTAATACAATTTTAATATGCTTTAAAATAACCCAGTTGTTCCTTACCCCGCTCTGTGTTTGAGTTTTTTATCTAGGATTCCATCTCTGGAAACAAGTTTATTAAATACCAAAATGCCGATCACCATGTTGACCTGTCAAACAGAAAACAAACAGTTGGTCTTTCAGTGCCTAAAAGAAAATATTGCATCCTGGCTGTATTGTATTACAGGCCTGTAAAATGCCTCCTCTTACCTTTCTGAGTATTCCTTCAGAACCAAAAGGCCGTGTTCTCAGAAAGGTGACATATACACACACCCTGCAACAGGCTCGTTTTTAAACCTTGAATTATGCCTGGTATCAAGCTATTTATGTGTATGTGTCTGTAGGCCAGAAGCTTGAGTAACATAACTTTAATATTTTTTCAGTTTTCATTGCAAAAATGTATCCTATTCCAGGAAAACCACAGCATTTTGAGTTCTCTGCACAGGGAAGAGCAAGTCAGAGCATAGTTCCTTTTTAAACATTTATGGCCCATATGGGTGTTCCCACTTAGGCAGAACCAGGCTGTGGTTTTCCATATCTTCCTGCACATTAATCACTGTCTATGTCATTCACCAAAATGTCCGTTTTGAGCCTTGTTTGGCTGCAATTTACTATTTTTGTGGACCAGATGAATTTCTGGGATGTCTGTTTAGCTCCATTAAAGTAAATGGTGTTTTGATCACACACATGGGTTGAAGATCTAACCTAAAAAAAATTCAAGTGTTTCAGCAGTCAGACTTTGGCACTTAATGGACATACTAATTGCATTTAATGGACAACTTAATGGCGGTTATTATCCATTTGTATTATTGAACTGAACTCTGTGAACCTGTCTTTGCATGGCCCTGCAAATAGGTAATACCAATTTTTGAATCCATTAAATAAATGTTCCATTTTCAAAATTTATTAGAGAAGGGTAGTCCTTTTTTTCCCTTTCAAACTGGTTTTCCAATACCTGTGCCAAAATACCTAATTGTTACTAGTCTGCCCTGCCAATTCTTTTTCAACTTTATTTTCAGCATTAACATTGTTCAGCTGATGTTATATAATTCTTTGGCTTCATACACTTAGGCTTAAGTGGCTGCATGGAACAGCTCCTTCCATAGCTACCAGCTAATGGTAGGGCAAGCTGCAACTGTGAACTTCAAATATCTCCAAACAAAGACTTGCCAATTAAACAGAGAACATACAGTTACTTCCATGTGAAAATTATAACTGGCTTTTTGTAAACATCCCTGGCTCTTCTACCAGGACAAGGACTGTGAATTGTACAAAAGGATCCTGGCTTGACTCCAGGCAACGATGATACAAAGTCTATGGGAGTAGTAAACATCCATTTCAGAAAAATTCATGTAGGTGAATAGCTCTATCTTTGATGACTAGTAAGACTGATTCCCTTTTACAATTGAAAACCAGAAATAACCAGTGCTGATAGAGTTATCATAGTACAAAATTTCTGGAGTGGAAAGAGGATCTAGATTCAAAATCTGTAAGGGAAAAATGGTAAATAAATTTTTGTGAAAAATCCATACAAACTGCAGAGCAGATGACTGATAGCCAATGGCACAGGTAGGATGTAATTCATCTTACCCTGAAGAAGATATCTGAAATACTTCTGATGGTTTGATCTCTAAAAACATGTATTTTTCTTCACTGAAAATGAAATATGGCTGTGATAACCAGCTTAGACAGAGAAATCTACATTGCAGATGTCTACAATTAAGAAGAAATGAATCCTGCACCTAAATGCATGTCCAGAGATGTGCAAGATCAATACACAAACGAGTAACATTTCCCAGCTACGACAATTTTTTCTTCGCCTTCAAAAGCAGTAGCCATGGAGAACTTGCTGGCAGGTTCTGCTCCTTCTGTTGCTTTTGCTGGCACAGCAATCCACTGCCAAGCAGTGCTCTATCAAGACTGTCACTGAGTTTCACAAGGCAGTGACAATTGCGTAGATGCTGCTGATAATAACCCAGCGATGCCTGTAACAAGTTTTCTGTGCCACTAATCAGTACATTATTCTTTCACAGCTTACTGTGTAAACGTGGAGAGATAATTGGTATAAAGAAATGATATAATCAAATGAATCATGCATTCAAAATACTGAAGGTATTTTAAACAACAGTGATCTCAGTATTTACAGCAAAATGCAACGTTACTTTATACTAAGCTTCTATAATTGAAATAGCACTTTCTATCATTTCATACAAAAATACTTGAAATTATATTAATGTTTACCAAGACAACAGCAGCCGCAGGTCCAACGAAAGCATAAAGTAGCCCTCCTTCCAGAGACAGCCAGCAACTGGAAAGAACATTAGAGAAGAACTAACACAAATTAAAAATAAGCACAACACATTGTCAAGGAAGAATTAATAATCACTACAGCATATTTTTCTGATGTATGAGATTCATATGCACACAGAAAAAAGAATTGCTCTGTTGATATGAGGTAGAGAGCTGAAAGATATTTCCATTACCAGTGGTTAACATTTTAAAATCTTTAATGTGAGATATATATAAACTGAAATGCCCAAAATGTATAAAAAGCAAAATAGAAAATAAGTTTGCAAATATTTATTGAATCTCCTCTAACCATGTATGATGAGTTAACTGAACAGGTCTTGCCAAGTAGGTATCTAGAAACATTTCTAGCTTACCATACCTGATAGTTCTATACTTAGAAGTGATGAAATGGTCAAGTACATGTAATAAAGAACTTCAGAAAAAAACAAGTTTCTGGATATCCTGTCATGTAATAATTGCTATTAGAACTGCACCTTAATGACAATATTTCCCTTAGAGAAAAATCATATATGATATATGATCTAACTGTTCTGTATTCTCTGTAATATTTTGCAAACAATTTAAATGTATATTTTAAAGCATCTGAAAACTGTATTTTCTGGAGACCTCCTAATCTCAGAGAGTTTGTCATTCTGCATTAGAGCTTTCACTGAAAACCATTAGATTTCCAAACACAGAGCACTTACAGAATCAAATTCTAAATATTTGATATACTATGATGTAAAGCTTTTCATATCTGCAAAAGATCAGGAGCTTCACACACTGAAGTAAATGCAGCTGTGCTATTTTCCCAGTGATTACACATTCAAAGAACAGCATGTTTATGTGAATGCATGATCACACCTACATATAAGGAAACTCAAGTGTATACATTCAAATTATTTACTTGGATTTCACATGCAGAAACATGCACATGAGAATCACACATATCTTCTTTATTTTCCAGTAATGGTTTTTTACTTTTCAAATCCAAGTAAAATAAATGCAAGCACATCATAATATTAATGGTCTGTTAGGGCTGGTGTTCTCACTTCAAAGAATAAAAGTCTTTTCCATTGCAATGAAGCCATGTGAAAACTGTCACATCAATCCAACTGCACCAGTGTGCTAAATTCTGGAATGATAAATTGATGCAAATAGTTCCTATCTGCTCCACTGTTAAAAAGGTAATACAATGCCAAGCTATTTTACATCCTACCTCAAAAACCAAATACAACACTAATGTTCAATTTATTCTTGCAATGTCAAAGAAAAATGCTTTCAAAATTTTCTGCAGTTCTTCTTACTATTTTTTCAAAAGCTAGCTTATTATTGTCAGTCTGGGAAGACAGACTTCTGAGAGGGGGAAATGCATTCATAGCGCACTCCCTTACCACTATGAACTTTTAAACTTAGTGAAGATGACCGCTCTGAGTAATTAGGGCTTGTAATTAGAATTTTAATGTTTATTGGGAGAGAGAAGCATCAGTTCATAAAAATAGTTTATGTATTGTAGTTTGAACATAATTTCAGTTATCTGTGCTGAAAAAAGGGTCAAGAAGAGTTTTTTTCTAAATAAAAAACAAAAGTTAGTTTCTACTACAAAACACTTTGAGACCAAGGGAGAATTGTTCCTTCCCTTTTCCATGTTGTTGGCTGTTCAAAAGAGTGATTTCCATTTAGAGGCAGAGCTGGAAAAAAATGTAGAGGCTGTCCTTTTTTTTACACTTAACCTCTTTTTTACACAAACTGAATTTTCAACAATCTGGATTTTCACCAGTGTGTGACATCATTATTGCAATGTATTCAACATTTCCTGGTTGATGACTGAAATTCATTTTTCCTCAATCTTCTTCTGTTGAAGACTTTCTGAAGATAGATTTTCAGGTGCCTACCTACACCATAAGGCAATTCCTGTCAATTTTGTACTATTTTTTCCTTCTCCTCTTTCTTTGCTGTGATAGCCTTTTTTTTTTTTTTTTGTGCTTTATAGTTGTTTTTATTTTGTTCTCCTGTTCTGTCTTCTTTCTCCCTGATGTGCACATAGCAGAAAGCCATATAAATTGATTAGTGTTAAAGGCAGCAACTGGTGGGTTTATGGGACCATGTTACATGGTCATAAAATTCTGCTGAGTGATAAAGCATCTGTACACTTGCTCCTGTGTCCTGTACATTTTGTGGGTTGTTTGATGCTCTCCGGTAGATTGGCTCCTTCTCTTAAGAGAACATAGCAGGAGTGTGACTATGAAAAAATTTTAATTTTTTCTGATGCAATAAATTCCTAGAACTTATCTGCACTGTATGTTAACATGAGCAGTTGACACAGGTTTATTAACTATAAGTTTTATTAGTGGTGCTTTCATAGCTCCGATTGTCTGAAAAGAGATAGCAGCAGTATTTATTACAGAAATGGCTGGAAAAAAGCTAATAAGGTTTCAGAGACATTAATCTTTTCCAGATAACCTGAAATATCTAAAAACTTGTCTCTGTGGGGTTTTTTTGTTATTTTTAGGAAATCCCTTCAGCTTCTGTATCTCTATCGCTACAAGTGTCTGGGTGAAATATTTTTCTTATGTAGTTTTAAAAATACAGAAATATAAGTGTCTAATAGTTAGGACTCAGAAAAAAGATAGAAATCAGAGACTGATGATGACAGAAATGGCTCCAGTGTGAACAATTCAGGCACTCTCATACTACCTATACCATACAAAACTGAGAGAAAGAGAAATCTGCAAAGATTCTTGGACCTTCTCCCTTTCCATGAATCTCTTCATGTGTGGGACTACAGAACTGGAATTAATTCATTAATTTTCACTTTTAATGTTCTCCATTTAAAAGTTTCATTTTCAAAATAAGCATTTTACAAAGCATGAATAGTTTGCAACAGGGCACCTTTCTGACAGCAGCATGTGTGTAATTGACTGCAGCCAAACAGGTAAAATATAGTGTAAACAATTAAAAAGCTTACACAAGTGCTTTAGTTATGGTAGGAGGAGCAGGACACAAGCTCTGCTTTTACACTGCCCAACAGTTGTCATGAGACACAATTCTTTGCTGCCTTCTGGAGCGGGACAGCACATCAGCTGGTGATGGAGGAGGAATCTCCATTCCTTGTTTTCACTGTTTTCCTTATGTAATTCTGATGTCAAATGCCAAGAAAATATATTTGCAAATAAGATGAGAAAGCTGAATTATGGTTCTATTTGTCCCTTGTACGCCTTCATTTGTTCTTTCCTCCCATAGTACCGTGTCAGCTGGATTTGGATCCTGGGAGAAGAGCTGTTACATGTACTGAGACCGGCTCTTTTTTACTTTCCAGGTTACTCTTAATGAATGATTTATTGCTTTGTCTGAATATTTCAGAATATCCTCTTTTAAAAATGCATTCAGTCCAGGGAGGAAGCAGGAAGCAATGTTAGCTAAAGCAAGTACTCACACATGAATGATTTCAGTAGAGCAAATGTAATGGGATTAATCCTGCAAGGGACAGAGCTACACCCCCAGTTATGTCTGGACATTGTTATTTTGTGATTTGTAATTCTCACAGCCTAATTGGTTTTCCAGTTGTGGTTCAAGGACTAAATAATATAAAAAGCCAGTAAGATAAGTACATAGTTAAAAAAAAAAAAAATCAGAGGAGTAGGTTCTCAATATAGCACTCAAAAGAGGGCTAAGACCACTGTTGCACTTGCCAGCTCTAAGTGCAATTAAGCATTTCAGTTACATAAGACATTACTCATTAAAAAACCTCAAGATGCACATTGTCACACTTTAAAATTACAGAGCTTAGTGGTTGGAGCTGGTACGCAGGAGGAGATTTGGTTTTGAATTCTTACTGACCCAGAGCTGGAGTGCCAAGATGGTGAGACATACAGGGAAGGGAGGGGGAATCCTGATCTCACTCAGTGATGATGCTAAGGAGAATAATTAAATCTTCATTGAAGTGAGGACTTGACCTAACTCATCCACATCTCTGATGAATGCCCTCATTACCAGTCTACAGAGTCATATTTCCTCTCTTTCTGCCCAGATGCATACTCAATTTCTTAGGCAACGTGAGGAGGGCTCCAAACAGGCTGACCAAAGGAAACACACTCTTGCATACATAATGGTGGTTGGAGCACTGCACGGGCAGGAGGAAGGCTCAGCTCCTTCTTCATCAGAAGACCGAAGGGCAGTCTCTCTGAGGAGTTAATTTTCCGAGGTGCTAAATACACACTGGAACCAGCCAGGTGGCTAAACAAGAACTGTATTAGTGGAATGTAAATGAAGCACACAGATTTCATCCTTTCTGTCTCTCAAATACAGCACAGCCCAGGAAATGGGCTGGATTAGGGTGTCCAGCAGAGAGAAGGGATGGATGGAAAAACTGTTTTGAGAGGTTTGAAGGGCTTTGGCTCCAAGCTGTTCAGGGGCATTAAAATCGAGGTACCTGCTTGGTGTGCAGAGACCTGGGTGCCAAAGAGACTCTTGCCAGTACAGTTTTGGGCATGTTTAAAGGCTGGCAGAGCATTTAACATTTCACATTCTCTTTTGTAAATCTATAAAAATGTTAGGTGTCTAAGTGGACCTAATGCTCAGTGTTTCTTAAAAGCTTACTATTTCAAAATGTCAAACAAAATCTAGGATTCCTGGCACTTTGCTGAGCTCAGTCCAAGACTGGCATGCTGTTTTCTCTTTGTTCTTCTGTGGATCACTCAGTGACTCTGAGGGCAATTCCAAGTGTGAATGAATACCTGTAGAGCCTTCAGAGTGTGCTATGCAGTTCCTGATGGGTGTGACAATCTTGGTAATTAAAAGCAATTTATCATTTCAGATTGACTTACTAGTGAGCTGTTCCATATCCTTTTGTCTTGGTAAAGCCTATTGATATTGCAACCACTAATGCTGGCAGTCCTGAAAAAAACCAAAACAGTAATAATCATCAGATGCTGAGTAAAATATTGCTGTTCTGCCTGGACAGAAAAATGACTGGGCAAGCTAATGCAAAATGGACAATTTTAAATGGAATGAATTATTTAATGAAGCACATTGCTATTGTGGGATGTTTTTCTGAAGCACTGGCAGGGAGTAGGACACTGTTTTCTGCCCACAGTGTACCGTTTTGATGTAGCTAAATTACTGGTACATTTGACAGGTCTTAACTAGAAAGAGGTTTCATGAATATTCAGAGAATGTTTTTTTCTTGTTTTATTTTGATTTCTTGATATTACACTACCCTGCTGAAAATCTTCTAAAATTTCATTAAAACATTCTTGTTAAAAGAATGCTACAATAGACACCAGCATACCTTGAGGCTGAGATACAGGGGAAAGGCTTCTAACCTAGTTTTCCTTTTAGTAACATTGCTGTCTACTATCTTTCAGTTTTACTGAAGAAAATGATGATATTCTTGACATTGCCACTGCATTAAATGTTTCATTCCAATGATTCTTAGGAAATTAATTTACCAACTTACCCCATCCAAGGCACAGGAAACGCTTCCTTATGAGCCGTGTCCTAATTTTTCCAGTAACAGCCATATATGACTGCCACGCTTCTGTCAAAACCCAACAGAATGAAGCTAAGAAGAAGAAGTGTAAAAATGCGGTGGTTGTGGTGCAGATCCCCTGCAGGGAGCAAAGAGAAGCTCATGCTGAATACTTAGGGACACTCATTTCTGTTTTCAATTCAAAGAGTTGTCATATTCTATCATCTTGACCTTTATCCTTAGCATCAACTCTCCCTTTTCTCCCTTTATGATGTGGTGGCCCCAAAGAGCGAGAAAAAGAAAGGGATATGTTGATGGGGATTAGGCAGAAGAAGTTTTGACTTGTTTTCCCAAACATTGACTGTTCTGAGCAGGGACAGAGACACAAAATAAATCATGCCAGAAGATTTTTCTCTACACATTTACTTTGACCAGGGATCATCGTAAAGCCATTCTGGTAAGCCAGCTACAAAATTACTGATTATAAAATCACACTGAGCTGAACAGAAAAAATGTGGGGACACAAATGCTCCTAATTGTGAGTTAAATTTTATTTCTCTCCATGAAGAAAGACCCTGATTATAAATCGAAATTTGATTTTTTGATTTTTTATTTAAATTTTATAGAATGCTAACCTCTTGGAATATACTGCCTTAGATATTTTTAGTCAGGTTTAAGTATCATAACCTCAACAATTACTCTGGATATTGTTTTAATGGGTATCAGTAATTTGTCATCTGGAAAGTATTTTGAGCACATGCAATTGGCTTTCCTTTGTCACTGTAGCCCTTAATTAAACTTCACATTGTAGCTTACATAAACGAGCTTCTTGGCATAAATGATGGTCTGCCCTCCACTTTGCTGCTTAAAATGCCAGTAGCAGGCTATAAAATGAAGTCTGCATAGTACCCCAGAACCAAAACCACACCAGTAATGTTTAGAATATACTTAGCCCAATTTATCCTTAGCACAATTTGAAGTGTCAAAATTATGCTAAGATTAAAAGAAAAAATAATTCACACTCCGAACATCAATGCCGTAAATTCATGAAAAAATTAAAAATGTAGATATTACTTTATGATTATTTCCTTATGCATGAAACACATGTAATAGCTACCTTACACTTAGCCTTTTACAAAGGCTAGGCAAGACTTTTTAGTAAAACCCTAGTTAAGCAAACTATTTAGGGAGAGAATTTGTACATTCCTACTTATATAGAGGTGCTTGCATATATTGATTCTAGGCTGATAAGAAGGATAGGACCTACATGATACCCATATATTGCACATGTTTTAGTTCATTTTACATTCTTAATAGCTTTCCAATATGTTTTGGTTTGAATTTTCCATGGTGGTAATTTTTCCCAATTCTTATCCAAAATCAGTTGAGCTGGTTAACCCCAATAGCTATCTTAAATACATAGCTGATAGCTGATACTAGCTGATATTAGCATTAGCTGACATCAACCTCTGACCTTTCAAAAATTTATGCACTTGAAGAGTCAAAACATAATGATTTCCTGCTTTGAATTTACAGATGTGACAAACACCTTGTCTTCAAATTCTGAGTCAAATTGTCGATTTAAAACTAGAGGAAAGGGATTCTGTACAATTATATCCAAGAGAACTATTGTCAATTTTAAAAAAAGCAAGTAATGTAAACTGGAAAAAAAGCAACAGATCCTGAAAATGCACTAGTTATTCCATCCTAGGCTTTGCCTTTAATTCCTATGTTTAGATGTCGCTAAGGTATATGGATTCATAAAATCTATCCAGTTAAAGCCTGACTAGTAGCAGTATTTCCTGTATACGAAACTCCCCCACCTCACTTATTTAAAATGAAAGTTCTGCAGTGAAACACACAATAAATACAATAGAAAATTCATAAATGTCCTTTCTTTAAAAAGCTGGTTCATATGTTAAGAATTCCTACTATGCAATTTTAATTTGCTTGCCTATCGATGTTCTTGCAAAAGCTAGAGAGTTCTGTTGGAGCAAGAATTTGACAATAAAATTACTTTTGAGGAATAATACAGAATCTTTTATGGAGGAACTGCATAGGTAAAAACACAACCTGAAAAAATAAATCGAATATGCAATTTCCCTTATAAATAATGCAAATACAAACAAATCCTGATATTTTTGGTGAAAACACCGCTAACTCTTATGGTTAACTTGAGTGCACGCTGTAGGATTTAATTCCTAATTTATCCTCTATATTGAAAAAAAGAGAAGATGATAATCTGAGACAAATGTGGACATGGCTACTGTGGAAGACAGAACTGTGATGAAAATGTTAACGATAATGTTGAGCACAAAATGAGAAGACAGTAGCAAGTTTTATGAGAAGCGATCTGTGCTCTAGCTGGAATATATGCCTGCTGATTATATCTAACTCTTCTGAGTGGCAGACAGGGGTTTTTAATGAACAACAATGGTAAGTCTGTATCACTGATATAACAGTGTATTTGCATCACATGCCATCAGAAGGATGCAAATCAGCCTCAAAACATCACCAAACAACCGCTGTGGGATTGTGATGACAGATTCATGTGCAGGCAGTGCTAGCAGTGAACTCAGCCTCTCTCCCTGAAACAGAAGCACTCTTGGCAAACAAAACTGCCCTCTCCCAGGCATAGCCATGGGCTCAGCACAGTTGTCCAATACCGCACTGGAAACCTGGCTTTTATGTACTCCCTTGTTCTTCCCCTTTGATAAATAAATAAGGAAACAATGCTGTTCTGTCTGGGAAACCACTGTATCTGGGAAGTCAATTTCCAAATAGAAACAAAAATTCACCAGAGGTTGATATTAAATGGGCCATTAAATATGTCTAATTTTAGAAAGTATATATTTGCATTTTTTCTTTCTCACCAGGTAATGGGCTACTGCCAATTGCTCCTTCCTCTCCTCTTCTTCCTTGGCCAGGGACCACCACCTCCCCTCACCTTCCTGCACACGCAGCAGCATCACTCAAACCTTGTGGCCCATCACTCGCAGAAAGCAGCAGTGTGTCAGCCTGCCTGCACCAAGAGATAGTGGCACACACCTTCTCCATTGCTTTAGGAGGAGATGTTTCTCATTTGCTTCTAATTCTAGTTTATTAAACCTCACTGAATTAATTACCTGTGCTGAGCACCTGTCAACCTGCAAAAAAATTAATTTTAACAGCCTAATTTATTCACTGTTTCTTCAAGCTTCTGAAATTAAGTCAACTGTTGCTCTAACCTCCTCTTCCTCCCATTGCTCTTGTTCTTGGATCTCCATATTTACTTTTAAGTTGGGGGAGGGAGTTTTTGTGTCCTCACAATCCATAGTTTCATGAATTTTAATTGAGTCTCGGGTGTTTAGCTACCTGGAATAACTAAGTAGGACAATTCATCCCTTTTTAATAAACAATATACTATTGAAAGCAAGAACACACATCAGCTATAAAATTATTTCCTTCTCTCACACTTGTAAGACACCTACTTCAAACGAGTGTACCGAATCACAGCTGAGAAATGTAAAAAAACAATGGAAATTCAAAACTATGTGTTCTAGTGATTAATATTTTTAATGTAAAAATGATGAGGGAAGTACAGAATACAACAATTTTTATGACCTGCAAAAGTAGGTCATAAATGTAACCTCAAAATAAGAATTTATCAATACTCTTCGAGCATCTGCCTGTTGTGTTTCCAGCTTTTCTGATAGAGCGATGGTATTTTTTAAATAGAAAAACATGTGGGTTTTTTTCTAAATAGCAGTGTCTTCTGCTATAGATCTTCCACACAGGGGCAAAGAGAGCGAAGTAAGAACACCTGATTTGTGCTCTTGCCCTGAAACAGGTTCTTTTTCCTTCAACAGACTTGTTGACTGTTTGGGTGTTCTGATAAACGGTGTAAGAATCAAAGCTATTCAAAGATGAACATGAAAAAATAAATCTCTATTGGTGATAGCAAAATGAACAGGGATGAAATCCACTTGGATTATTTAATGAAGTAGAAATGAGAGGTAGTAGAAAACCATTTAAATAATAAAATTTCTTAGAGATTGGAATCTTGCCCTTGACTTATCTCTGATGAGATAAGCCTAAGGAGATAAATTAAATGGGTGCTTTTCTTATGATGTTCTGATCATGCACTGAGTTCACAAAGAGCACTTAGACCACAATAATGAATAAATGAAACAAGGAACAAACAAAGCAAAGATAATGCAAAGGACACAGTAAAGAGCAGAAAAGTAATTCTATGACACAACGTGTATATTTTGTTGTCTTTCTGGGACTCTTAAACCATGAACTCTCAAACAGTTTATCTTTTCCTTCTTTAAATCAAAAATGTAAATTTGTAAAAGAAAATACAGCTTATTATTATGAATTTTATTTTTTTATTATCACTTATTTTAAAACTGATTTGGGCAGTACAGTATCTTTGCCTCAGGAACAGCAGACTGTCATAATATAGGGAGACAGTATATTGGTCAGATAATATTGAATGCTAGATTAAATACTGGTTTATAGTATTGTGACATGTAAAGTGACATGTTAAAATAGATGGACATTCAGAGATTGTGGGACAAAGAAGTAGGAACTTTCTTTTCAGGAGTGGTTTTCTGGAAGAGAGACAGATTTTCAATGAGAAAAAATATGGCAAGGGAGGCTGTCTCTTCAGCTGCAAACATATTTGAAACTCTTATGATCTTAAATGCCTGAGAAATCATAGCTTCAGTTTCTCTTGTAGGATCATTAGTATTGCTGAGACTATAAAGCTTTGATGATACCATTTAAAAAGTCCCATGTTCCTTTCTTTTGACAGACTCCAGTGCTGCTAACACCAGTTGTTCAAATCTGATACTGACATTGAAAACACCAATGCAGTGGAAATAATTGCTCTAAAATAATGTTATTTGTGTTTTTAACAAACACCTATGAAACTATTTACTTTAATTATCACAGAGAAAAACTTAGGGATTTTCTAAAAGTCTTTTTCAGTGTCCTTAGCAGTTGCAGACTCAAGAGGTTTACCTTCATTATATTTTGTTCTGATATCTGACATGAAAGCCCAGAATAATTATCATTTGACTTCAAGTGCATTTGTGTGATGAGATATGCACAGTTAATTATTATACTGAAGGATTCTATATGTGGTACAAGACAATGTGAATGGGAGCCTTTACCTGGATTTTTAAAGCAAGCCATTTTTTCAGTGCAACAGCAGTAACCTTTGAGTAGTTATGTGATCTGCCTCACAAAGATAATGAGTGATAACTAAGGACACTCAAATTTTTGTCCTTTTACTCAATCATTCTGTTTACGCACAACAAGCAAGAGGCCTTTCTATGTTTTGATAAATAGCATATAAGCTGGCTGTAACTGACCCAGCTCTTTCAGCAGTTCCTTTGATTTAGATGACAATTACACTCCCATCTTTATCAAAAGCACAGCAATCTCACAGCAAATTTTTTTCAGTATCAAATTTTATTTTTCTTTTCTTTTTGGTATCATATGCAAATTATCACAACATTTGCTAAACTTTGGGACCATTGCATTTGCCCAGTCTCAGGGTGCAATATGATTTGTTCAGCTACTTTGATTTAAGGTTTGTTTTTCTTCTCTCCTGGAATCTGTCCTTTTTTCTGACCATACAACTGCAGTGATCCTATTGCAATAGTATAACTTTATCTGGAAGTAAACTTACACTTTAAATTGTAATTTTTCTCTGCATTTGTGCTTTCCATATACATTTTTAATATCTGTCTTACTATTTTACCTCAAGTTTCTTCAGATACTTTACTGACAAATTCAATTTCTGCTCCTCTTTTACCTAGATTTACCTAAAAGGTATTGCTAAAAACCACCCATCTATGAGTAAAGCATTTACAATATCTTTTCCCACTTATGAAGACTAGTCAGAATGGCTCCCACTTTTTCCCAGGTGCAGACCTCAGCAATAGAAGTGCTCTTTATATCTGATCCACTATAAGCATATGGAGCTTTCCTTTTAACTTCTGCCCTTTGCAGTTACTTTTCTTCAAAGTTCTCCCTTGATAGCTGGCACCTCTGTCACTCATATCGACAACTTCTGCATTTAAATCTTATACAGTGTAGTTGTATTTTGGCATCTCTCATGTTATATCTATAAACATCTGCTGGGTTGTATTCAAAATAATTCCTCTGCTAGCCCCTATTCTTCTCCAGATTTTATAATACACATAGTACAAAATAATCCTATCAACTAGATGTGAAGAGATAGTCTCCTGTCTTTTGGCGTGGAAAAGAATTCATTAAAATTGCCAGCTGCATGTGCAAACCTTCCTCACTCTGTCATGTGGCAGAATGTCTATGCTAGTAACAGCAAAGGTATCCTTTATGCAGCGGCATGGGCATAAATTGTTAGGGAATTCCTTGGCACAGTTTTGACCTGGGCCAAAAGTTGTTCTCCCAGCCCAGGCTGACACAGAGACTAAAAGAGAGCCTGGGCCAAGAAGCCTTCCTGACGGTCAGCTTGCACTCAACGTCCTCCTGCCCTGGAGGGTTTGGGTGTAAGGGATGGAAGCTGTGTTGTGCTATTTGCCTTGGGGCTATAGAAATATTTGTGGCTCATTTCAGTGACTAGGTGGGATAGAGGCAAGAAGTCCAGCTGGAAAATTCATATTACTATGAACTATGACTAATATATAAGACAGTAAAATTCATTCAATATTGTTTACAGCATTCTCTGGAGATTGTCAGTACAAAGCTCAGGTTTGCATTGTTTAACTCGGAGTTGCTTTCTTGGTGACATGCCTACAGCAAATTGAAAGCCAGGTGGAATACAATTCTTATACTATTTCTTTACACTCGTGCTCATTTTAATCCTCCTCCTGGTTTGGATTGTTATTACCAGGTTATATTTAAGCAAATGAGTTCTGCACAAGCAGTATCACAGAACAGGTTACTCAGAGGCAATTTAATTTCTTCCATTACAAAACCTAGCAACGGAATCTCTTCCCTTTCTGCCTTTGTGTTGTGAAGATGTAAATTTTTCCAGGCAGGCAGGAAATGAAGGAATATCATCCTCTACTCATTTACAGGATTAATTCAGAAGTCAGTGGAAAGACTCCCATTAATTTAAATGGGCTTTATGCTGGGTGTTACACCTATAAAATAAGGGATGAAAGGTGCATGAGCAGGGGCTTGTGATCTTACTTCTTATCTTAAGTGCTTTAAATGTTTACAAAGTATTGGATGAGAATTTTTTCTGGTAAGTGAATTTGGCCTACTTCACATCATGAATTTATTGTGTTGGCTTTGATGTTAAACACTTTAAACAAGGTAAACGTCAGCTCTGTCAGGACAAAATAACTTACTATTTAAACTGTGACCTGAAATAAGTGTGTTTTGAAGTTTGTGAAGCTCAGAACAAGAGGTTTACAGGCAGATATAAAAGAAAATAAGAAGCCCTTTAAAACTCTAAGGCAAAAAATCAATTTATATAAAAGTTTTTCAATTCCTTCTTGACTAATTAGTCTCAAATTGCTATCACAGTGTCGTAATAGTGATTCTTCCCTGTGCAAGAGAAGACCCTTTCCTAACTGTCTTGTTTTTCTTGGTGGTGGGGTGCTCTTGCCTTTTATCTTTTTTTTATCAAAAAACTCTTTTGCACAAAGTAATAATGCTCCGTTTAGGTAAAAAAAGTGCAAATCACTGGTATGCTTACTCAAAACAACTTCTTCAGTACTGAGCTATTGAGGAAAAAGAATTAAAGAATTAAATTTAAATTGCTGCTATCTTGAAAAAATTGCTCTATAAAACTAGCTTTGTGAGGTTTTGCATTACCAAGTCTGAAAGATCTGTTATTTAAAGAAGGATAACATATAGATTTGTGGATAAAATATAGATTTGTTTTTTGAATTGATGGGCAAGAAAAATCAACCTGGTCTCTGAAAACCACTGAAAAATCGGTTATGTTCTTATACATCATTGTGGGTAACAGCAATATGGAAGCAGAACTGAAGGTGCAGTGTGAACAGAAGGCTCTGGATTCATATTGCTGAATGCACAGTTTGTCCTGAAAAGTCTCTGCAACTGGGTGTGACTCAGAGGAGAAAAGAGAATGCATGCTGGCTGTCAGAACATTTCTATTCGGCTGTCAGAAACACTTCTACTTACTTGGGAACTATGCAAATTAAGGTATAGATTACGGATCAATAATAAAAAACTTCACTGATGTTATTACACCTTGCGTTTTAGGACAACTGTTTCTCAGGGACTGTTTTTGGCTCTGAAAATTCCATATTGCTTTAATTTTAAAATATGGAATGTGGAGTGTGCTCTCCTAAATGAAGACAAATTCTCTTGGCAGGTTTGAAGAGATATAATAATGAGACAACTACATTAACAGCAAAGAAAAAGCTGTTCAGCTGTAACATATGATGTGCTGTATAATCATTTCAGCTTACTACATAAAGATACTCAGCTTTTTAAATCTTTTTTTGGATTGTTGCAAGTAGAAATACTTGTTTGCATTAGCTATATAGCTATACTTGTTTGGAGAAGAGTGGAGAATACAAGAGCCTGTAGTCAATTAGCATGATAAGCAACCCATGTTCCAAAGGTCCTGGGTCTTCCTAACTTTAATTTATTTAGAAGTTCGTGATGGGGGCTGTGTGAGTAGCTAGGGGCAATGAGCCAGGATTGGTGATGAAGAGGTGGCTGAGCTAAGCACAAGGGTTACACATGAGTCAGCAATGTCAGCAAAGAAAAGAGTGGTTCAGAGCACAGTTGAGATCTCCCTAGGGAGTTCTGAGAAAAAGAGAAGGAGGCCCAGGCACAGACAAAGGCAAGGAATTGAAGGAGCTTCCTTGAAAAGATGGCATAATATAAGAGGGTAGTAGAATGGATACTGATATGTGAGACTTCAAATTCCTACAGGAGGATCCAAATGCAGCCAGTGCAAACTGATGTCCTGGTGAAACAAATTACCAGGAAAAGCCACCATTAGGTAGACAGAAAATACTGCCTTGTGTTGCCCCATGGTGCAACATATTCTTGTAAAAGAATTTTTTCTTGTAAGAAAATGTGGTTACCACTTGAGTATCTCTACTCTCAGATCAGATAATCTGTTTGGCCTATTTTAGATTTTTATCTTATTTGCTAGCAATAAAATTGCTGTAATTTTAGGGAGTTTCCTCAGCAATCAAAATGATGCCTAGAATGAGAAGTTCAACAACAAAGCCTGCAGTTGTCTTTCAGTGAGTCTGACTGTGATGATTATAATTCTGCCATATGAAAACAGTCCATCTTCTTGTCTGGGATACTGGTGTCAGCAAAGATTCCTTCTCTGCACGTCTATAAGAGTTTCATACCTTTACATGATTGACTGAAACCATTGAAGCAATAGCTTTGCAATGCTATTACAAGGCCATGTCACCCACCTTAAGTATTTTTGGTTTTTTTAATCATAGTTGTATACATGTGTATTAAAAGTCTTTAGATAAGAATAATAACATGAAAAGGATGATTTTGCCCCTAAGAGCATCTTTAATTTCAAGCGTGCTCAGTTTTCCTCCAAGGATAATGTCTTTTAGGATTAGAAGTATGGAGACAGTAAGAAATTATCTTTTTGAAATAAGTAGTTAAAGTCCAAAACAGGAAGAATCCAGGAAAGGGAGATAGTATGTACATTATTTTGGCAATCCAAAGTCTTCTCAAACCACATAACTTCAGTTTATTTTTCAAAAATAAAAGATAAAGCAAATTTTTTAAACATACGCTATGGTTACATGTACTTGCTAACAAAATGGGTAAGAAAGCATTCACTCGTCCTGCAGCCAGCTGGAATGGCATAGAAAATATTTATGTTAGTGTATTTCTTTCTACTCCAAAATAAGGTGGCCACATCCAAACTGGTCCCTTGCCAGTTCCAACTATCCCGAGCTCAGGGAATTGACTGGGATAATGCTAGCTAGTGTGGGACAAAATCATGCCAAGATGCATGCTAATTAATCCAGAGTATGGATGACTTTATGCCAGTGCTTAGGGTCACACCCACCCACAGAGGCATGTAGAACACTTTGACTTTGTTCTTTTACGCAGTAAAACATGAAGTGGGCTTGAGCAAATGCGGTGGGCTGACCTGGGCCAGCAGCAAGCACCCACCCAGTCACTTGATCACTCCCCCAGCAACATGGGGAAGAGAATCAGAACATAAAAAGTGAGAAAAACCTGTGGGTCGAGGTAAAGATGGTTTAATAAGTGAAGGGGAAAAAAGCCTGCACCAAGTGATGCAGAAGCAGTCACTCACCACCTCCCACCAGCAGACTGTTGCCCAGCCAGTCTCCAAGCAACAGCCACCTTTAAAAGACCAATGCTGGTTGTGTTGCTGAGCATGTTGTCATACAGTATGGGATAACCCTTGGTCATTTGGGGTCGGCTGTCCTGGCTCTGTTCCCTCCCAACTTCTTGTCCACCCCAACCTACTCACTGCCAGGGCAGCTGAGAAACAATGAAGGTCTTGATGCTGTGTAATCACTGCTCAGCAACACCTAAAATATCAGTGTGTTAGCAACACTCTTTTTATTCAGAAATCCAAACCACAGTGCCATACAGGATTCTGTGAGGAAAATTAGCTCCATCCCAGTCAAACCCAGTACAGAAACCTAACAACGAACCCAAATGGAGTGTGTGTGTGCATGTGTCCCCCTACATGCCTATGAACAAAGGGGAACAGACACTTTAAATGTGTTAATATAATGTGTAGACATAGACACACAAATAGACATTTTTTTAAAAAAAATAATGCAACTGCATTTGGAAGTTGTTAATGGGATACACATACGTATTTATGTAGTTCACCAATTTTTATTGTTTCTTTTAATTGAAAACCTAATTTTTTTTTCTAGAAATTTATATTCTTTTCCTGTAGCCTTAAAATCAGAGCACATTATCACACTAGAAAAGCAAGTGGAGGTAGAGTGACCCTTGGATGGCTTATGCATTGCAAAACAATATTTTCAGCAGACAGAAGACAGAGGAGACTGCTGTACAGATCTATATCAGATCTTGTCAACCTGTGTACTTGAGAGTGAATGCAGAATGAGGGGAAAGAACAGAATCTCCGCTTTGGGCAACTGGCAGTGTCAATGCAAACTTATTATACAATAGCATCATGAATTACATTAATTCCTCTTATGGTTATGATATTAATTTCTAATGCCTTTAATGCATTAGCCATGGGTTGTTTCAGAGGCCATCCATTTTTTTGTTCATACAGAGATACACGTAATGGCAATGAAGCTGCCTCATCCTCAGGATTAAATTGCATTTGGAAGAAAGAAATTCTTAATAGAGGGCTTTATTTGATACAAAACATAGCTAAAAAAAAGGTTATAAATTTAGAGTCCCTCTAAATACAGAAAAGGGAAAACATTGAGTAATTATGTGTTTCTAATGATATTATTGAAATCTCAGTGATTTTCACATAGATGGAAGATTGTAGAGCTATGGATACACAGTCACACAGAGGAAATCAAAGGAGGCAGTTTCTTGTTATTTTATACCATGGCTGCTGGGATGATGGAAAATTAGATAAATCATGGAAGTTAAAAGAGAAGAGAAACAGTATCCACAACCAAAGAGAAGAGGCATATATACAGAATATATACAGAATATATACATATATATATAGAAGTTTGGTTAAGAATGAGAAGGAGAACAACAGGGTAAAAAGTCAGCTAATATTTTGATACTAGTTTCTATTCATTGCTTGCATAAGAAAGAAAAATGGCAAGAATTTTTTTCTTATAAAAGGTGAAACCACTTAAGCTGTTAATACCTTTGCATTGTCTTCCAGAAAAGAGGAAATTCTGTGTGGTACCACATTCATTCAATTCTCTTTATCTGATATGTTAAACCAGTAGGATAAAAGGTTTAATATTTATGACAAAGCAGTGTGGAAAATTTCACAATTATTCCTTTAGCATGATTTAAAAAATTTGTAAAGTTGCGATTATTAAAGAAGAATGCTATGACAACCTGGTTGTTTTAAAGGAAAAAAGAATGAAATGGTTTTGTAGAACACTCATAGGTAGCAAAAGGATCTGTATCTAATAAAAGCTCCTCTATCATATTACTTCAAGCCAGGTTTCTTGAATAAGGGGAATAGCAGTCTTTTTATTGGCTCTGGCTTTCATGCCTGTATTACACCTCCCTCTGCTTCTTCTCATAGAGCCACAGAAAAGGTTTAGCTGAGTTAGTCCATACTTATGATGGATGTAAGGTAATATGTCAGCACAAGCTGGAGGAGGAATCTGAGACATCATTACTTTTAGGATTGCACTGGTTCCTCACAGATACCAGCAGGAAGAAGGTTCTTCCTCCTGTATGTTCTAAATTCATTCTCCCTATGGAAGTCACTGTAAGGAGCCTTGTGAGGACCCAAAACTCTCTGCAAGGCCTCATATCTACTGGCTTCACTTTTGTTTAACTCCCAGGGAGTCTAAGAACATGAGCTTCCTGCTGGGAACAAAAGAGCTTTCCAAATGAGGAAGGAAAAATTTTGTGGAGACAGTGCACAGAGATTTCAGCAAGATGATCTACAGTGAACTGATGCCTAGCAACATGATAGCTTCCTTCAGGAGGGCATTATCTATGCTCTTAGATAATGCTTTCCAAGGAATTTGAAGAGCTTCCCATTGAAGATGCCTACAGCAATAAAAGAATTACAGTGTCTCAATATTTCAGGAAGCAGGAGGAAACCAAAAAGTCTACATGATCAATTGAATATAAATTAAATTCAATATAAATTTCTGAGCAGTAGACATCTAAGTAGTGGCAAGAGGAAGCAGGCAGTGTACAAACTCCCCATTATGAACATTTGCTTAAAACATATTTTATTCTTGTATCACGTGAAAGAAGATGGCCTGAGATTCCCACAGTTATCTGGGCTATTTAATCTGCTGCTCCACTCATAACATAATAGTGGCCACTTAAACACACGGAGAGGAGATATTAATGTTTAATAAGAAGGTGATTTGTAGTCTGTAATAAAGTGTATGAGATCACTGTGTGAATGAACATATATTTTGCCAGAAAGGATGGACTTACACAAGCCTACACCTTTATTGCTTTTACTTCAGTGTTGTGGACTGTGTATGCTCTGTGCCTGACCCAGGCTGGAGTCTCCTTGAGAGAGGAGGCCCTGGTGCCCTCCCTCTGTGCTGGTACAGAGCCCAGCATGCCAGGACACCTGATAAACGTGATTGCCAATAGCATAATCACTCAGGGCAATGCCTTGACAGAAGTTTAATTCTAGTTGTGTCTGTACCCCAGGGGATTTCATATAGCTTTCGGCATAAGTACATCAGTGAAAGTCAGGTAGTAAAAGAGCAAGTGCATTTTTTGAAGGCTTGTTTTATATATTAGTCAAAGGGCAAACAGAACTACTCAGTTTACAAAACTGCTAATTTATCTTCACCCAACATATCTGAAGAAAGACTGATTTTGCAGTGCTACTTACCCAAATCTATCATTGCTTAATAAATTACTCATGTGTTTCTGGCTGCCTCTTTTCATTGATTTTAGTTCTAGTCAGCTTTAAGTGTGCTGCTATTTCCTCATTCTTTCCTTCGTTAATATTACCTTCTCAATCCACACTAGGAATGTAGTTTCTAAAGATAAATTGTTTTCAGCCCTTGAAGGTGGCAATGCTGTGATGGCTTTATGGTAAGTGCTTGCTACTAACTACCTTAGAACTACTGTTGAATAAACTTCATCCAAAAGAAGTGTCTATTTAGCGGCTTTTTTTCCCTCCTCTGCTGTAAATAACTTTGCTAATTTTAGCCATTAAAAATACGGGGTTTTTTCAAATTTTTTTTGCTATTTTCTTCTGCATTTTGTTGGCCAATTGTAAGACAGCTTGCTGTCTATATGTGGTATGAAAGGCTTGGTTGATATTACTAAAATTCTTTTTTTAAAAAAACTTTTCCGGTGAGAACACCCATTTTAATTACTCAATTGATCTCAATAAACTACCACCAATACATTTCAAAACTTCCTCTTAGAGTTTCTTATTCTAAATAAAAAACTATCTAATATTAAATTTTCAATTAAATAAATTGCAGAGTTTATAGTATTTGTAAGAAAATTGCTGGTGCTTAAAAATATAAGCACATTCTGATGAAGCTGAAATGATGACACTTTGGCTTGTCTCACAGCACTCTGGTTTTTGCATGAAACATAACAGCCAACAGGATGCAGCCGATCATCTGCAATTTTGTCTGAGTGTTGGATACACATGAATCAGTCTCATCTGTGGTGCTTTTTAAAATTTACTTCCAGTTATTGTGAGTGACTGTAAAGACAAACAACTCTGCTCAGGATACAAATAATGTAATTTGCATTCAAATAAATTTTTAAGTGTTATAACTAGGATGCTCAACCTATTATTTTATTTTTATGTCATTGATACACAACAAAAATTGAAATGTGGAACTCACTGCTTTAGGATTTGAAGGTAGCCAAAGAGATAAATGAGTTTAAAGTGGATTAGAGAATAGCCTGACTGATGGATGCTTTGGATGGAGTCCTGGCTCAGAAAATCTTTAAACTGCTGACTGCAAAAAGTCATGAAGTGATATCAGAGATAGGATCACTCATTCCCTGTTTCTGTAGTCTTTCCTGTACGTCTGGTTAATGTAGACAGCACAGTGAATAAGGTAGATCACTGAGCTGAGCTGATACTGCTGTTCTTATGTTCTAAAGCTGGCAGGTAGCAAAATTATACCAGATAATTCTAAAAAATTCAGGTCACTTCATGAGGGATAAGAATTCTTCCAGTGTGAAGAAAATCCCTTTCATCTACGTGGAGAAAACAAGCTCTCCTCTGCTGTCTGTTTACATCAAGGTCCAGATCCTCAGTAAAACTCTTCTGTGCCCAGAGCAGCACCAGCCACTTTCACTCCAATACTGCACAGAACCATCATCCCCACTTCATTATCTCTCTTCCATCCCTCTTCAGTTTTAGCTTTTTTTTCCTCCAATAAAGAACATAAGTTTCAGACCTACTATTCTTACATGAAACTTTGATTTATTATAGCTAAATAGGATTTTCAAAAACAAATTTCCTCCACTTTCATAAAGATTTATTTTTCTCTGTGAATTTAACAGCCTTTTGAGGCAGTAATTTTGGCAGTTCTCGGGGTATAGTCCTATTTCCTGCTTGTTTGTGGGCATTTTTCATACAACAGCAGATGGGGGAGGCAAGGATACAGTGAGCTGGATATGTAAACCTGCCAAATAAGGAGAGCTTAGGTATAAAGTGTAATATCAGAAACCACTTGTTAACATACTGAGAATGTGTAAATCTGCTACTACAGTCAGTGAAACTGCTAGCTGGCTGGATGGCCTTGGAAAACTATTTTATTTTCCTGTCTATATTTGCCTCCCTCAACTATAAAACAGTGATGATGACACACACACACACCACCCTCACCAAACACAAACTCAAAACATTTTACATCCATGCATGTTTTGAATAACCGGATTGCAAGCTGGAATGTATCTTTCTTTTTTCCTAGTAACTTTTTCTCAAAGAACATGAAAGAAGTTTAGTGGGATGTCTTTGAAATACCTGTTTAAGGGAAAGGTCAAGTATAAAGCAAACAAGCACCTACTCTTCCAAACTCGACAGGTGTTTGTATGTGGACATTGTGTTTACCTTTCTATCCATATCTGTCACTCAACAGAATAATGCAAGAAGGGGGAGACAGAAACAGAGATTTTTAAAAAAATCTAAATAGGTTAAAAAATGTTGCCATAGAGACCAATTCAGACACTATAAAAATAGCTTCATGTATTGTTGATATTGTCCTTTTGCCTTCTGCTATTCTATCTCACTGAAGTAGACAGCCTCAGCAAGATGCCCAGAGTCATCAAAGGCAAAGTAACAAGTCCATGAAGGATCTCCCAGGTTATTTTGAATCTGCATGGCTATCTGCAAATTTGGGTTTAATTACTTGATTTAAAACCTAGTAACATAGCTTCTGGAAGCCAGGCCAAGAAATATGGCTCTTTATAGCTGTTTTGTTCTAGGAGCTTCCTGAAAATTCTATAAATTCTCTTCTTTTAAAATGAAAAACTGTATGTGCTTATATTTTGGGGTTTGGTTTATTTTTGTGAGTTGAAAATATAAGTAGCATTCTTGAAATTGAGAGCTGGTGATATTTATCTCTCATATTCAAATATTCTTATTGCATATTTGTAGCCAGTAAAAGCTATTTCAAGGTTTGTTTGTTTTTGTGGGTTTTTTTTCTTTCTTTCTTTCTTTTTGTAGCAAAAGAAAAAACTGATGATAACATTAATGTAGGATAAATTTTCTGTTAACATAAATATTGGTTTTCATATTCAATTTTGTTACAAGAATCATTGCCTGGTCTTTCTTGTATGTGCTAGACACATTTCTTAGACACATTTTTCTGCTTTAAAAATATGTATTTCTTTTTATTTAATTTATAAAGTAAGTTTTTAGGAAAGGAATGGTTCAGGCACTGAAATATACATCTTCAGAAAAAAAAATTCTTATACAAATAAAAAAGAAAAGAATTACACACTCGCATGTTTGTAATAAAAATGCACAAGTGAGAATAGCAGCTGCACTGCTTCCCACTTCTCCTGTGGCTTAACCCCATTAAACATGACTAAGTGAGCCTTGCACTTGTTTAGTTTATCCCAGTTTATCCCATTGGACTGCTTCACCTTGTTGTAACCCCATTTTCTAGTCCCTGTTTTGAAATTGATATGACAGGCACAATTTTACATCACTTCTTCCAGAGGTGAGGGATCTGAGACCTGTGCTTTATTGTGTTAACAAAGCCACTAGAATTAATGGAATTATATCTGCCAACACATGGTGATAAATTTTGAAGTACTCTTCCTAGGGCAACTGAAACTGAATGGGCAAGATCTTTGCTCTCTGTCTGCCTTTTTGTACTGGCAAGGGGATTGTTTGCCACAGGAAATTCCAAAGCCATTAGACTGACAGATATTTCATCCCCTTTGCCTGTGGGGTTGGAGTTTGGTGAAGGGAGGTTTGCAAGGCTCATCTGGCCCTCACAGCTGGGCCTGGGTTAGAATTCCTGCTAGGTATAGATGAGTCTGAGTGCAAAGCTCACCCTGATCCACAGCTGCTGCCCGTACTGTCTGGTCAAGAGATTTGTTTTGACTGTAATTTCTGGTGTTGGAAAATTTCGGTTTGACCACTAGAAATGAGTTGCACCTTTGTTATCAGCAGATGAAACAATGGGCTGGGCAGTGGTCTGCGCAATTTTTTAGAGGGGAAGACTCCAACCTGCAGAAGGATGAGGACAGTATGCAGAAAGAATGTCCACATTTGAGAATTTTTTCAGCTGAATCTGAAATATTAGGCATCTTTTACTTGCCCATCTATAAGGAGTGGAGAGAAGCATGCTGTCCAAAGGAGGAATAAAGAAAAAGAAACCTTGCTACACCACTCCAAAGATGAATTAACAGGAAAAGAGATTTCTGAAAGAAACTCAGCTCCATCTCTCTGCAGTAATAAAGTCAAGATTACAAATGTCTGTGTGATAAAGGCTACTGTGAGGGCCTTGCTCTGTCTAGAGACTTCAGCAGCATCAGGGGCTTGTAACATAATTGGCAATATCAGGCAAACGTTCTGATCCATGACACAGGTGACATTGCAGAAGACCCTCTATGTCCCTTCCCAGAGAGTCGATGGAAGAAAAGGATACAACAAAATACAAGGGACTTTTCATATTAATAGGCTAGGCAGAAAAAATATTTGATAATGCCAAATCTATTGGAGGGTTCCAGGAGTAAGAGAGAGGAAAAAAAAAGAAACAGAGTTTAGCTGTTGCAGTTCAGTCTTGCTGAACCCTGCAAAAACAGAATGTTAAAAGCAGGCACTAATAAAAGACAAGATAGCTGGTAGCATCAGAGATGCAAGATTGCCAGCACAGCTTTATTTAGACCCAGATCTCACACCAGGAAAAGTGAGGTCTCACGAAGCCTTAAAAAATAGCAACACAGTTTACGTGTTAGCAGCAAAAGAGGGATTTTATCAGGCAATATTGAGGAAAAGAGAAAGTCACAACTGTGAAGAATTAACTGAAGCCCGTCAGGGAAGCTGTGCATTTATAAGGACATGCAGACAAAAAAACTTGCTGTCTGTAGCTCACTGGGCATTAAATTGAATGTCAGTGACCAAAGTGTTATCACAGTCAGATGTTAGTGTAGGTTCCTGGCAAATCCACCCAGCTAAAGAATGGCTGTACACCTGCAGGAAAGCCCTTGTCAGGAAGCTGTGTATCTAATGGGTGCTGGTCACGGACCTGAACCACCTGAGTGCCTCTAGAACAATCATTCACACTGTCTAACTGCTGGTGCTTGTCCACTCTCTGGAAACAGAACTGGTTGTGGCTCAGACATGATTCAATCTGTAGTTCTAAATATCCAAATATACGACCAGAAAACGTGCATTTACAGCAGAGGTGTTAACAAATATGGTACATTAGTAAATACAGATTTGAGGTCCAAAAAATGGGTATCTCTCTGACTGGAAACATGAACTGGGAAATTCGTAAGTGTGACATAAATAAACAGGAAAAGCAGACATTTTTAGAAAAACCTTACTATCAAGAGTGTTTCTAATTTTAGACAATACCTGGCTATGATGAATAAATGGAGGAACTTATAAAGACTATTTTGAATTCTTACATTAATAGAGTCACATACATGACTTTAAAAAGTTAGAGGAAAATGTAAAATAAAAGAACCATTCTAAGACTATATATTTTTACAGAGTTGTTCTATGACAACAGCAATATTGGGTACAGTATCTTGTAATCAGCATGCCATAGACGATCACATAGACAAAGTAGTTGGAAGAAGACCAGGCAAGAGTTACAGCCACATGAAAAGTCTTTACAGAAAATGACTGATAACCTGAAGTGGAAATGGAGATACTAGCAGTGGTTTTTGGTTTTTTTTTTCCCTATCACATTATAATATTGAAAAAAAATATGAACACTCAGTGGAATTCTCTGGTTCAAATTTTTTGCATGACATTCTATGTTAGACTTTAAGATTTTGACTGGTTTTTTTAGCACTGAATGCAAAGGCAAAAACATTTATGACAGTGACCACTAACCACTGCTTAAATTAAGCAGCTACCAACACAAGAAGAAAATGCTTTAAAGAAAAATTTTCAGGTTTACATTGACCTTGTCTTGGAAACAATCCCAGCATCTGACAGTTAATTTCAGCAAATTAAGAGATGAATAACTAATGGACTAGACTTGCCAGAAACCTGCTAAATTCTGCCAAACAGGGAAGTATTAGTGAAGTCAGCATTTAAAAAACTTACTATTGTTTTGGAAAGACTGAATTGATTGCACACAACTGATAGCCAAATGTTGAAGAGACAGCACAATCTAATCCATATCGTACCTCAGGAAGAGATCTCTTCTAAAATTTGAGTGACACCAGGACACAAGCAAAGTCAGTGCACCAAGAACAATAACCTGTGTGGTAGCTTGTTCTAATTGAGTTCAGACACTAGAAGAATAAGGTGATGGAAATAAGCAAAAAAAAAATATACTTTGTCAGATTCTAGAAAACTCTTCGGCAAGGGGTGTGGAGAATTTTAGACTTTGGTTTTGGACTTGTTGTTTTGGTTGGGGTTTGTGTTTGGTTTGGTTTGTTTTTCCTAAGAAGAACATGGCAAAATTCCTGTGGCAGTGACTTTGCTAGATATACCAACTTGATTACAGTTTCAAGACTTCATCACATGCACACGAATCAAGTCAGTATTTCCAAAATGCAGACCGTGACTAGACTAACAAGCTATAACCAGGCTATGGGTTCCAATACCTGGCAGCTGGCTATCCATACTACTGGAATGCTGGCATGGACTTTGCCATGGTCTCTGCCAAGCCATATCACTCTGTGCCATACTCACGACACTTCACTGAACAGCACAGGCCAAAAGGCTGCATGGACACAACTTGCTTCTTCTGGAAGGCAAGAGCTTTTATGGATTACCCTCAGAGCCAGAGAACAGTTCCTGACCCATTTAATTAATTGCAGATGTATAGACAAAGCCAAAGTCTCTGAAACCCTCATAACAAAACATGGATCTTATTTTCTCTTTCTGAAAATATTTGATTAATGCTTCCCTTACTGCCTCAAGGCTTAATTTAGAAGCCAAATTTTTCAGAAAGTTTTCTATCATTTCTTTTTGCTCAAACATGCCTGGGTACTTATTATATGAAATATTACTGATAGCCCCTCTATCCCTCTGCATTAGTGAAGTGAGAAAAATAATATTTCCCTCCACAAGCACTGTAAGGACAAATACAGTGATGAATGTGAAACTCCCAGAAAATGAATTACAAGAACTACATACCTTTCTTTGAGTCAGAGAATTCTGGGGAATTTTAAGATAAAGACCAAACTAATGCATTTCTTAATTATCACTAATATCTTAATGGAAAATGTTATAAAAACAGACAGGGGGCTTTATCCTCTTCCAGATACATGCTTTCAGGAAATAATTTTATATTAATAATGTAATAATACTTACTAGATAGTTCTTATAGTAAAAGACCTACACTCTTTTCAGTTTTTTCAGATTCAGCAAGAATAACATTTGCATTTCTCCCCTTACCTTGACTGTGTATTACCTGTGTGTGGTTTTCAAATTTTCAAATTTTCTACTACTTGAACTTCTCTGGCCATTGCATGTCTTCATACTTATCCTTTCTCTTAATGAATAAACACTCACTGTCTTTGTATTTATATATCTATATTTTGTTTTTCTTAACTCTTGATTAATGTGAGTTAGAAGTGGGAATACTGTTGTTCTCATTTTGTGGCACTTCACCATTTATTCCTGTTCAAAAATGGTCTCTGTGGAGTCTTTGACAGTAAACAGCCAAGCCTTTTATTTAAGTCATCCAAATAACTACAATTTTTCATAATGTAGCACTTTCAACTGAAATGTTTTCAATGTCCACAATGTATCTGGCAGATTCCCATATTTTAAACAAGACCTTTCTTTCATCCCTGCACTGTTGTGTGAGATTACTACAGAATTAAATAGGGATTTGGAATATAGCAAACCTCACAGTCCAAATTCTTTCAGTTTATTGCCCTTCATAACTGCTGATGCTATGCAAAATGTATTAAGGTACAAGTGCAGAGCAATTAAACTGTAATATTATGCAAAAGCCCTTTCACCTTTCGTATTAAAATATTAGGTATCAATTATTCTTTTATTCACTGCAGATGAAACAAAAAAAATATATGAAAGCAGGAAAAATTTAGTTCATCTAATAGAAAAAAACTTTTGGTCATATATTTGCATTTACATCCCATAGAAAATTACAGAAACATGAATATTCAAAAATAAACATTGTTTCTACAGGTGATGATTCAACACTAGTAAAGTCATTCTAGGTGCAAAATGATAGATAAGATGGTGTCAAAAATAATTGAAGAACTGTAATTAAAGCCTTGTGTAAACTGCTGTGTGTAAAACGGTCTTAAATTCTGCAGTATTATCCTTGTTTGAAAACTGTTCTCTATATTTGAAATGGAGGGCCAGCATCAGTATCAGCTCACAAAAAAGCAAGAGAGTAAACAAGTCAAAGCAGAAATGAGAAGACCAAGTCTTCATCTATAGGTGCCACTTCTCACTGATGCACCTCTAGATGCCTACGCACGTATTTGGTATTCTCTTTGGAAAATCCCTCCGGTATTACACATGTAAATCCCCTTCTTTCTAGAGGGTGTGTGTGTGTAAGAGTGTGGGTGTTACTTTGTGTTTGCTACAAAATCATTTCTCATCCTGGTGGATGGATGATGGTTGTGTCAGATGGCTGTTACAGAAGAAAAATAGGAACATTGTTTCTTCCTCTTTTACATTAGTTGTTTTTGCTGGTCTAGCAACTTCACATTTCTAATAGTCTTGTTCTCTGTCGATACAAAAGTTTACTGTACAGTAATGGGAAACATCCTATTTATTACAAACAAGGGGCAAGATGGCTTACTCGACACTAAAAGGTACACTGATCAAAGTCACTTGGCTATTATTGCTATTGTTATTTCATGCAAACACAGTTTCACTGCTGCTTCATCTGATATTTGTATCTCATATGTCTAGAATTTTATATTCTCTATTCTCCACTGCATAAAGAAAAATACATGTTTGCATTTGAAGACAATAAAAATTGATGTCTGGCTTTGGACAATTTTGATACTTGTATATTCCCAGGGGTTTAAAAACAATTTAAAGCACTAATATAATTCTATGTGCCTTTTACATCAACATTAACTTTTTAATTGAACTTACGATTTTTTGCTGTATTTTAAATTATTTTTCCTTTAATCTTTCTAGGTTTTATTTAACCTTTGTTGTTCTATTCTTTCCTTTATTTCTGTTACAGCTATCAATCTCCTCTGAACAGACTGTTAAGTATTGACCTTCTCCTTCTCTCCTCTACAGTCCTTCTAGCCTCATTTGCCCGAAGCATACTTCTTTGTCATAAAAAACAACCTTAGTATTCCTTATGGGAATCTCAGATTCTTAATCAGTGAGGGGCACAACAACAACAAAAAAAGCTGTATTTATCTAAAGCTTCATTCTAGAAAGATGGATTTACAATTTATGTCCTATACAAAACTTAAATTTTACCACACAGATGAGATCATAACCAATTTAGTTGTGCAATCATTAGAGAAGGACAATACCCTATCATTCCAATACTCTGCCCCAAAAAGTCTAAGGCTTGCAAATTCTGCTGCTAGTTCCTACTTGTTCTATGTGTGTTACTGTTTTTTATCCAGAAACCAGACTTCATGAAGGATGGATAACACATCATTGCACTGGGTGCCAAGACAGATAGTCAGTGTGTTGGTACTCCTCCTGTATTAATGGTCCACCCACTTTACATCATCTTCTCCACTTTCACTTTAAATGCTTGAGTGTCTTTCCTGCATTCTCACTGAATACGAGCTGTCAACTCCCTTGACAAATCAGAGGGCTGGGCAATCACCAATCATCTGGAGTTCAACAAGGGAAAGTGCTGGATTCTGCACCTGGGATGGGGCAACTCTGGAGGTATGGACAGACCAGGGAATGAGATGCTGGAAAGCAGCACCACGTAAAGGGACCTGGGGGTCCTGGTCGATGGCAATTTGAACACGAGCCAGCAGTGCCCTGGCAGCCAGGAGGGCCACCTGTGTCCTGGGGGACATCAGGCACAGCATCACCAGCTGGGCAAGGGAGGGGATTGTCCCCTCTGCTCTGCACTGGGGCGGCCTCACCTCCAGTGCTGGGGGCAGCTTTGGGTGCCACAATGTGAGAAAGACATTGAACTGTTAGAGAGTGCCCAAAGGAGGGCAACAAAGATGTGAAGGGCCTTGAGGGGAAGCCATGTGAGGAGCGGCTGAGGGCACTTGGTCTGTTCAGCCTGGAGGAGACTGAGGGGAGACCTCACTGCAGTTACAACTTCCTCGTGAGGGGAAGAGGAGGGGCAGGCACTGATCTCTCTCTGTGGTGACCAGTGACAGACATGAGGGAATGGCCTGAAGTTTTATCAGGGGAGGTTTAGGTTGGATTTTAGAGAAAAGTTCTTCACCCAGAGGGTGGCTGGGCACTGGAACAGGCTCCCCAGGGACGTGGTCACAGCACCAGCCTGACAGAGTTCAAGAAGCCATTTGGACAGTGCTCTCGGGCACAAGGTCCTGTGCAGAAGCCGGAGTCGATGATCCTTGTGGGTACCTTCCAACTCAGTGTATTCAGTGATTCTGCAATTCTGGGATCATTCCATGTTAAACTTCTTTCAATTATTATGATAACCTTGCTCCTTAGGTAGGAATTTAGGCCGCTTCTATTCATCTGGTTTTGGTTGTCTGGCTTGCCTTGTGGCTTAAATGCTAATATATGTGATGTGCTAATATTGATCAAAAATAGGAAGAAAGCATAATGGAGCCATGACCTTGCTTCACAGTTAGAGAACTTGCATAAGATATTAGAAAACTTCACAGATATAAACGGACTTTTGTCTGATCAATTAATTATACAGTTTTGAGTTTAAGTTGCTCCTTACTATATTTGTGCTGGTTAATTGATAAATCTATACAAATGCAAGAATCAGATTTTAATGGTTTTTCCAAAAGACATCCTTGTTGAACTCTTTAGTTATACAGAATTACAATGAAATACTTACAGACCTTATTGGTCTTAAAAATGTATAGCTTATTTTATATTTCAAGTATAGCTTATTTTTAATTATATTTTTTTAAAGTTTCCTTGTTGATCAGAAGAGCGTTTTTTTATAAAACAGTCTATACAATATTTTGTAATGAGTTCTTCAGGAAATGATGTAAGTCATACGCTGTAAGATAAATGGGGAAATGAGAACTGAAAAAATTTAATGCATCATATCATGCTCTCTGCACAGCAACTCAGCTAAGCAAATGTGAACAGGTAACAAGCTCTTGTTTTACTTTCTATAAAGAAGGTGAGAAAATAGAGTTCAGACTTGTACAAGAAGGATAAATAATATTTTACATGTTAAATCCTGGGTTTTGTGCTGGAAGGTCCTTCAGTTAGTCCTACCATTCAACTAAGAAGTAATTAATATGACAAAACTTAAGAAGCAGCTATGATCAAGTAATTAAAATAGTAACTGATTATATCTTTTGCAAGTGTAAAGAAAAAAATTACTGCTGCCTCCCTTGCTCTGAGAAAACCCACATTCACTGTTTGGTCTTTATAAATGGTGGGATATGAGGCTTACTTTTCCCTCACCAGACAAAACCTGAGCTAGTAAGGCCAGCCTGGAAGATCTTTTTATGTCATGATTTTCAAAAGAGTTTATGGGTTTTTACTTATATGTTACTTATGTGAGTGATGTGAATTTTTGTAATGGCAGAGATACAAACGATATTACTTGTACAGCATGCGTGGGCAAGTAGAGAGAAAACTGCAAGTCTGATTCTTGAAATGGAAAAGCTTGTACAATATTGTCAGGATAAGGACAAAGACTGCTGTAAGCGGGGATTTGTAGGTATGAGAGAGAACACAATATTCCCAGTATTGGCAGATGCTTCTCTCTGAGTGGCTGTCATTAGTCTCTTAAGTATGTGAAAATAAGCTGTAATCCTCTACTTTGGAAAGGATGAGTTTGGTATATGAAAGAAACACAGCCAACCTGATAGTGGGATCTCATCATTAAGCTATATAATGTATAAATAAGTTAATTTTGAAGAAAAAATAACCTTAAAGCTTCAAGAAATCGTCAGTGCCTGGTGCTCATTCAGAGAGATTTGCTACACAGTTTACTCTGCAAGACTCAAATGCTTCTGTTGCAATAAGTCTTCTTTGCCAGTCGATCAAAGAGAAAATTGAGAGAGCGAGAGTAGTTGTAAAAAAATTTGCCAGCAGTTGATGGAGTGTAATTGAGTGTAGCTGATAGACTACCAGTAGCTTGCTACATGTTCTTCCCTTAAAACGAGACACTGCCAATGGTTCAGGCATAACAGGGAGGCGTTTCAAAACTTCATTTACTAGCAGACTTAGCCAGTAGCTTTAAAAAGATAGTGTTCCTAGGTACTCTAGTGCTAGCATGGGGTATCTTATTGCATTTGGCTTTGAGGAGGCTCCCTCTTCCCTGGAGGCTCCATGGGGCAGGTTCTCTTGGACAAACTGCTCTTCCTCTGCTGGAACTGTGGCCTTATCCACAGCCTGCATCTATGTGTCTTCAGTGTGTATTTCACAGCTGGGTCTTTTCTCAGTGGGGAAGACTGAAAAGGGGTATTTTTGGAATGAAAGTTGAAAAGATACTTTATTGCAGCTGAGTAACAGGCTAAATAATAGCAATAAATCTGTAAATCATTAAATAGGTGTTTCTACAAGGCTTTGTATGGTGTCTCTCTACTCATTAGGTCAGGTCACTAAATAAATTTCCCCTATTTGACTTGAAAAAAGATGAAGGCAGGAAAAAAGCTGAGTGAGAAAAGCTAGTGATGTACTAAAGTCATGCTTGTTGCATCATGTTCTAATTGTGTTTGATAGGATGGAAAAGGAAGGTACCTCCTGCCATTGTAATGCTGAATTAGGCAAACAGAGAACCTTGCTGCCTATACAGAGGTGGATAATGGGAAATGTCATTGCACAAGTCCATTCTGAAATATTATGGTATCTGGTTGTGACTTTTCTACGTTCAGGTCTTCCATTTTTCTCAGTTAGTCAGGTAAAAATTAATAACTTCTCTCCATTATTGTGTTAGCCTATATGCTAGAAGGGATGAATGCAAATAAATGCAGAAGTGTAAGCCTAATCAATTTCTGGACACTCAGTAAAACTTTAAAGATGTGTAGAAGATACTGGAGACTGTCCTGAAAGGAACACGTTGCCATTTATCTGATCTAGTCATAAACGGCTGCGAAGATTTGCAGTAATAGCAATATTCTTCTTACAATTTCAGTAGTTTATGCTCAGACTTGTCTTCAACATATTTTAGAATAAACTTGACATTTATGGAAAATATTCTGGCAGTAACTGAATAATTTTGATTTTGAGAAACAGATCATTTCAAAGTTTCCCCCTTTAAATGTCAGAATGTTTTAATCTTCATTATTTTTATACCTGGAAAGGATATTGGAAACCTCAAAGAGCACCATGATTGATACTTTTACTGATCAACTTAGAGTGCAGAAAAACTTGAAATCAATGTAGAAAAATAAAACAGGAGATATAATACTGTGCTACCTACAAGATGATTTTCTAGTTTTACTTTTCTCCCATGAACTTTAATGATTTAAAACAAATTTTTGGTGCAACTTTTCTTGTTAATAGCTCTTGCAAGAGGGTGACTGTTTCATTCGGCTGTGATTCCTGGGAGACTATCTGAGATGCTTACCGAGCCTTGCTGGCTCACCTTGGCAGGGAACTTGTTAGCTCTCTCCAAAGGAGGTAGGAAAGACAATTTTTTCTCAGTTATCTGAGAATGCAGCCAAAGAAAGGGAGATGGAATGAGCTGGAGTTCATTTTCCATTTCTGATTAATTTTGTGCTAATACAAATTTCCAGTAATGGATGAATTCAGATCCAGAAAAGCCGGTGTTGAGACCTTAAGGACCTTCTGTTCAGAATCTAAAATTATCACTGCCCTTATTATATTTTTCTATTTTTTAAAGACTTTAAATTCTGTTTTCCAAATAGGTTAATTTTCTTCTCTAAGGCTTTAACTCTGCATCAGTCATATTCCATCAATACTAAAAGGCACCAAAAAGTCAATAATTACCATAAAATACAATGTCATTTGTTCAAAATCTGAACTCAGAATAAGATTACCAGAACAGTCCTACACATTAATGAGTCGCGTGCTGTTTGTTACCTGCACACTTCCGTCGCTCTGCTTGTCACCATATTTTCAAAATATGAAGTGGTTTAATCTTCTGGCCAACACAATACCCTGACAATGCATATCCTCTGCACCCTTACGTAATTACACACTTTGTAAACATTTCCCCACACTCTTTCAGAAAAGGTGGAAAACTAGTGTGTGTTTTCTCTCTTTCTCAGGACTCTGTCTTGCTTTAAGAACCACAGAGCAGTCTGGCCTCAGCCTATGTATCTGTTTTGAAGTCAGTGGAGTGAGCTTATTTCACATAAGTGGAAACTCTAGCACTGTGTTTTAATTTCACTAGTCACTAGACTTCTGTGAATATTTAGTAGCCTTTACTTTATTATGCCTCTAGGTAGTCAATCTCAGATGTTCCAGGACAGGTCTTCATGTGCGGTGGCAGTGTATAGGGCACAATTCAGGAACAGATGCAACAGACGCACAAACACACACAAATCTTTTCAGTGTAATAAGTTTGGAGCTGGTCTACACATGGCTGTTGTTGGAACATGCTGTGCATTGGTGTGTTAGAAACAGGGCTGCTATGGGTGCCACCCAGAGCCCTTGGTCACTAGGGGACAGGGGCAAGGGAGGAACGCAAAACAGTGTCCCCTTTTTCTTATTCTTGTGGTCTCAGCTGGTCCAGCTGTTGGCCTTGCTACTGCAATACTAGTACTGGGCTGAGAAGATTGTATTGAAATGATCCTACAAGGGCTGTTAGACACAGCCTTCTGACCATTTTAACTCTGCAGCTTGATGATAGAGGAGTGTATCATTTCAGGAAAAAAAAAACAAAAAAAAACCCAGCATGAGCAGCCACAGTTAGTTACTAACCTAAAACTGTTGAATCAAAAGCAAAGTACGTAGACTGATGGGATGTTCTTTGTCAGATGAAATGATATAAACCAGATCTGGCACTATCATAAATTGGCCCGATGCTGGCAAAGTCAATGGAATTTAGCCTGCTTATTCCAATAATCTACTTGGCTCAGTGCCTTGTGGTCTTGCCTCATGGGGCACTCACAGCACTAAAAATTGCTTCATTTTAAAGAACAGTGATGATATATACAAAAGTAGAAAATGTGTATTGCTGAAAATATGTTGTCACCAAAAGGTGCAGAAAACAGAAGAAAAAATATTTACTCTGGTTGGTGGTTAGTGAGATCAAACACAAAGAGTCAAGGCAATTAAAAGATTTCAGTGGATTAAAAGTCTCCCAACTGATAGATTCTGAGGGTATTTATTTTCAAAATAAGAAACACTGAACAGTAGTAAAATACTTAAACCATCAATTATTTTCTACTGTACTGAGGAACTAATCAACTAAAAAAGCAAGAGAATAAATTAAGTGGTGGTGGGTTGGTGGAGTTACTAGTTAAAATAAAGATGAAAAAGTTGAAAAATCATGTTTTGTCTGGTTGGAACTCAAGTCTTGCTCACAGTCGTGACAAGGCAAGATGAGAGCCAGAGACAGAAATAAACGTGTGTCTTGCTCCCCCCACAAAGTGGGAGGACTGACCTGAACTTGGAAAGGGCTCTCTGTGATTTTAGAGCAAGTAGAAGTGCTAAGCTTGCAGCGGTGACCTGCAAACCTCTCCTCAATGCTTTCTCATTTTCCAGTTTAGACACTGCTGACTCAGCACACTGATATCTGTGCACACATTTTTTCAAGACTCCCAACATTTCATACACTTGGAGCAGTGGAGTCTAGCCATCTTATGTAAGGGCACAGATGGCATTACCTTCTATGGCTTTTCTGACTAAAAACTTCCATATTACTGAATTAACACCTACATTCTTGCTGCAGATCTGGGCCTGAGATAATATAGCTGGCTCAAACACTGCTTTATAGATATAAAAGATATGAGATTTTAGACAGGCATTGAATTAACTCAGTACAAATTAATGTGCATAACATGATACACATGACACTTTATTTGTTTGTATATGTCTGTTTCTCTAATATAGTTATTTTTTATGTTGGTCATAATTTCAAATTCTTAACTTCATTGTTGCTGTGCAAGACAGAAGTATTAAGAGGTCATTATTTTTAAAAAGATTATAGTAGTTAGAATTCACTTATGTACAAATATAATTCTAACATATAAAGGGCATATTTATACATGGCAAACAACCTGGCAGAAATTTAAGTAAAAATACTATTTTGGGTTTTTGGTAACTCAATTAAATAGCTTTTTCTATTGTAATGTACACTGAAAACAGTTTAAAATACACTTTAAAAAAAGCTACAGAGATCTTTCTCCTCTATGTCTTCCCACATTCAAGAATAGAACTACGAATAAGATTCATAATAAAGGTCCAAGTCAGCAAAAATTGAAACTCTCTCGAGTCTATTCTCTGTGCTGCTAGTGCATTAACAATGGTATGCTCATTTAGCATTAAACAGACGATTGTACTTGACATTATGTACGAAAAGCTCTAATCCTGAAAGCTTGAGTAATCTAAAACCCATCCCTGACAAGATTTCCCTGCTGGAAGCCTAATTTCAAAATGTCAGCCAAGGCTGAGGAGCCATATATTGCACACTCATTAAATGTAGTAAATCCATTACAAACTTTTCAAAATCTGCTATAATCTTGCCTGCAACCCTGGAATGGGTGTGAGACCATACAAAAATGAAAAAAAATGTTGCCTTTCATGCTATGTGATATACGAAAATGAGACTAAATAAGGCCAACATCTTTCATTTACTTAATTGTATAGTCTTTAGCCAAAATTTATCTTTCTGCAAATTAAATGATACTTCTCAACTATTTATGTGATCAGAAATCTATAAAAGCTCTGGCTTAAAACAAAACAGTGAAAGTTCACATTTTAAAAAGATATTTCTTTATCTCAGAGTATATCATAAGTACATCACAGGAAAAGGATAATAATGACAAAAAATTAGAAAGAATCTGAATGTCAACAGCTTTTATCAGCCTGATTTCTTTTTCATTTAAATGAAACCTGACACTGTGGTTAAGAATCTAAACAAATCTGACGTATATGTTAAATGTACCATTTCAATGGTCATAGTTTGCTAGAACATGTGTATAGAAACCAGTGTTAGAAATTAACACTGATGAGCATGCAGACCAGTCGGTGTGAAGAATGGGGTACGTACATTTAGTTCCTCCACGTGCCAGGGAGCAGCGCTGTGCACCAATCCCAAGGCATCCCTGGATGCAGCACTCCGTCACCGGGAGCAGTGGGGCTGTGTACAAATCTTTCACCATGGAGCAGCCTAAGTGCTGCTGCAGGAGTGCAGCTGATGTGTATTCAGGTAAGATTGAAAATTCTCCAAACATATGATTACATCCTATTACAATCAACCAACAGCACATTCCTGTTATGCGAAGATAATTAATAGCAACCCTTTCATGCATAAATGCCTGGTATGTTATAATCTTTGTCTAAGAAGGTGTTACTAACAGGCAGTTTGGTTTCACACAGGATCAGAAGGGGAAAACAGTTTTAAAAATTTTAATTATCTCAAGTTAGCATTTGAATTCCACAGATGCTGTTTTGTATAAATTAGTCCTGAGTTTTACTTTCCATTGGTTTCAGAAAAGCAGGAGACTCCTAACCACATTTTACCATGAACACTTGCAGTACAAAACCTGAGAGTGGGAGCATATGAATTTACCCCTTTGCCAAGAGCATAGCTTCAAGAGGGAGAAAAATGCAGTGCTAGGTATTTTTTTGTTGGGAGGTTTTCTCTATCACTGTAGTTTTGGTGTGCTCTCAGAACACAGAATAGGTTGGGCCCTTCAGAGCTGGTGCTTGGGGGAATATCTGATTTCTGTATCATACATGGCTTTGGAGGCAAGCAAAATGTTGAACAGTTCAACTCCACAAAGGGGATACATTTTGAAGCAAGTCTGCAATTGTAACCTGGAAGTCTTGAGATATAAAAAAATAAATATTTTTTAAAATTTTAATTAAAGGCATCTGAATTTAATTTCTGAATATACTGAAGTCCTTTCAAGTGTTTCAGTCCGTCCAGAAAGGGCAAAGCCATGAAGCTACTAGAGTTGGCACAGAATTTTCACTATTTTCATTAAGTCTAGACTACTGAAGTTCGAATGATATTTTACCCATATCATTGGGTATATACCCCGTGCAGCGTGCTTAATACTTAAAATACAAACAATTTTAAAGCCCATCATTTATGCATCTGTGGTATCTTTTGCTACTATAAGTTAAGCTGCCACAACATAAGTGGATTTCATGGCTACTGTGCTTGCATATTAGTATTTCCAAGAAAAGAGTAAGTTATGAATACTGTCTTATTAAGAAAATCCCAGGTTAAATGTTAAATACCGTCATAAATTCTCTAGCTAGATTAAGAAATAAATCAATTCTTTCTACCCTAAAGGTAGAGAAGGTACTGAAAATCAGGCTAAGCCCTCTATGTTACATGAACTTGTATTTATGCATGGCAAGACCAGGAACAGAACAGCTGCAAAGTTAAAGTTAAATCAGTTTAGTATTACATTGCAAATCTATACAAATTATTCTCCTGCTGAGATGGAGGAATCTAGAGGCATAAAGAAAGTGGCACAGTCACTTAAGAGAGCCCAGCTTGTCACTTCTCCTTGTAAAAGGATTGGAACACCCACTGTCCTCTGCGAGCCTTTAGGCAAATCAGCCCCACCAGCTGCTTAAAAATGTGAATATGGCAGCCTTGTCAGTATTGTGATTGCTCACAGAAAATCTTAATAGAAAGAGTAATAAATTCATCTGGATATAATGTCATGACTGCTTAACATAAGACATGACTCAATTCTCAGATCACTGAAAAGCAACTGCATCACTGTGCAAAATCAGATCAATTCAAGCTGCTTGCCCATGGACCTGTAACACGTTCACATCTTATTATTGCCATAAAAATTGCTGATACTTCTAACAAAAACTAAAATTCCATGAATGTGAGAGAAATGATACAGGAAAACACATGATACATAGAACCAGGTGTCAAATATGTAGAATACGTAGAAAGATATCCAGTGTGCTGGTAGAGCAAAAACGTCACCTGTCACTGGCACCCTCATTAAAAGTCTAAACATTACTTTGAACTCTGAAATATTTCTGAACTATGGAAGGCTTATTATTAATTGAATTCTTCTATTCAGTTGATATTAACCTCAAATGAGACTGAGGGAATATATAAATGATATTATGCATCCATATGCATTAAAATATTGCAGTATTAAACAAAAAAAAAAATTGATTTTGTGCTTTGATTTCAAAAGGAAATAGACATTTTAATAATTTTCAAACATATCTTCAAACAAAGGACATAAACAAAATAAAGTGTATTACCTTTTGATTCAACAGCATATATTGTATGTTCCCCATGTCCCTATGTTCAGATATTTTTGTGAATTCTTTATCGGTATCTAGCACATTGCCTTTGTTTTCATCATTTGCTCATATTGGAAATGCATCAGTGTTGCATATTGACCTCAGGATTCTCTGCCTGGTTGATCTAGTCACTAAAGAACTGTATTCTACTCTCATACACACTTATAGATCCCATCATAATCAAAGGAAGTTGTGTATTAAAAAAAAAAAAATTATATATTATATGCTGGATTCCTGTTTGGAACATCCTACACATATTAGCGTACACAGGCACATATGCACACACATATACATGCACAAAGAAATGCTCTATAGGATTTAATAGAGTTCTTAAGAATTTATTGCAAACTGCTATGGATTTGTGTTTTTTCAAGAGATGCACTGAATATTCTCTAAAAATCTAAACCAAAGATACAATAATTTTTTAAAGAATAATGGAAATATGAAACATTTACCCTTTTGAAAGAAACATACAGGAATTTTCCATAAGGGTGTTAAGTATTTGGACTGTGAATTGTTACTCATGAGCAATGACTTAAAAACTAATTAGTTCACCTAGCTGGTTGATAATCGTTACTTTAGCTTTTTTACCTTGTCATAATCATTGCAACAAAAGACCTGTCTGAAATGGAATTGTTGCATGGGTCCCAGAGCTTTGGTAGGGCAAGAATTCACTTCAGAATTAGTCTGATTCAGTTGTAGGTGCTAGTGACTATCAAATTCTGTTGATTCAATGTCCTGTTTACTATAGCTTTCTATAAATGGTTAGATTTTTTCATTTCAAATCCACTCTGCAACTCAATATACAGAAAACGGTCCCCTAAGAAAAAATGGCTTAAAAAGAATTGAAAAACAAAAGGGATTTCTATATGCATTGCGAAGAAGAGCATCCCACAAGAAAACAAGTTAATACAATGCAAATATAAATTTTGCTTCTGTGTTGGATCTGCCACAATTAGTTTTTCATGACATTTTGTAAAAGTAGAGCAAATGTATGGTATGCTGTTATTTTGGCAGGCATAGTCAATACAAAATGGTGTTCCTTGGATGGTTCCTATCTGGAACACCTTAGTCCTGTCCCAGAAATATTTGTGAAACTCCTGAGCCTTTCTCCACTCTTATGCCAACATACTGCTGAATAAATAGCCGTGGTTTCCAAAGCACTGCAGGGTTTTAAGCTTAATTTCAAAGCTCTGCAGGATTTCATGCTACACAGCCCCCACTATAATCTGGGGGTATTGTGCAGCTTAGAAAGCACTGTATGGAAAATCTGCCCCTAAATGAGAGCTGGGAGGGAATTAAACCCTCATTTGGAATTAGAGAAGCCAAGAGAACAGCACCCATTCTATTACTCTTTGACAAGCAGCTATTAGAAATGAAGAAGGACGTATTTGCTAGAGTATTCAAACTACTTTGTACTGAGCCCTTGAAACAAAGCAATTGTAAACTAACTGCTTAACTAGGCAGCAGAGGCTTTATGGCCTGTTTGCATTTTGAAAGGAATGCAAAGGAGTTGAATTAGACTTCAGGATTGATTTTCACTGTTTTTCACTTTACCTAGTGATTCATACTGATGTGTGCTGATTGTGATGGTTTTCAAGTAGCTCTGCTGTTACACTCTTCCTGCCATTTTGCAAGGATTTACTGGCTGCAGGTACAAGTTAACATCCAGCCCTGTTTAATGTTCTTCAACGAGCCCATAGTTTAACATTGATTTTAAAAGGCAGATTTTAGTAAACACAGAAACATGGAAGTGACATCATGGTCTGAGCATCAATCTAATGTTCTGAATCTCTGACAACACAGAGATAAAAAAAGGCCTAAGATCAGCCTGGAAAGAGGTTGTTTAATAAACAATCTCTTTATTTATTTACTGAGTTCAATTTTATCTCTTTAAAATGTTTCATTCTGTTAACAGATTAAAAAAACACCCCACAATTTTTTAAAGTAGATTTGATTTTTAAAAGGTAGTATTAGCCATAAATTAAGCAAAGAATGCCTGGCCTACTTTAGAACATAACAGAGTACTTGAAGATACCAGTACTGCAAGGGAGATAGTGATGGTCAGCTTGCTAAAGAAAAAAATGCTATATAGTGTGATTTCCCATAATAGCTAAAGCCACACAGGAACAGGACAGGCACATGCCAGAATGAATGGTTTCCTGAGGGGACTTCAGAACAGGCTCTTACATCATTAGGTTCTTTTGCACCTGTGCATGAGGCAGTTTCTCAGTCCTACTCTGTGCCATGGGGCTGCAAAAGTCTCAGTGATGCATTAGATTGCTGCCTGGCTAGGATAAAACCCCCCAGCTAAATTACTGGGGGGTAATTAAAATACTATTAAAACAGTTAATTTTGAGTAGAAGCCTCCTTAATTGATTCCATACTATGCAAGATATACTATATATGACATCATTGCATACTATATTTCTATATTAAATATATAGTAATATAATCTCTGCTCCCCACTGTCTTTTAAATTACAGCTCAATAACAGAAAGAAGAACAAAACATTTTTTATGAGAAGCACTGCAATAGAGAACTGCTTGCACACAATATATGTCCCACTGGCACATGGTAAGAGTCTTACTGAGCTATCACATCTCATAACCACACTTTATTTCTCATTTTTCTATCTATCAGGCAGATCTACTGCATTCAGTATTTATAACCGAGCTTGAAATTTCTACTTATCCTGGCTGAGAAAGGGAATTTGATAATTTCAAGGCACCAACAGAAGAGGATAGCCATTACTCTAAAGAGATTATCTGCTGAGAAGATTGACAGTTGAGTGAAAAAGTGGACAAGAAATGTAGAGGGACAAAGTGAACAGGAAGATCTCTGCCTCTTAATTTAGAAAATTAAAGAGAGGCAGAAAAAGGGGGTGGAAATAGAACAGAGAAGGAACTCTCCTTCTTCTAACATCCTTGAGGAAATTGCTTCTGTCAGAGTCCAGGCTGGAGCAATGGGCAAACCCTTCAACAGACCAGGAATGTGATGAGCTCCTCTGTAAAAAATGATCTGGAAACAAAACATGCCCAGCTGGCCAGAGCCACTAAAGACTTGAATACTGTAGTTGGATGCTGCTTCTCTTTCTTATGAGTTTCAATTTCTTACTACCATCAGAAAAATTTTCACCAGTGAAATACAAATACTGAAGAAAACCTATATGATCAGGAGGTAAAGCTGGTATCCTGTAAGCTGTCTTTCTATTTGAAAATGGAGAAGCCCTGTGTTGATGTTCATGAATTCCCAAATATTGGCTTTGATTGTAATGTTGGATGACAAAGAAACAGAACTGGCATCAAACAATGGAAAGGATGAGGAAAGCCAGACCAAAAGCAGAAGATCACAAATCATAAAAGCAAGGCAAGCAATTAATGAAGAAGAGAAAAGAATTGAAGGGAAGATAAGAAAAAGAAAGGACAACTGTTGAAATCAGAGACTATGTAATGGTAATTTTTCTTTCTTAGCCTTTAGCTTGAAAACAGATTATTTTTTTCCACATGCAGGCCTGAAACAGGCCTGAAACAGAAATCTCCCGTCACTATGAACACTCCTTGCAAGGAGTAGATAAGAATGGAAAATGCAGCCTTCAAAACTAGGACCATGCTCCAGGACAGGGGCAGTGTAAAGTGGTTGTTGGCTCCTACCAAGACAGCCTGGCTGAAGAATTCTCTCTCCTCCTTTCTGACAGCGAGTGACAGATATTATACACTGCCCAATAATCACAAAATCATAGAATTGTTAAGGCTGGACCTCTGAGATTATCAAGTCCAATTGTCAATGTAGCACCACCACCGTGCTCACCAGTTACCTTCATTTTTCACAGTAACTAGGAAATAAAATAGTTTTACTGTGACTCTCTTCTCCACAGAGGTAGAAGTACCACAGCTCTGTTTTCACAAAAAAGGATTTTTCCTTGGTGTTCAAGTGGAGAGGAATGGGTGACTGTCTTGTCTACTGAGCATGTTGGTCAGTTCTCCACTCAAGCTTTCTATGGCCTGGAAGGCACTGCATATAATTAAAGACACAGTAACTGTATTGTTAGTAACACATTATCTTAGTTCCTAGTATTTTTCTTCCTAATTAGAAGTCATTAGCATATATAAACATTCTTTTTCCAAAATGCTTTGAGCTCTGTTCCAATTTAGATTTTGTTATTTTGAATGATTAATAACCATAAAAATATTAAGCAAAATGCCACATGTCCCAGTAAGCTCAAAGAAACATAGATGTTTACCATAGTTTCAGATGGAAAGCATATGCTTCTGTATTGTTTTTAGTGTGTGACTTCAAATTGTTCCTAAGTAGCAAAATTATCACTGACCAAGCCCAGGCATTTTATTATATACAAATTATGACTCATTAAAGATTGTATTAGCAGCCTTTTAGAGGAAATAAAATCTCTTCAGTTATTTTAAGTCATTAACTGCATGGCTAACCACATGATTAACCCCTGGCTCTATGTCTCACTGAGTCTTGTATTAAAAATTTAATGTATATGGGATGCAAAGAGTATCCATCTAAAACAATATGTACTAACAGATTATCTGCAGAAAAAAAAATAGTGCCTCAGTGGGAGGAGATGAATTTTTATCTGACACAGAGCTATCCATGTGGAATGCACTAACATTAGAGAACATCTAAGAGCAGGGAGTATCTTAGAGAAAGTGAGAAATGTGCTCAACTCGTGATCACATGTGTGGCCTTCTAACTTGTCATTCCTAACTTTTAACTTGTAAATCCCCAAGGAGGTTTTTTCTGTCAGATTCCAGGTTGGAGCAACAGACAAACCCTACAATAGCCCATGAACGTGGTGGGCTCCTTTGTAAGAAATGCCCCGCAGGCCAGAGCCTCTAGAGATTTGAATACCATAGTTGGATGCTGCCTCTTTCTCATGGGTTCCTGTGCTTTACCATCATCACAAAATTGTTCAAAAGTGAAACTGAAATGCTGAAAAATCCTACATGATCAGAAGGTAAATCTGGTATCCTGTAAGCTGTCTTCTTTATTTGAAAGTAGAAAAGGCCTATGTAGAACCCCCTGAATTCCAAAATGTTGGCTTTTATTACACTACTGTTACATGTATGCATTAGTATATAGAGTAGAAGTTGTGACCTTTCTTCTCTGGTATGTGTTTCACTGGCATGTCAGCTTTTGAGGCCTAAATATTTAACCACTCTAATCTGCTCTACATGAGGAGTGCTCTGTGGGTGACACTTCCAGACCAGTCGGAAGCCTCTGCAAATGCAAAAAAATAAATTAAGTCTTTGGTCCCACTCATGTATGACTGTAATCAATAAGAGCAAAGTTTGTCCCCTTCACAGCACTACTGCTTCTAGTACAGCTTTTCCCTGTAGGCGACCCTCCCTCACTGCTAGGTGGAAATAGAGCATCTTTTTTGCTCCATTTTATCTGTCAGAGTTTCACGTCCAGCCTTTTTCATAACATCCACTATTTGTGTGTACCAATCAACATTTCTATGGTCAAAATCCTCATTAATAGAGAGAAAACAGTCTTAGTACAGCTGAACGGGTCCTCTGTTTCTACCGGAGAGGTGTCAGATACAATGTGCTGACATTGAGAACAGAGTGCAAGGCTGATACATTTACTCAAGCTCTTTCCTATGGAAGGGGGAAGTATGAAATAAGTTGAGGTTCTGACCGGAGCAAAATATAAAATAAAAATATTTATATCCATTAATAGATCAAATGGAAAATTTGTTGATGTTGGAAATACTCCCAGAGCCTTAATGATAGGTTTATTTTTATCAACAACAACAATAATTAATAATTAATGCTATATGTCTCTCAGATGCATCTTGGCAACTAAAATTAGCAAGTATAAAACGTTGCATTTTAAATTATATACTTAGCAGTGATGTCTCCAACAAAATCTTCCAGCCTATATAGATATCCATCACACTCTGGATGACACGATATAGCCAAATTACCTCTGGAAAGTTTATTTGTATTCTCTCTGCTCCTCAGCAGGGAATTCCCTTACTGATGCTCTGTGATCTACACAGATCAGATAAATCTGCCTGCAGAGCCAGCCACTGAAATCGGTGCCAGCCTCTGAACATACACCAGCATCTCTAAACCAACTGGTACTTACAGGTTTAGAGCAGTGTAGATAATGTTTTATTATAGATCTGTTCTTATATTCTAGAAGCTGCAGAAAAAAAAAGCCTCTAGCAGACCATGGTGAGAGAACCAGAGTGCCACAGGGGAGTATTGTGCATATGAGCCTAACAAGAAGTTTGGAGAAGAAGGAAATTAGGGACTGCATTGGAGGGATACTTGTTTTGTGTATTCCTAATCATTTTTTATTCCCTAGATTTCAACACCATTTAGGCAAATTCCTTCCAGAAGTTTAAGCTTTTATAGCACTAGCAGATTTCTGCCCATCAGTTTCTAAGGGAGACAAGTGAATCCAAGTGACCTAAACCAGTCCTTCTGGACGACACATGATGACAGGTTTAAATACAGAGAACAGAAGGACCATGAGCTGAGATTAGCAAAGCCCATGTGAGTTCTTATTACTTAACACTAAGAGAGTCTATCACTGATGGATACCTTAGTCCAGTTGCACTGAGTGTAGCATACACATATCTTGAATGGCAATTCTGTAAAGTGCTCCTTTGACAAGAAACCCCTGATTTGGTTCTTTGGCTCTGCTTTGCTTATCATACCTATCCACTGAAGTATTGAAACTTCAATGAACTGAGATCTCTTTTATCTCCAGAGGCTCCAGCACATAATGAAGTCATCATCGCATAACGAGTGTCATATGAGCTGTATTAATAACTTGTGTGCATGCTCCTAGCCATGGCAACTGCAAGGCAATGCAATTTGGCTTAGTTCTGATTCATTTCAGGCTTTGCATTTGCTACTGGAAAAATGTGTGCACTGGGATTAATGCCACAACTCGAAGTTTTGAATGCTTCCTATTTGCAATTGGCAGAAAATTTCCTGCAGTTAAAAAGATATGTTTGATTGCTTAATGGCTAATGTTTAACAAGGACAGATACATTCTTTAGGTATACATGGACTATGATTGAGCCTTCTCAGTAAGGTTTAAAAATCTGTCTAGAAAATGTTTTACTAGTGTTAGGTATTATTGCCAAATCTTCTTTCCAAAAGGAAGAATCCTTTAGAAATGAATGAAAGCAGACACTTGATCAGGTTTAAGTCTTATATATTTGTTTCTGCAGTGATTTTATCAGCTGCGGTTTCTGCATAACTACAGGAGACAAACTGAGTCTAACAAAAGTTCTTTTCCATCATTAATGTATTGATACCAACCGCTGTGTTGATACCAACGTCTAACTATTATTCCTAGCAAAACCAACGTCTAACTATTATTCCTAGCAAAACTGTTTTTCTTCCATTGTAGTACAACTGCAATGCCTTGTCAGATCATTCAGTTCGGTAAAATGTTATTAGTATTCTGTAAGTACCTTAAAAGATAAGCAGTGTCAAAATTAAGGTTATATAGCAAAAATTAAATTGCTAACACTCAAGCCTGAATTCTGATTGACTTGACATAAGAGGATATACAATAAAAGACAGAGACTTAAAAGCCCTCTTAAATATAAGAAGTGTAAAATCTAAATGCAAATAACAACAGCTTAACAATTAATCCCATCTTTTTAAAACCCAAGTTTTAATAGTTGTACGTTCTGACACATCAGGTTTTGTTGTCCTGTATGGCTCAGCTAAGCTTGCTAAGGAAGCCATTCTCTTTCTAATCTTTTACCTAACTTTAAGTGGTATTTAAAAAATAATATACACATTTAGACTTCCAGGTTAAAGAAATTATTTAGCAAATATGTGATAGGTTGCAAATGCAATTTTTCATGAAATGAAAAGCATAGAGCACAAATAATATGCCATGCTACTAATTAGAGACAGATATGTAATCACTTACTAATGGAACAACATTTTGTGCCAACCTTATTCATACTTCCTTCCAACTGCTGGACTCCTTGTGCCAGATACATTTCAATTTTCTTCAGGAGAGAGAGATACTAACATGTTTTCCATCCTGTTTTTAAACGCAGAAGTCTAGTGCAAGCTGAACTTTCCTGACATTACAGGAATTCTATCAGTTTTAACAGCTTGAGGCCCTTTTATTACAAACATGTACACTTCCCTGCAGGGTTCTGGAAATCTCACAATTACATTCATTAAAAATGTCCATGATTACAGCCAAAAGCATGCTTTGTAAATTTACCTTTACCATTTTCTTTCAAGAATTATTCTGAGCATAATTTTCTATTAAATTCCACAAAATACCTACTTATTCATTCACAATGTCAGTTTGATATGAATTTTGACAAAACCATTAGAAGAGAAAAATACCAGAGCACATTTACTGTCAAATTTGTCAGTACCAGGCTTAATGTCTATGGCATGACTCACCGAGACTCAACAAAATAAGCATGTCCATGAAAACAAGTATAAAAAGGTCATATTTCAGCAGCAGGCTAAAGTTTAGAAGCAGTACATACCTTTAATATTAGCACCAAGAGGATCTCTAGGTACATAATTTTGGGTCCCCGGTCATACCTAGGAGTCCCTTTATTTGACAAGCTGAGGATCCCTCCCTTGACAAAACCCTGCAGTGATCCAGAGTCTACCAACACTGGTCTTTCTCATGTCATAAATACGATCATACTTGCTGAATGCTGACTTCATTGACTTGGGCACACAATGACCAATATTTCTTTCTCAGAAAGAAAAAGCAGGAAAGGTCAGAATTCATGTGATCATCCTTGTCTTTCCATCTAATGGTTAGCCTCAGTCTAGAACAGAGATTTGTGTACTTGTCCCGCTTCCCATGAAATTTCACTTAACATCACCTTGAAGAAAAGATAGGAAATGGAAATGAGAATGAAACTGGTCAGACCAGTCAGAGAATCAGATCAATCCGATGCTGATAAAATGCTCCCATTGATGTGATTGCAAGATATAGGGCCTAAAAACTGTGACCTAGGAGAATAAAAGGAAAAAGATGCAAAACTGTACAAATGAATTTCATAGTTCATGTCAAGGTTAAAGCATACCATATGTTCCTAAAAATATGCAGACCCAACAGGGAGGTGTAGCAATGTATAAATAAAATCCAGTACAATAGGTAGACAATCTTTTGCAACAAATTTACACTATTATTTGTTAAATGATAGTCCTTTAAAAGTGATTTTGTTTTTTTATTGTTTCATTCTGTTATACAGAAAGAGTAGTGATGTAATAATTATTATTGTAGGGCATAAGATTTACATTACATTTATCTCAGAGTTGTGATTTCTGATGTATTATTTTAGCAGATATCTATAAAAAAAAAAACTTACCGTGTTTCTGTGTCTGTTTAGGTTTATTTGATAAAGGAGTTCTATGCTTGGATTCTTAAAAAGGGTAATTCACATACGAAAATCCATTGGAAATTCAACTTTCATTTTAGAATAACCAAGTAACTTAACATTGGTTATGATGTTGCTGTTGTTATAATTATTATTTAAACCCTTTATTCTTGTGATGTTAATTGCCATGGTAATGTAATTTTAAAATCATTTTTACCATTGTTTAGAATTGTTTATTGTTTCCTCTTTCTTAAAAGTAAGATTATGTAAGTGAAAGACATGAACATTTAACTGTTTGTAGATTGATCTGTTTCCCACTGACTACTTTTCTATTTCCATTGAAATTCAAAAAATAGGCAAAAGAGAGGTGTGAAAAAGGTGTGAAGTCCAAAAATAGCTGCTTGAGTCATCAACAGATTGTCTGAAATAATTCAGAAAGGTGCTTGTTAGAGGATGAGCTATTTTCCTTAGGGTTGTGGGGGTGAATTCTAGAGGAGAAAAAACTACTCTAAACAGGTTGTGAAGATCAAGGAGGAAAAATCACACAATTTTTGGGAAGAGGAGGACAGCAGAGTTACCTCAGGAAAGTCTGAGATAACAGCATCTAAGAGAAACCTGTCAGTGCCTATACAGAGGTCATTGACAGGATGAAGCCAGGTTCTCCACAGTGATGTGTAGTGGGATGACAAGGGACAATGGGCATAAAAAGAAACAAGAGAAGGTCCAAACCAGATATATGGAAACACATTTTGACTATGAGGACAGTCAAGAAGTGGAGGAAGTTTCCCAAGGAAGATGTGCCGTCCATGCCTGGAGGTTTTCAAGACTTGATTATTATATAAAGTCCTGAGCAACCCATTTTGACCTAACAGCTGACCCTGCCTTGAGAATGAGGTTGGACAGATTTTCCAACCTGAACAATTCTGTGATTCTAAAATAGTTCAAAGAGCTTTTTAAAAGGTTCTGGGGATTGGAGAATGAGAACACATGCTCCTAATATCTAACCAATTTCTTTCCTGTAACCTGCTTACAAACAAAATGTCTGTTTTGTTTAGATAGAGCAAACTGAATGATAAAGTTGATGTATTTTGATGAACAGTCTGACAGGCACTTTTGAGAAGAATGTTACCTTCTCCTCCGAGGCAGGTAACAGTAACCTGAATGACAATGTTTAGTGATCTTGGGTAAGAAAGATCTGCTCCCAGAGGTTCTCTTGAGAATCAAAAAGCAGGTAGTTAATTCAGCTGATGTTAACAGGTTTTGTCAGAATTTGGCATGGTAAAACAGTGTTGCTTAAACAGACCTACTCCTGTAATAGTTATTCAGTTAAATTGGCTTTTCTCTCTTTGGTTGTTTCTGAATTTTGAAACACACAGCAGGCAGATGCATGTGGTGCAGTGCACTCTGACTCCTGACCTATTTACTGGTGTGTTTCTAGGATGGATGACCCACACCAGAGACTCTCTCGGTCAGCTGTTCAAACAGCTGTTACACAAAGAAAAAGATGACAATCAGCAGAGTAGGTGTTAATTTGGAAGTTGGATACTGACAAAAATGGAAGGATATATTTTCCCGGGCTTCAGCTACTTAAATGGTATTCCCTTTAAGTTCTACAGAAAGACTTGAAATATGGAGTGCTACTGCTTGACATACTGATTTCCCTACTTCCTCATTGATTTTCTAACACCACCTTAATGCTGTGTTAGCATCATTTCTCTGTTCATTCCATCTGCTCTGAGGTCTCCCCCGCTGTTTCCTAGGAGATATATTGCCACGATGCCTGCATCTGTAAGTCAGTGGCAGATATGGGGCAAGAGCCACGTGGTTAGAGGCAGCATTAGTATCACCTGAACATTTGCAGGTTTCTCAGGGGATCCCACCACCCACCGTCTCTCAAAACCTGAGGGAGCTGTAGTTTCGCAGTCAGCTACTTCAGAGTGCTGTGGGAATGGGATGCTTGGGTTCTCAGCTTCTTTCCACTTCTACTTGTTTCTTTCAACTTAACACCTCTATTAAAAAAAATACTAAAAGTGGGTTATTTTTGTCCAGTCAGTCTATTTAGTGAACATTCTAATCTTATTATCTACACATTTTTATGGGGTTTTGCTTGTTTACAATGTCAGGCTACTGACAGTTTATGTTATGGTGATCAGGACAGGCCTTTTTCATATCCTTTAAGGTATGGTCTAAGAGATGAATTTCAAAATATAATAGTAAGCATAATAAAACGAATATTGCAATTAAATATGGATGACACAGAATATCAGGGTTACTAAATCTTGCATTAACATCCTCCCTGTTCTTTCCATGGTAGGCACACAGAAATCTGACTACAGCTAACAAAATGTACTGAGTCTTATGGCATTTTTAAAAATATGACACTTTCTCACAAGTGACCCAAACTTCAGCAATGAACCCTTAATTATAGCCAGAATCAGATTATATAGAATATAATTGACTTTTTCTTATATGTATAAGGAATTCTACTGTTTATTTCAAATTGTATTTATATTTTTTTATTTCACAGGAAAAATAGATATACAGGCATTTTTTATATCACAAAGAAAATGTGTTTTTGTTTAGGCAAAACTGTGTAAAAACAGGATATTTTCTGAATGTATACAAAAGGAAAGAGAAGTTATGAAAAAAATCCACATAATATTAATCAATAACTTATGGGGGGTAGAGAATCTATTCATTAAATGGGATCAGAAGCATAGTAAAAGTTTATAGCTTGAACATTAAAGGTCCACATATAGAAGAAATACAGCCATTTTTCTTGATGGCAAGAAGAACATTGGGAAACATAATATAGCAAGAGTTATGGTACAGTGAAAGCTACAAATCACTGATAGATATTTCCTAAAAATACCTGTCAGTCTCTTCAAAGAGAGTATGTAATGCTTTTGTAGATGTTAGGGACACCTTATAGGATTTGTGAAAAAACAGATTTTTGAGCAATTAGGTTATAAATGAGAAGCTTTACCCTTCCTTAGTTCAGGAGACTTAATTTCAGAGTTAAAACGAAGTTCAGTTGTTAAAGTGTAGCACTTGCATTTTGTCAAGTTTAAATATGATTATGTGGCTAACATTTAACAGTGGAAAGAAAACTAGAGACAGAAAGAAGTACTAAAGTAAATTAATATGCTTCTCAGGCACAGTATAACACCAACTATTTTTAAACAAGATACATAATTAATTTCATAATATTTTTGTGATTTCAGCCTTCAGTGACCTGTATTTCAAAACACAATCTGACAAAACAGAAATCTTTTACACAGTCTGAAACATTAAGAAAGCTTTCAATAAAGTTCTGTGTTTTGAAAGGTTTGGGGAAACAATGAAGAAAGCAGAACATTTCTCAGCTGTGTCCTTCAACAAAATGCTCAACAGGTTTTGCTAAGAAGGAACAAAGGGGCAATGCTTTTTTGTTGACAAAAGGCTTTCTGCAATCCCAATCCAAATCTTACAAGAGAAACCCTACCCCCCTCCATGACTTCCATCATGAACTACTCTAAAACAAGCTGAAAAGACCCTTGACTTAGACCTCTGTTCTATGTTGGTATCCTCAGGTTACTAAAACTGGACAAAAAAATCAATTTTAAAAAGGTAGTGTGAGAAATGGGAAATCCACAGTAGTTTGAAAGAATGTAAATTCCTTCTACATGTCCTTAGTAAATATTTTGTCCATTTCTGCCCATGGGACATGATCTTTTTTACTGAAAAAAGCCAGAAGTTAGTTGAACCAAAGAGAATGCAATATTCAAACTCACTGAGCTTTCATTAAAATAAGCTTTTGCAAAAACATCGATGATATACTCAGCTTTCAAAGAGCAGAGCTAAACATAACATTCTAGAATATATATGATTTATTTAAACCAGAAAGAAAATAACAAAAACCTGTACTTGTCTAGACCAAGACACTCAGTATTTTCTTCTTTGTTGTAGATGTCAAAGGGTGTACTAAAATGAGCCACAGAAATTTCTTGGCAATTGAATAGAATTGAAGTGAATAAAATTAGTTGGTGAAGTGTTTAATACAGATAAAGGAAACCACAAACTCCAAACAAATCAACAATATGCTGTTTGCTATAAATACATCTTTGGTACGCTTAATTTATGTACTGTTCTACTTCAAACTGGAATTCAGCTTGGACAACATTTATGAAGAACTACTCATAAAGGAAATACACACAAATACAGAGCTATGGACAAATTAAACTCAGAGCAAAACTAAAGCATAGAAAAAAGAGATATGCTTCAGCACTGTTAATATTAACACCATCATGTGGACATTAACTAGGTGCCTCAATAATATAAGAATAGTATAAACAGAATGAGAATGGAACAGAGTAAACAACTCAAACTTGGCATGTTATGTTCATCAAATATTCTCCAATACATTAAAATACAAAAAAGGAAGACCTCATCTTTTTGCCATAAAATACTACTTCAGCCTCTACTGATCAAACAACTTTTGCTGACTTGAATATTATATTGTCGCAATAAAATATTCCCAAGATTTCTCCCAACATTTTCAAACACTAAAAACTCATTTGGTTTCACTTCTAGTAAATAATAAAATCTCAGAAACAAATCTAAAATGTTTTTAATCTTAAATCACAGATTAGGACCTGATTTTCTTTCCAGAGGTTCCACTTACTGATTCAAATTTCCAGCTCACCAAAATGAAAACATGATTTTTCCTTCAGTTGCCAGTACTGCAATCTAGATGTATGGACTAAAAATCAGAAACTGGCTTCTTGGGGTCATATATGATCATGAAAATGAAAAAAAAAAAATCAGAACTTGAATTCAGACACATCTGATGCCTAAACACATCCCTGCTTACAAACAGAGGGAAGTCATACCTAGATCTGATTGCTTTAATTTGAATAAATTTCCACTGAACAGTGGCGTTAGCTGGCCATTTTTGTTGATGGTGCATTCACAGGTCAGCCTCTTGGAGCTACAATATATTAATGTATCAGTCAACATTGTGATAAAAATAGCTTTGGTTTGTAACAAGGAATGTCTTGCTAGATATATCAAATGTTTTTTGCCTTTGATGCATTAGAGAGCTTCCCTGGCTAGAAGTCCCTGTTTGTTAGATGTATCAAAAGCAAGATGTGGACTCAAAAATAAGACAAATGTAGCAAGAAGTGTTATTTCACAGTAATTTTTCAGACTTTATATTAAAAATATAAACTTTGTGATGTATTTTTTTTTCTGTCGATTATTTCCTTTGACATCTGCATTTTTGGATCTGTTGGTCTCAGAAGTATGTCAGTGTAATATCTCTGTGTTTTGAGAAGTTCAGGAAGCAGAAGTGAGGGAGCTCAAAGAGATTAAGATTAATAGAAAGGAACTGGATTAAGGGCATGTTTTAGTTCAGAGTTCCCTGAGTCAAGCATCAGAGAAAGTCTGCCAGCATACCTAGGAATGGTGTTATCCAACACAGTTGTTCTGATGCCCTCAAACTCTGATTCTACAGTGGCAACATACACAGGAACTTGCAACTACTGAACCATATCTATTCTTGAATTTATAATAAAATATTATATATGACTATGTATATTAGTTCTGAAATTCTAGGGAGGATTAATCTGGTACTCTGGTACTCTGAAGTTGTTTGGCGCATTGCTTTTTTCCCTCCTGAATAAAATCTGTGAGATTTACATGGGTTTCTTCTGGAAATCCATATTTTGTTTATTTGTTCCTCTACACACTTTCAAAACTTTAAAAGCATATTAATATCTTGACTTCAATAATTTTGTTTTGTGCTGGAAATGACAATGCTCAGTTTGGATATGTGATTTGCATTGAATTTATGAGAATTCAGGCAGCTAAACTTCTAAGCACTTATTTGAAAAGAAGTAATGATTAATTACAGGTGTGTTGTAGAAACATCAGTTATCCTATAGCAGATGATGAACATTATTTTGTTAGATATTAGAAAAATTAAGATGAGCAGTGCACTAAGTAGTTTAACACAATGGGAAGAAGAACTACTTTACAAGCACTTGCTTACTTCAAAAATTAACAGCATTCTATCACATACTGCCCAGTTAACCAACTGCACACTATTTTCTATTCCAAGCAGTCCTGTAGTTATGGTTAAATTTTAAGCAACTACTTATTGCCAAAGCTGCCTAGCATCACCATGCATTGGGTGATTCCTCAAAACACTGGCAAGCCTGCTGTTCTACAGGAGAGGCACAAATGACAATGATGTTCAGAGAACAAATTATTAATAAAACAGCAATACATCACTAAGTAAGGTATGCAGAGTTATTACTTTCTTATAGCTACATCAGTCAGAGATCTAACAGTTCTATGGCTTGTTATGATGTCTGTTTCTGCACATTTTCAAGAATCGTACTCTAACTTCTAAGCAATTTCTACTTGCCTTTTGAGTACCAGTGTGTTAATAAAAAGACAAAAACACTGTAGCACAATCCTATTACAACTATTATAATGAATCAGAATTTGTGCTTTTGATGTTGAGCCTTTGAACTTTTTTTGCTTTGAAATTTAGTTATAAAACACACAAGTCTACCACAGAGAACACAGCTTATCTAGAGGGAACAATACCAAAAGGGAATTTCAGAAGGGAAAAAAAGACTATGAAAGATGGTAAATATTTTCCCTTGTCTCTTAATATTTTACCAAAACCACAGATTCCTATGAGTATAGGACTAAATGGATATGATTGTTTTAAGCGAAAAACAAATAAAACAAAGATATTAATCTTTAAGGGCAAATTTAATACAATTCATCTCATACCTTGTTATGTGTCTGAGTTTGTCCAACCAGGATAAGGATATTTGATGAAATAATTGACAGGCAGAAATTGATTAGAATTATGGATCTCTCAGATCTGATGTATCTGTTCAAAAAAACAAAGAGAGGGTACAACTTTTCTAAAAAGAAAACAACTAGTACGTCACACAAAGCTTTGATTTTGTTCTTGCATTAAATATTGGAGGTACTCTGAAAGAGAGGTGCTCTCCTTCATGTGCTCAGAAAGAGTATTAGAGAGCTATCAAAATAGAAGCATGAGAATTATGATATTTTGATAGACATCCCACAATTTCCTCTTAGTATCTTGATACATTTTAAAAATAATCTACCAGTGATTCTTTTGAAAACCGCTGGCAACGCTGTTCTAACACCATACTGACAATAATGGGCTTACACGCATTCATGTCAGGAACTTCTTATGCTCTCTGCTTGTCCCTGGGAATATCCACAGCTGGCACAGACCACTCATAATTACTAACTTCAGCAAAAATATGGTGATTTACATAAACAGAAAATTTGGTCCATGATGCATAGATAAGATGGAGGTTGGTGGATGATACTATAGCAGTGAATTTTGAAACACGTTATTGGGATAACGATAACAATAATCTTGAAGTTCCAATACTGTTGATAGGTGCTATAAGACTGGATGTCAAAAAATAGCCAAATGTGTACAGAAAGAATAAATTATAGCAGTGAACATCACAATCTCCCTTGAAAACTTATCATATCCATTTTACAAATATGTTTAAGATGAAAAAGTCAAATAGTCTTATCACATATTACCTTTCAAGGTGCAAGTTTTCTCATTTTTCTGTATACAGCCTTTTATATGCTTCAGGACAGAAGGAGAATGATTATGGTAAAAAGTGAAGTACCTTTCTGACCTGATTTTTGGAGCTGTTAACAGTAAGTGTTGACTACTAAAATAAGCAAAAGTTAAGGGTGCTCAGCTCCTCTGAAGACCATGTCATATCTTTATATATTCTATGACCCATACTGTATGCTTCTCACTGGAGTTCAGTTAATATTGCTGTCTTGTCCTGAGCTGTACACCCATAGCTGACTCTGAGGAAGTAATAAAAAAGGCTGCTGAACCCACAAGAAATGCTGAGCTTTGGACATCAAAAGAATTGTAGTCCTTTTTGCTTGCATATCAAGAGATACAGCATTTTATTTTTTTAGTTAGACAGAACAAACCTGATACCACAATCCACATTCTTCCTTAAAGTACAGCAACATTCTTAAGGCTAGTTCTAGGTATTTGCAAACAAGTACAAAAAGCACAGTGTCTTTGTTCACACAGACAGCACGCTGCTACTTTCCAACTTGTTAACTATTGATTCACCTGGGCCAATTCCCAACACTGAGTGTCCGTGGACAAAAAAGCACTTTTGTGGTTGAATAAATGCAGTGCAAGCAGGAGCTCACAACACTGACTTAAGGCATAGCACATAACATTTTCTCTCCACTTAGAAGTTCACAGATTCATAGAATCATAGAATCACTTGGGTTGGAAGGGAACTTAAAATCATCTAGTTACAACCCCCTGGCATGGGCAGGGACACCTTCCACTGGACCAGGTTGCTCAAAAACCCATCCAAACTGGCCTTGAACACTTCCAGGGATGGGGCATCCACAACTTCTATGAACAACCTGTTCCCCACCCTCACAGTAAAGAATTTCTTCCTTGTATCTAATTTAAATAATGGAGTAGACCAGTTCCACTGAGCATGACAGTATTTCTATCCAGTGCTAAATATATCAGGGAGTACAAAAATAACACTATAATTCTTCAGATGGGAATTATATCCTGAAATACTCTCATTCTTAGTTTTGACAGACAACTGATAATTTTTATAGTCTTTTATCATAACTTATGTAACTAGATATTCTTAATAATTACATATATTTCTAATCCTGTGAGTCTCTGTGGTACATAAGAGTGATAGAGAAATGGGTGTAAAATTATCAAGCTACTTCTAAAAGTAAAATTCTACTGGTTGATTTTATATTACTCTAAAATTTATTGTTTCATCCCCTTGTTTCTTATTACTTTCATAGGAACGTATTTTTCATTAATTATTGAAAAAAGTTACATGAGAATCCATGTTCACTTTTTAAAACTATTTATTACTTTCCATGAGTTTTCATCTTACTTTTGTGTTTCTTCTGCACTTGGACATCATGCTATTTCTCATTACTTCTCAAATTAATTTACTCCATAAGTATTTATTGCACTTTTAATTCAATATAATATTTTAATATTGTAAACTCAGGATGGAAAGAAAATCTATCACTGGAGTGTACCACCACACTATTTAGGACTATTTAATTTTATGGTCTTTATTCAAACTTATAACTGATGTGAATAAACTCAAAATCAGTTGACTGAACCTCCTTAAGTGTGCCACTTTGATACGCTTATTTTATCACGCATAAGTTTTGTTTAAGAATGTAAAGGGGAGAAAAGCAGTTGAAGGCATAGGCCAGAAGCCTCGCATGAAATATACCATATATAAGAGTCCTGTTTTCATTTAGCACTATGAATATCCCACCAAAAGAGTGATACCATTGACACTGAAGAGGAGAAGGAAGAGTGGGCTATACCATCATCAGCAGCCCAGGACAGTTAAACTGATCAATCACAGCAACAAATTTAGGCATCAAAGCATGCACTACATTTTCCTCTTCTTTTTCATTGTTTGTTTTTTCCAAACAACAAATGTGGGATCTAATGCTCCCTTTAAACAGCAATTCAAATAAATAAAACAATGTATTTAGTTTTCTCAACCCATTACATACCTCCATAATGCTGCATAGACAACTGCTAGAGTGATCAAGGCCAAGCAGGAAAGACCACTGCCTACTATTAAGGTCACTGAGGGTGTACCAGATGATTCCATGATCTGTAAGTTACAACAGACAACCATGAAGAAAAAACATCCCCCAGCAATTAAACCAACAAGTCGAGTGGAAAAAAAAAAGCGAAAAAGCAAAATTAAAAGCAGAAAAACTGTCACAGATAGTTTCAGTAATATTGCTTATGAAGAAGAAATCAACTTAATTCCAAAACTGATCCCTACATAACTCTGAGATCTGCTTAATAGATTTCTCAGAGGCCTCTGAGCTTTAAAATGCCTTGTAATACTTGCACAATACTTTGAAAAATAAACTACTATTATCATTTTATAATATTATTAATATTAATAATTAATATTAAGTTTATTGAACTAATACTAAGTTATTTGAAAAATAAACTACTAATAAATACTAATGCAGCAGGAGACTATGATGTTAGTACAAGTTTAAATAACTCTCCAGTTAACATTAATTAAAATATTTATTTCACTTCAGAAGTAGCAATATTTAGAATCGTGCATTAAAAAACCAGCTTGGTTTCACTCTGATATATTAAAGATCATCCAGTAATTATTCCCAGAACTTGATTCATGCTTGTTGCAGAATGACCAAACTTTCTGACTTTTAATAACTTTGACTTCAATCCACTATTCTCACATGCTTAATTTCCTTGGGCCTGTGATTGCCTAGAAGGAATGGCAAGATATCTATGGCAACAGTATCACAAGCCTTCATAAAAAAAGCTAAAAATTCAGAATTACTTCATTTTTACTCTGTGTATTAATAAAAAATAAAATAAATGCATGACCTTGAAAACAAAACTAGCTTTCCCTGCTGTAAGGGAAACTATTATCCTCAGATATCAGGTCAGTTTTTTCCTCTGTACGTATATGTGCTCATGTTCTGAAATAGACATGAGTTTTGCTAATAGATATGGAAAAAATTTAGATGTAAAAGTTTTAAAGGATATTATGCCAGGTTTACCAAAATGCTTTTTAAGCTTCAGGAATGTATTGTAAATTACATTTGTCAAGGTATCTTTTGTCACCCAAATAGAATATTAGACAGTTGTACTTTTAGGCCAGATCTCAGGCAGAAAGCAGTATTTTATTTCAACCACTTTTTTTTCCAAATGGATTTACTTTGCTATTAAAAAGAGTCTGTTCGTATGTTTCCAAAATCAGGAAAATGAAATCATGCTTTAGCAGGATAGCTTCACAAATATTTGTTTTTCAGCTATTTTTACATTCAATAATATTGGGAGTGTCTGCTTATACACTTGGTGTCCCCTCTTTCTCATGAAAACTTGATTATTTTCTTCCATCCTATCAACAGACTACATAGAAAATCTGTGCTGAAAATGTCCAATGCAGATCTGCAATCTGGTTTAACTACAGTATCTAGGGTTTTCCTACCAAGAGCAATAATAGAGACCTGTACCTTCCCTTAATTGTTCAATACAAAAGTTTCCTATACATTTGCACCACAATTACTAGGCTTTCTCTAAAAAAAAAAAATTATAGAGTTCGAGAGCATTCAAATTTCACTAGGATTTAGCTATACCACAGAATCTGGAATTCATTTATCTGAGACACTGTGGACACCAGGAGACTAACATTTGACTACCTGCAATATTAAACAATTCCTCAATGCAACGTCTGCAATATACCTGAGAGGAAAGCTGGACCAGCTCCCCCCTCCCCCCGCAGTCCCCCCCGCATTCCCTTTTGCATTAAAACTGGATTATTTTCCCCCCTCTTTGTTACTTACTATTTCTCTAGGTTGCTGAGCCAAAATGGCGAAGGTAGAGAGACGATCACATAAGCATTTCGTATGGGATGCATCGGTAAGCACAGTTTTACATCCCTGGGTGGACCAGGTTCCCAAAGAGTCGTTCCTGCAAAGGAGAGAGAGAGGAGGGGGCGGGGGAGAAGGGGGTGATTACTGCCGGCGGCCGGTGCCGTGAGGAGACAATGCAGCGGGACGGCGGGGAGCGCGCCGCGGAGTTGGCGGGCGGCGGCGGGGACTTGTTGTGGGGCAGGGCGGGCGCGGGCGCGGAGCTGTCCGGGCGGCGGTGCTGAGCGCCGCGNTCTTTTCCTACCGGCTCTGTTTCTGGCCTTTTGTGAGAAATGTGGTGTTCGGTAGTTGCAGTGTCTCTTCTGGTCCCTTTCTTTTTCCACTCCCCACCCCCCCTTTCGTGTGTGTGGCTAGGTTAAAAGCATGTGGTTCTCAAACGTCTGTCTGGGTTATGCCAGTTGGACCGGGAGATGCCGCATCTTCTGTTCTGACTGCTATTTTTGCTGAGGATTTGGGGTTTTATGGTTGTTGTTTTTAGCTAGCAGCCTTAGAAATTTCACCCTGGAAACGGCAGCATCAGATGCCTCCAACTCTTGCCTTAGCTCCAGCAGAGGGGTGGATTTCAGTACAGCAGCACACATCACCAAAGAGACACACGAGTTCGCCCTCCAGACATCACTCCGTCAACTCGCCTTTCCCCGGCTCCCTCCCCCTTCTCGGTTCTTTTTCTTGGGGTGGCAGCACCAAGCTAACCCCAAGCCAAAGCAATCGTTTGCTGGCACCTTTCACCAACCACCCCTAAACAAAACAAGATGATTAACACAGCCCCTGAATTCAATTAGACATTCAATATGCTAATGCGAGGTCTGAAACCCACCCCAGCAGAACAATAAAAATGGTATCAACCCACGTTTTCTTTGTGCAAGCAAGGAGAAGGAGAGGGAGAGACAAAAAAAAATCATCTCTCCGTTTTCCTGAACTGCAGTAGGGGGTGAAATATTTTCTACAGGAAAAAGGGGTTGGTTTCAACTAAAGCAAACATATTATCTTTACATGTGTTATATTTAGAGAACAACTGCCTTTCTTTCATCTTTTTTCCTCTCCTTTCATGTCCAAGGAGCAACTGCAGTGACTCTGCTGCCAGCAGCAGCGTGTGTGCTGTCAATTCCTGTCCATTTCCCCTCAGGTCACTAAGGGACTTTAAAAAAAAGAAAAATGAAGGTCGAAGAAACAAGGTGGGGGAATAATAATTTCCAGTCCCTGTGACCACCCTTGTTTCACCTCTTCTGCCTTGACAGCACACCTCTGTAAGAGTTTCTGTATGCCAGGGCCCTCATGCAAAGGCAATTTGTTATCCCAAGCCTGCTCTCAGAGTGCAGTTCACCCCAGGCCACCTCAGCATTTTGTGCCACTAGTTTTTGAACACACCAGATGTAACCCTTACACACTATTGTCTTCGAAACAGAATCCTGTAATAAACAAAACAAACAGCGACTGAGGGAAACAATCGAGAGAAAATGACCAATTCTTCAAGCCACTAAAGCGGTTTATTAGCTTTCCCTCACAAATTGTGTCTTTCAGAGACCCATAGGCTAAATCAACATCCACTTTGAAAAATATAGTTACATATTTTAAACTCAGAGGCCTTATCTTCTGGATAACTTAAGCAATTTATTTTATTAGCTTTCTTGTCTCTTCTCTTATTGTGACACGCATTTAAAGCCAAATAAAATGCGTTTATCTTAAATATTTAGGATTGATAGCTTAAGAGAAATTGACATATTTAAAACAAGAGGATGGTATTGTTCATCCTGAGAATAAGATTTAATAAATTGAATTCCCCCTGTGCTGAAAAGCACTGGATGCACAATAGATCCAGTTAGCACTAAATCCTTGCAGATGGTGTCCAATGCACAAGATTAAAGAACTTCTAATTATAAAATCACAGACACTAGTTTACTTCAAAACAAAGCATCTGTTAAAATTATAATTATATTTAAAGTACTATAAGTCATGGGCAGTCCAGCAGGTTTAGACTGGTTCATTCAGTTCTTCAAGTCACTTGCACAAATACAACTTTCCAGTCATAGAGTAGCTGAGCCACAAATACACTACATATTTTGCAAAACTTTTTCAATTCTACTGAAAATTTTGTAGAATTTCCAAAAGCAATCTGAAATGAACAAAGCAGTCTAATTGGATTCCAAAATAAGACATCATGGCAGGAGCAGAGTAAGCATAATATGGACATTTTTTACATTTTATTGTTCATTTTTTTCAGTGATACACTTTAATTTCTTGCTTAGCAGCATTATTTTTTTATATGTTGCAGATGAAAATTCTTTGAATAAGTTCCTTCTCTCTCCTCTAATCAGTGCAGTTAAAAAGAAAAGAAAAAGCCTAATTAATAAATATATTTGTAGTCTGTTGAAATTACGGCTAACAGAAGCTGCACTGAATGTTACACTAAGTCCATGAAGGAGACCGACTAATGAACAGGACTGAAGAAAAGTGTAACTGCAATTTGTTGCATGAGGCTTACAGAGCAGAGCAGCAAATGCATGATTACTTATTCCCTCAGAGATGCTGGTAATTTTGACTTGTTGACATAAAGTAACAATATGGTTTTAGGTATAAAGTAAACAAGGAATGGAAATAAGGAATTAAAACTGATCTATTGCATTTAGTCCATCTCAATGCACCACTTTTTATGAAGTCCTCCATCTATGATCTGTCCCTCTTGTCATGCAGCTCTTCTGGTCTAATCAGAAGCTGTCTCTTACATAGAAGTTTCATTCCTTTTGGTGTGATTTTCTTTGACTATATGTCTAACACTTAGGGTTATCATATGAATATGCAAAAGGGCACCTATTATTCCTGTGGATCTTTCTTATTATGCAGAAAGCTATAAAGGAGTGACAGGCACTATTAACACATGTTCTATTTATATCAAGGGAAATTATTGAATTGAAAACATGTAGCAAATATAGATGTAGGTTCATGCCCATTATTGGCAATTTTTGTACTCTTCTACTGAGCTACAGATGATTTAATCAACCTGGCAGAATTTCCATGATAGAAGCAAAGGAATTCCCAAGAAGCAAAGATTCACCATTGCAGAGCTTGTGTCATCCTGCAGTTGAGGCAGGTAAAAAAGCAGGGGAATAAGGGAAGTGCGGGGAAGAGCTCCAGGTAGGATGTAATTTGGGCCCATAGATCTATGGCTAATATGGCATATGCCCCAAGAACACCCTCAGCTCCCATATTTATCCTTAAGTGTGCCTTTCTGCAGGTAGTCTTACAGCTAGTGGAATGTTGGAGTGTCTTTTCAGTATTCTTTCAGAGTTTAAGGTGAATTTCTTAGTTCTATGCAACAAAAATGATGGCCAAATGATGTACAGAAAATTATTTGAATAATGTATTATAAAGAATGAAAAAACCCTGAGTTTTACTCTTTGATAATGTATTATGCCAATATTGCATAATTATGCTCACTACTGAAAATCATCATATTACTACCTCAGATACCAAAATGGAAATGTGGTTTATAAGACAAGACCATCTTTGTAAAACAAAAAATTCACTTATGACACAATTGCTTATCTGACAAAGACTGACGATCAGGCCATATTTGATATTCTAACAACTGTTTCCCTTATTTTGCACTATTTGTCTTGGTCTCATGACATGGTTAACCACTTACTATTGATTTTTTTTTAATAATTAATAGTATATATCTCTTACTAATTACATTAGTTTGTTTACTTTAACTTCCTGATATATAAAAACCAGTTTTGACTTTGTTATCAAACACACCCACTTAATAAAGGACTTTGCCTCATACCATACACTGTCTACTTTATTCGTTTATTTTTAAGAAATGTTTTTCAAATGAAAATTTTAAACTTTTTTTGGAGATTCTGTAAGACCAAGGACGCTAACAACACCTAAGCAAACACTTTTTCCCAGACTAGCAACTAGTGATGCAAGTAGTTGCCTGGGTTTTGATCATAAACAAAGAGCTGACATCTTGCTATACATTTATGATGGTAGCCTAATTGAGTAATTTCTTTGCTGATTGATTACTGTGGTTAAATTAGGATAAGAAAGCTTTTTGACCATTAAGTTATATTACTTGAATAACACCAAGAATCTGTTATTTAAGTATTTAATTACAGCTTTGTAGAAAGCAAGTTAACAAATAAGGAAATTATATTTTTTTTTCTGCTAAGATGATTTTAATTCTTCTTACTTCTTGTGTATGTGCATTTATATAATTTTTTTTTCTGTTCAGCTAGGTGCTGTTTTTTCTTTAGGACAAACTTTGGTATTCCAACCCCATTCTCAGTAAAGAATGACATATAATGATAAGAAGCACACGGAAAATGCAGGCATCAGAATTTTTTAGCCTAGCAAAAGATAAGAAAGAAGCTCATGGGCCTTATGAATAGCAGGTTATATATATCACTGTGCTTGTTCAGATGTGCTAACTGGCACATTAGTGAAGACAAAGTCCTTCCAACACCTGCTTGCTTCTTTACACCTGGACCTAAAATCCCAGGGAAGTCATAGGGAAGGCTCAACTGCAGGAGTCTCCTTTCAGCTGTGCATGTTCATACATCTGAGACATGACCTAAGTCTTAGCATTTTATTTATTCCGTGATCAGTCTTGTTCCTATCAGCAGTACATGGCAACATCTGGTTTATCGCCACAGTTTTTCCTGAAGTAAAAAGGAAAGTAATATAAAGGAAAAAGAGAAAAAAATAGGACAAAAAAAAATGTAGAGATGAACACATTTTCCTTAATAATATCATACACAAAATAGCAGTTAAGAAAAGTATCATTTACCCTGAAATTGTTAATACATTTAACATTAGGACATTATGACTTAGGGCTTTCCTTCCCCTCACATGATTAGAAAAAACAATGCATGAAATTGTGGAAATGAAAAGAAATAAAATCAACAAAACCAACTGCCTTATAACTACCTGTGTAAAATACTGCAAATGTCCCAAAAAGGATGCCTGCATTTGTGTGGTATCAGAAGAATGAGCTGGGTGATGAATATCCTGCAACTGGATCTCCAACCGGGTTGCTATAGGGAGTTCATTTTCCTAAAGACTAAGGCCACTTTTCCAATTCAGACATTGAATTGTTTAATCGTCCTCAAAGACATACTTGTGAATATCTTTTTTTTTCTCGTCAAAGAAAATAGAAATCTTTGAAAAATTTAATTTTCTTGCTGATCTTTTTTATTAAAAATAAATCCTATATGAATAATTGTTGTGTAAAAAAAAAAAAAAAAAAAGTGCATCTGGGCTGGAAACCAAGTTTTATTTTAATGTGATTTAAACTAGATGAGATATTAAACCCCAAAGAGTAGGATTTGTAACGGAGCCCTTGTAGTTATAAGCATACATTGTTAGATTAACTTTCTAATAATGTACAACTTAAGGAAAGTTCTATCAGAAGGATCAAAAATTGGCTTGGTTATCTGTTTGGCTAGTATAAATAAATGATTCATCAAAAGGAGAGTTATGGAAGTGAGTATTAATGCTTGCGGTAATATTTTATTACTTCCTATATTTCCCTGTCCATACAGTTTCAGGCATGACCTAGCACACCGTGTGTTTGAACTGTGCTGTAATCAATAGTTGCCCTTCTATCAGCATACTGCAAGTGTATCAATGTGTAAAATGAAAAGAAATTCTAAATAAATTATATGACAAAACCAGGATGAAACAAATACTAGAAGTTTCCTGCCTCCTACTGCATAGTTCTTGATTAGTGGTCCTCTGTACTACTGCTACTACACAGACTTACCATTATTTCAGTTACGTGATTCAGTAATGTTTTTTAACAACATTGGATAAACCACAGTCCTTCAACTCTATTTCTGCCTCTTAAAAAGCCTAGTGGATTGCATTTGAGCAAGAACATTTCCCCCTCTTTCTCAAAATTATAGAGAAAATCTCCTGAGAAGATGAGCATTAGTGCATCAAAAAAAAATTGAGGGAAACCAATCACTTTCCGTAGCTTTATCTTTGTCTGACTTTGTAGATGCTCTCAGAGAAAGTACAACTGAAGTACTGGGCATTCCCCCCTGTGTACACACTGCCAAATGATGCTGGTATCTATTTAGAATTTTTGAGAACTATGTCTTCTTTCCTCATGGACCTCCAGGATGACTGGAGCACACAAGAGGCCCCACTTGCCTTCCAGGTTATCTTGTCCCTTCCTATCTTTTCTAGGAAATCTTGTTGAGTTTTCAGAAACTACGTGAAGCAAAGTTCTTATTGAACTCAACCAGACTTACAGCATCAAATTGGAAAACCATTCTCTTTGTGAATCTGTGTTCATGAAAGTTCCTATTGAACTTGATCAGGCTTAGAGTTTTAACAGTAAACCACATTATTCGAGAATCTGTTCATGAAAGTTCTTATTGACCTTGACCAGATTTATAATGTTGAACTGGTAAACCACACAATTTGTGAATCTGAAATTGAGAATGATACTCACAGTACTGGTGCATCTGAGATCTCACTGAATGCAATCAGACTTACAGTGCTGAATTGTTTATAATCAGAAATTAAGCCTAGCTGCACCCAACCCCTTTGATCTCTGAGGACTAGCTAGAAAGTAAAATGGTTTATTTTCAGCCAAATTTCTGTACTTTTAATGCAACACACTCCTCACAAAATCAGCAAAATCTTTCATGTTCTTTTGTTTAGACTATAAATATGTATGTAGCTTTATGGCAAAGTAAGGAAAAATTGTCATGTACTGTTTTCCAATTGATCAACCTACAAAATCTTTCATACTGTAATATTATTCACATGGACTCCTAGCAAAAAGGAACCTTGTTAAATTGTCTGTTGTCTGAGGCTGGGAAAGGTTAGGGGCTCAGATGTTTGTCCTGGAAATTAAGAATGTCAAAGCCTTGAGAATGAGGGTGGTATCTATTGCTAATGTTTCTTCCAAAAGACCAGCAATAAAACAGTATCATTAGTTCAAGGGCAGCATGACCAGCAGGGAGAGGAACAGGTATGAAACAGAATTGAGGAGAAGAAAAGAGATTTGGCTTCCATCAGTGTTACTGTTACAACATCCTATGCTATCCTACATTATATGGGCAGATATAACTAAAACCAGTACATGTCCAACCTCCTCAGAGCATGCTTTGGATTAGGCTCCAGACATATGACCAAAATGCAGGAAAAAGGTTAAGCCACAAAATAAGAATGGCAGAAGCAAACATGTTAAGTGGTCAGACACTGAAATGATGCTCATTTCTCTGGTGATGCATAACAGAGCTGAGCTCTCCTTTGGAGCTAGATGTTTACACACTACCTTTCAAAATCTTGAGTTAGGTTCACCTCAAAGATGGACAGTGGAGAGTCTCCCTTTTATCTCACAGCTCAATGGTTCAGAGATAGAAGAGGTGAGTTAAATTTCCTGCTGTTTTTGAGGGGTGTTGAATAGATAAAGACTTGCAGCACATGACCTAACCCCAAACTACAGCATATTCTACTGTAAGAGTACCCTCACCCCTTCTTGTTGAAGCAGAATTATGCATTGGGCCAGAAGGTAAAACAAAGCATGGACTTTGTAGTCATACTGGGAGGAGACAGGGTTTGGCATCTGTATTCCAGTTCCTGCCCCATTCAGTGTTACTTACTCTGCAGATTGATCATTCAAACACCAGTATTACATGTTCTCTGAAGATCCTCAGGTCCTTCAGATATTTGTTCCTTCATATCTTAGCTGCATGACTAAGAACCCTCATAGTTGTCAGCATCTCCTCCCCTGTATCTTGTGATACCACCTGCTGCTCTTACACAATCCTACTGTGTATCCTACAACTGTTACCCATGGGTTCTCTGAAGAACATGCAGTGGGCTATGGCAATTGGAGATAAATTATTGCCTTAGTGTAAAATTATTAAAGAAAGAAGTAAAGACCTTTTTCTGTCTCCTTACACTTTGGAAACAAACTTAACTCAAGCCAGATTGAGATAAAATTAACTACCAACCAAAAAATAGGACACAGTTACAAATGTTCATAACTCAAAAGAAAAAAAAAAAAAGAAAGAAAATAAAACTGACATTTGCTCTACTGACATGGAGATTATGTTTCCCCTTTTATTCAGCTGTTAATGTGCAAGATTTCTTAAAAATTCAGTTTATAAAGAGTTCTATTTTCTCTATATGTTAGGCCTCTGGTTATGTCCTTTTCTTGTATAAGACACCTATTTTTTATAACCAGTCCTTTTTTGTAAGTCCTTCCCAGAAGCCTAAACAGATCTAATCTGTTTTGCTTCAAACGCATTGATTTCTTTCTTATTTGGAAGATTATCTGACCACCCCTTTTAATTAAAGTAAGTATTCTTTTTCTTCCGTAGAGATGTCTCTTCTTTAGATCAGATGTTATCTTTTGTACCTGACTGGCCAATTAACAGTTGGTTCAATAAGAGTAATCCTTATCTCCCTATTCTCTCTTTGGTGAGTCAGCATGCATCCTGACTGAATCTGAACCAAATCTTTTACTGGTTATCAGCTTGCATATTAAAAACACATCTGATACAAATACTTCAGTAGGACAAAGGCACGTAGCTTGCTATTGGCTCTTGACTGAGATTGGATGCATAGTAATTAGCCACTTTGAGGTGACAAGGGGTTGTAGGGACTGATGCTTAACATCTCTGGTTAGGTACTTTCACTTCAGTGAAAACCTTAACTACAGAATGTAAAACAGAATAGTCTTTCTGTTTCAGATAATCAGTATTTAGTTATAATAGGAATGGTGAATAGAGGGAATTAGAGTATCTTCCTTACTCCAAAATGTCCTACAGCCTATAGATTTCATTCTTATATCATGGAGATTTCATTCTCACAGCACAGACTTTCATTCCTCTTGAAAAGGTTCTGAATCTTGCAATGATGAGAGCTCACCTTGTGTAAGTTTCTCCCATCTCGGGTTAGCTTTCTAACCATTCAACTATCAGACAAAAAACCTCTTCATACATATGCTGTCCATGTTTTATGTATCAGCCAGTTCACTGCTAAGTAAAGGCCACAGTCAAGACTGACAGAGAGATGACCTGCTTAAGTACCTTGATAAGAGTTGCTGCTAAGATCCTTCTGAGCATGTTAGAAGAAAGACTTGGTGGCCAAAACAGCTTAACATAAAACTCATAAGAACCTCTGGATTTAAGATTCTCCAGAGTTGTACAATGGCTGGAGAGGGGGTCTGGCAAAGCCCATTAAGGACTGAATGATGGGCATCTCCCTATCTCATATAATAACTCAAACAACTAAAATGGGGCAATGCAATTGCAATTCTGAGCAAGCAGTTGAGATGTAGTGACTTTGTATATGCCCAGCTAAGAGCAAATGTAATGCAATGCAGCTAAACATAAAGCTTTTTTATAGTTTTTATGATCTGGTTAAAAACCAAAACTAAACAATCCAGATGTCACTAAGCTGGTAGATGTAAGGTGTATATTGAAAACTCTATAATTCACAGAGCTAACTTCTATACCATTATAAAGTAATGCATCTTTGTTGTCTTAACAATTTTCACTTTTATTTTAAGATGTGGGAATATCACTGTGGTTACAGAATCAAATAAAGTCAAGTACAGATTTAGGAAATGGAGGTTCTCTAGTTAAAAGGAAAAGAAGATGCAAGAGACACCTCCTTAGTGTGTATTTTAGACTCTTCTAAGTTAGTCTTAGCCCTGAGGTTCTTGTCTTTCAGTCAGGTTTATTACCTTAGGACTTATTAGTGTGTCTGCTCAGCTTCCAAACTCAAAATGGTTTGAATGTAGCCTCTTTGGAGTCGAGCCATGTGAGGTACTGCTCACCTGAATCTTCCTGAATGTTTGTATTTACCAATCTACTGCCCAGAAAGGTAAATTACAGCGAAACGATTTCTTTTTAATATCACTTCACACCTGTGTAATGCTAGTGTTGCCTAAAAAAAAAAAACCAACAGCTGATGATGATAATCTCTGGAGATAACAACTAAAGGGTTTCACGGAGGTTTTGGCTAGGAGCATATGGAAGAAGGACGTGTGCATCACACTGCACAAAACATGAAAGCAGACTCTGGGGAAAGAGTGGTGGTCTGCACTGTGCCACGTGTCAACAGTGAGCTTTATGTACCAGGGACCGTGGTCACTTAATAGTTAAAGGGCATGTGTTGCAGAGGAGGTCACTGTGGTCCTCAAGGCCCACAAGTGGATTTTGTGGACATGCTTCAAATTTAATCCGCACATGTACAATAAGTCTGATGCATTCACAATGCAACAGATAATTTGCATTTGTAATAAGAGTATATCTGGAAGTCTCAGAAAAATCTACGGCACTGAACAATATGGGACATAAGTTCTCTTAGCCCTCTGGTAAATCCACTTCAGCTAGTCACATGCCAGCTAGAATGTTTAGACAACTGTGACTGCTGGCATTAAAAACTGAATAAATTGGTTAAGAGATTGGACAAGTGCTTTTTTTCACAGTCTAAAAAAAGGGGATAGAGGAGGTGTTGGGGAGTATGTTCCTTAAGTAGGTGCCAAAAAAGTGCCTTTCTGAACAAACAAGTGAAGATTACTAGCCTATCCACTTCTATCTCCTGAGAAATTTTTGTTTGTGTGTGTCTTCCCGATGGAAAACAGCACCAATACACTGCAGGTACAAGAGCTGTAACAATGGGCTTGTCTTCTATCCACTGACAAATTTGGTATAGTCTTCAGCCTTTAGATACAGTAGAAAAGGACTGAAAAAAGTGTCCTACAATAATCAGTGTTAATACACAAATGATTATATAGCTTTTGTCTGAAAGCCTTGAAACAGAGACAGACAGTGTCATTCTGAATCTCAACATAAGGCAGAGATCAGCCCTAGGACTGAAGGCTGAAAACAAAATACGAAGGTAAATTCAAAGGTTCAAAAGAAAATACAACCAAATACAATGCTATACTTCTTTTATCTCCACATAGAGTTAGAGATGTTTGCAGTACTTTTGATGTTTACAACACTATATCACTTAGGATATTGAAAGTATATGTATCTAAAACATTTACAGCAAAATTATTCAGGTAATGTTGCAGTTTTTGCAGTGCAATCAACTCTCATTGGCATGAAAGGCATATCACAAGATGTCTGTCTGTCTGTGGTGTGTCACACAGATGTGGCATGCTTTAGCTGAAAACTCCAAATCTGAAATGCCTTTCCCTTCAGTCAGACATAGTATTGCAAAGAGAAACTGCTACAGAGCCTTCTTACATTTTGAAGTAATTTGCATTCTGTTATGTTCTCACTCTACTTGATGTTTTAAAAGTGCAATAAATAAATAATACAATTAATTTGGATTACAGTACTTGATCTGAATTATACACAGACTACTTAGTACATGAAACTTATTAGCTAGAATATATCTCCTAGAAATTACATAATGAGTGCAGATGCAATTATTGTCTGTGCATGTATAGTATTCAGGGAATGTCATGAATCCACCTCATGTCAGTGCATGCTGTATATTGATTGGACCTGTCAACTTCAATGGAATATCCTCGGTATAACTCACATCAGAACCTGGCACTATATTTTGATCTCTCAGACAGCTAAATGATATCTAAAATTACATATAAGCAAACATATTTCTATTGACTATGCACTGGAGAAAACTCATGTGTATATTTTAATTCAAAGATGCTGGAGCATGTCAAGAACATGATACGTTCTTCAGTTATATTAGTTTTCAGCAGGGGTTTGGAAATAGCAAAACAGAAAATATGACTACGCCACTCTAAAAAAGTCTGTGGTATGCCCACATTTTGAATGCAGTACGCAGTTCTGATCCCTTCCTAACTCTAACAGATCTAGTGGAACTAGAGGGAAATCTGGAGGACATGGGACAGCTTCTGTAAGGTAAGTCCGTCCAGTCTGGGTAAGAGGTGGTCAAGGGAGGTCTGATAATGTTTGTAGGAGTGCCATGGTGAAAGTGAACCAGAAATGATTGTTATTCCTTGTAATATATGATCTAAAGGCATTTAATGAAGTTATTAGGTTGTATATTTAAAACAAACAATAGGAGGCATTTTTTTTTACTCAGAGGGCATAGATAAATGATGGAAATTGTCACCACAGGAGATTATAAATGATGGAAGATTATCCGAACTGAAAGGGCGATTAGATAAACTCACAGACAAAAAAATCTTTTAAGGCTACAGCACACAAAGATAAAAAAATCAGACTGTACCTCTCAAACCTGTTGGAATTTAGGATGCATACCAGGGGAATAGCTACCAAATAAGTACCTTGCTATTAAGCACTCTTCTAGGCATTTTTTAACAGGCTCTGTAGCAGGCAGGATGCTGGGGCTAGACTAATCTTTTGCATTTTCAGCCCAGCTTATGCTTAAATTATTATTCCTGGTTTAAAGGATTTGCTTTCAAATGAATCGCATTTTAGTTTGCTGCATGTTTCACATTGCATGTAAGTCACTGAGGTGAGCATCTCCACTGCTGGTACAAATGGCAGTGGAGCTCTCTGGTGCAGTGCACAATGGGGTTTCCCAAACCAGGGGAATATCAGGGGAGCTAAGAGAGCTGCCAGGAGCCCACAGCTTGTGTGGCAGTGGCTGACAAGACCTGGGCAGGGCCAGAAGCAACAGTGACTAAGTCCCACCGCGCCATAAAAGGAGCACCACCTCAGGGAGCACCACCAGTCAGGGCATGGCATGGCAGTTTGGTGCAGGGCATGCAGGAAGGGCACAGAAGCCCTGCAAGCTCAACCAGGAAGCAGTGGCATCCACCTGGCAGAAAGCTACAGCCTCTCTAAGCTCTGCACCCAGCATGACTGAGGCAGCTGCCCACTGTGCTCCAGGGGGAACATGCTGACACCCAGGAATAAGCTGCAGGGTGTGCTCTGCGGAAGAGAGGAGTGAGCACACCTGTGGGAGGTGCACCCAGGTAGAGGAACTCCCTTTGATTACTGACAGAGCATGAAAGAGGGAGAGAGACCACTGGAATTTCACCCTACTCTCCCTGTGACAGGCCTGTCAGGCAGACAGGGTGCACAACATGGAGGATTCCCTGTCCACTCTCCCCCTGGCTGAACACAGTTACTTAGGAGATAGGGAGCAATGGTAACAAGTTCATGCCTAAAACAGCAGGCACATTTTCTCTGTGACTTTTCAGGTGCCCTGGCATAGTAGTATGAGGCTTTGCAAGTGGAACTGAACAACAGCAAGGATGATGGTTCCTCCAGCTTGGAAGTGTCACCAAAGCACTGAAGGGAAAAGTTCAGGAAGACCAGACATTCCTCAAGAAGGAAATCTTAAAGATGCAGAAGCAGGCCATTACCATGTGCCAAAACACAAACTGGAGGAGAAGACTGGTCTGTTTGAACAGAGAGCTTTGGCTGGAACTCAGGTCAAAAAAGGGAGTGTATCATCTTTGAAAGAAAGGGTGGGTGACTCAGAAAGTCTACAAGGATGTAATGAGGTTACATAAGGAGAAAATTAGAAGGGCCAGAGCCCAAGTAGAACTTAGTCTGGCTACTGCTGTAAAAGACAACTGAAAAAACCATCAGCAACAGATGGAATCCACTAAAGGGTATTGAGGGAGTTGGTGAAAGTGTTCACCAATATACTTACAATTATTTACCAGCATTCCTGGCTAACCAGGGTGGCGTCAGCTGACTGGAAGTTGGCAAATGTGACTTTCAGCTACAAGGCGGACCAGAAGGAGGCTACAGAGAACTACAGGCCTGTCAGTGTGACCTGGGTGCTGGGAAGGTCATGGAGCAGATCATCCTGAGTGCCATCACACGGCAGGTACAGAGCAACCAGGAGATGATGCCCAGAAAACACAGGTTTGGGGAAATCAGATCCTGCTTAATCAACCTGATCGTTTGCAACCAGGTGTCCTACCTAGTGGATAAGGGAAAGGCTACCAATGTAGATTTCCCAGACATTAGTAAAGCCTTTGACACTGTCTCCCACAGGATTGTCTTGAAGAAATTGGCTACTTATGGCTTGGATGGATGGACTGTTTGCTTCACAAAAACCAGTCTGGATGGCTGGGTGCAGAGAGTGGTGGTCAATGGAGTCAAATCCTGTTTGCAAATGGTCACTAGTGGAGTTTCTCAGTTCTCAGTATTGGGGCTGGTCCTGTTTAAAATCTTTATCAGTGTTCTGGATGAGGGAATTGAACTCAATTAGTTCACAGATTACACCAATTTGGGTGGGAGTGTTGATCTGCTGTAGAGTGGGAAGGCTGTACAGAGAGATCTTGACAGACTGAATTGATGGGCTGAGAATGACAGCATGAGGTTCCACGAGGCAAAGTTCCAAACCCTGCACTTTGGATACAACAACCCCCTGCAGGGCTACGAGCTTGGGGTAGAGTGGTTGGAAAGGTGCCTAGCAGAAAGGGACCTGGGGGTGCTGGCGGGCAGCAGCTGAGCATGAGGCAGCTGTGCCCTGGTGGCCCAGAAGGCCAAAGGCTCCTGGCCTGTATCAGCCACAGTGTGGGCAGCAGGAGCAGGGCAGGGATTGTCCCTCTGTACTCAGCACTGGTGCGGGCACACCTCAAATCCTGTGTCCTGTTCTGGGCCTCTCACTACCAGAAAGACATTGAGGTGCTGGAGTGAGTCCAGAGAACGGCAACAAGGCTGTTGAAGAGTCTGGAGCACAAGTCCTGTGAGCAGTGGCTGAGGAAGCTGCAGTTGTTTAGCCTGGAGAAAAGGAGTTGCTCTCCACAATTCCCTGAAAGAAGGTTGTAGTGAAGTGGAAGTCAGTCTCTTTTCCCAAGTAATAAGTGACAGGACAAGAGTAAACGGCTTGAAGTTGCACCAGGGGAGGTTCAGATTTGACATTAGGAAAGATCAGGCTAGTCAAGCAATGCAATAGGATGTCCAAGGAAATGACGGACTCACCCTTCCTGGAGTTATTTAAGACTTGTAGACGTGACATTTAGGGACATGGTATAGTGGTGGACTTGGCAGTGATGGCTTAACAATTGAATTTGATGATTTTAGAGGTCTTTTCCAACCTTACTAACTCTATGGTTCTGTGGTTCTATAGGCATATTAAACCCAAATGAATACTGAAACAGCAGTATCTTAGCTGTGTCTCAATATAAAGTTGAGGTGCTATGACATCCTAAACTTACAAATTTAATTTCTTGGCACCCATAAGTGGACATTGAACAGGATTTAACCTTTATTGCTTTGAATTAACGTTTTATCTCATATGAGAGAGAACTTCTCATGTCCTTAAATTTATAGTGTAGAATTGGGATTTTACAAGTACACTCACATCCTGAAATGTATTACAGTATTCAATTGAGATATGTATTTGTATACATATATATATTAGACATACAATAGATGCTGCAGTAGAGATATTTGTTATTGTATCTTGTCTGATTTTGATACACTTCAAAAGGTCTACTTTTAGATTTAGCCTATCAACGGCTTCACCCTTTCTATTCTGTGATTGACCTTAACTTTTAAGCACTTATAAAAATATTTGCTGCTTTTCTTCAAAGCATTGCCTTTGTCTCTATAAAATTATACCTCCTGACCCTTAGAATGGTCAAGTTTTAAACCTAAGCCAATAACATCTACTTTGTATTTAAAAATGTCACTGCTTTTAAGTCCAATACCTACTAGCCCTGCAGGGCTAGAGGCAATAACTTGTAAAGGGAAAAATCCTCAGCTTTGCACTTGGACTCACAGACCTTGCTTCTAACCCTGCAGGCCTGTCAGCTATCAAACTTTGAAGTCATGACATTTAAAAGAAAATGTACAGAGGAGTTATTTTATAGGAACAGAAAATAATTTTTAACTTACCTCAGAAAATTTTTATTGCTCTTTCTTGCCCTATGCTTTCAATGAGTAAGATACTTAGTTTTACAGGTGGGTGCGTATGAAAATAGCACCAGTAAATGCTTTAAAGAGTAACTCATTCTAAAGGTTATATGATAGAAACTCATGCAAATATGTTAACACTTTTGGAAAAATGGAGGAATGAAACATTCACTCAAGGTCAGAAATACAGAAACAATTACCTCAGCTGTAACTTTACTTGGGTTTTAATATCTAATATCTTTTTATCTTTCAGGCCATCTAACATTAAAACTAATTAAAATGATTGTAGCATTAGTTGAATTAAACCATCTTTCATTTTCAATGATATCTTAATTAATACTAATATGTAGTACAATGCAAACTTTAATTTCCTGCATATTCCTGTAAAAGAATTATAAGAAGACTAGTGCTAGTACTTCTTGAAGAGATTTTAAAAAAAATTCTGCTTCAGAAAAATATTAATTCAATCATTTTAAAATTGCAAATATTTGATAGCTTGAAACTTTTTCAATGTTTCACAAATTTCTAATTTTTAACTCAATTAAATATAAAAAATAAAATCAAAGTTATTATATTTTAAACAGAATTAATTCCACTTCTACTGAACTTACTGTCTTCAAAGTCTGGATTGTTTTTCATTTCATCATTTTTAACTCTGGAATAACCTTCTGTGAGTATAATTCAGATTTTTAGTGTAGGAAATGGAATACACAAATGACATAATCCATTGCTTCTCTGAGACCACGGATCAGCATGATATTTAAATATGTCTATAACTTCATGTATTGGTGATTTCAGCAGATTTACTCATATAGTCAAATGTATTCATATGCTGAAGTTTCTTGTGAAATCACAGCTATTTCCATCTCAGAATCACAAAATATCAAGGAATTAAAATTCAAAAGTAAGGATCAGTGGTCACATATTCTAGATGGCAAAATACTATGGTGCTGTACTTGATAATCAGAGCAGATCATTCTTGAAATTTAATCCTGATCACCTTTAAAAAAATGTAATTCAAATAAATGATCTTTATAGTATCACTATAACTTCTATTAATAATATAAATTCTTATCCATGATTAAACCCAGAGTGCAGCAAATACTGTAAACAGATTTGTGTTCATTTAATAGCTTTCTGCAACAATTTGCAGAATTAGCAATCAATTCCAACTTGATTGTAAATAATAATGATAATCACAGAAACATGCTTCTCTATCAAAACATGTTTTAAGGGCCGCTCTGTACCTGTAACATAATTTATCTCCCTTAACAGCCCCTCCTCTCCAATTTCTAAACCAAAAATGACTGATAATACATTCCAACCTTGTCATTTCCATGATCTAAAACTATTTGTCCTGATGTTTCTCAAATGCTTCAGTTCCTAAGAGAAGTCACTTGAAGTCCAGAGTACCTACTCAAGATTACTAGTATGACCTGTGCTGAATATCCAGGAAAAGACACCCCACCTTATTTATTTTTTGACAATATCAATAGGCAATTAAATACTTGCTAGCAGTTGCAAAAAATGTTTCTTTGTTAAGGAAAGTTCACGCTAACATTGTCCCACTTAATTGTCAGACATTACTGCTCAATGTCATAGGAAAAGGTATATTTATTGAGAAAAATGCTGGTTCAAGTCCTGGCAGAAGTCAGTAGATGACAAGAGAGATCATGCTGCTCTGCTTTCTACCTGGATACTGTAGATACTGTTCTTTCATGAGTGAAACCACCTGAAACTCATGTAAAGTTTCACTGCCAACATGAAGCGGTTTGACTGGTTTTACTTCTAACGGAAGTACCCCTTAGAAAAATGAAGGCTTACATCTGAGAGAAAATATTATTGATGCAGCTGCCCTTGTGCTACTCACAGTGTAAAAATGAGAACTGTGGCATGAAAGGGAAGACTTATTGACAGGGTATAGCTGGGGATGCAAGGATGGCAGTGCAACTCAAGAAAGACCATGGCCTGAAGCATGAGGAAAAGAAACACTGCACTACTTGAGATGGGTGTCAGGAAGAAGCAAAGCTTATTGCATAATGTCTCTGTGCATATTCTGTCCAAGAAATTCTTTTATGTCTGTACATAGCAGATGGCACTTTAATTAAAAGTTCTGTAAACTTTCCTAAAACATCTTTCTGATTTCTGTGTTCAGCATGTTTATGTACCTCCCCCAGCAAATTAACAGGTTTTCAAATATCTTATCCTCATTTAACAGTGATGTATGTGAACTTCTGCTTCACGATGAAGGACAAATCCAGCACTACCTGCATGATGTTAATATAAGTTTTGTTCAAGCCTGTAGTAAATGTGATGTACATGAAAGGTGATGGCAAAAGTGAGGAATGGGATAAGAACATGAGGGAAAATGGTCTTGGATATGAGGAATGAATATTTAACAGTTTTTGACAGATAAGTTTAATACCAATTTATGCTTGTAGTAGCATTAGAATTTAATTAGAAAAAATAGCAAAATTATGTGAGCAGGATTTTCTCTCAAATCATAGAAAACAGGTGTGTTTGTAAGCACAATACTTTCCTCAAAACACTTAATTTCTGGTTTAAAAGTAAATTGATGTAGTCTCTTAATCAACTTTGTAAAAATTACTTTAGAGATAAATGTAAAGACTAAAAGGCAAGCTGCAACATTGATTTCATTCATGCTTCAAAAATTAAATTAAAACTTGTTTTTCTCTTGAAATTAAATTGTTTACATAGTATTTCTGTTCCTTTGAATTGATAAGAGAAACCTTGGTACACAGGACATTACCCTTCATATAACAGAATCTGAGCATTCACACATTTGTCTATGCAATGTTATACATGCAGATAGTCCCATCTTTACATATTTAAGTCCATAAAGAATCTGGTTCTAACTCTACCATGTATACAATGAAACAGTGTTTTTTGAAATGCAAATGACAACAGCAACCTGACTGTTTGTTAATTCTGTGGATTGTTTGACAGAATTCATATAAGAATTCATCTGAGTGTGTTCTAGTGTAGTCAGCACACAAGTCTGCTTCTTTCTCTGTACTGGTGTTTAGAGATTTCCTGTGAAATTGCTGCCAGAACCTGCAAAGGTCACACTGAGGTTTTGTGAAGGTCTTTCTGGATATGTTGCTTCTGTGTCCGTGAGGCAACATATCAAACACAGCCATAAATGCCATAAATGCATGTACTGCAAGCACTGCTTTCTGTGACAAGCAAGTCATCGTATTAATGAATGGAAGAGGCCTCCAGCTATCGTGTGACTCTTACATTTTTCATTTTACCAGCTTTGGGTCCTTTCACAAATGCACACCATGTATTATACACAGAGAACTAGAATAAATGTTTTAACTGTTCATTTTTCCTTTTGGGTAAATGAAAGGAAGTTGCTTCATAAAAGAAAAGACAGTATATAAAATTACCAAAGCTTTCTTTTGGAAAATCAAATTCTTCACTAATTCCCAAGGGAATTGTGTGGAAAGCTCATGCAAACAGAATGTGTATATATTTATGACTCTAGCTATGAAGTTACAGCCACATTCGGTATTTCATTTTGTATTCACTATCAACCACAATTGCTCCTTTTTCCAGCTAATCTTTCATCTCTGCAGTTCCTCTTTGGAATCTCATTAGATTAATAGGTCACTAAAACATTGTTTGATCATATTGCTCAACCACTTTTCTTCAGCTTATGAGTCAACTCTGCAACATATGAAAGCCACTTCAGTTTTGCACTCATTTCCTCTCACATATTTAAAAAATTTAGTACTAAGAAAAGATCTATTTCTTCCCACCTTCTCTTCTGTGTCACAAGGTAGCAGGTATTTTAATTCAAGACTAATATGAAAAATAGTAAACTACACAGATTTCAAACTCATCTGACTGAAAGATTTGCAAAATCCAACATCCAACAGATAGGATGGCTAGAGGATATGCAGAAGATATTAACTCTTGAAAGACAACCAACAGCAGCCTGAACTGGATTACTGGAATCTTATGACACCAAAGTAGATCTAGGTCAATACCTGGTATTTGGTTATATATTGTTGACAAACTTTGTGATCTGATGTTTGGACTTACTATCTTCTACTCTGCTTAGTGTCCTAAGAAATGTGAGACATGAAATATTCCCCTTCCTTTGCAAGTCCAATGAAAATAGAAATATATATGAGATGGTATGAGATGTCTAGAGAGAATATTTTGATAGTTTAATCCTCTACTGAAAGCAGGCATCAGGGCAATGTCCAATTTAACACACAATGTTTGATAAGGCAAAACAATTGGAGAGAGCACCGAAGAGAGAGCAACAAAGAAGATAAAATATCCAGAAAATATGACCTATGAAAAATGCTTTAACAACTGGCATATTCAACTGAGAAGAAAGAAAACCTGAGACGAAACATGACAACAGTTTTCTCATGTAAAAGAGGTTGCCAGGAAGAGGAAGTACTGTCCTGCTCTTTTCTGCCAGAGACCAGAAAAAAAGTGCTGATCTTAGACTGAAACAGGAGCTCCTACTTCCCAGCTGTAGACATAAAGAAGCCTTGATCATATTGCCTTGGGGAGCTGTGGAATCTCCATCATCTCAGGTTTTTAAGAGCAGCCTACAGAACAGTCTGTTGGCAATGGGTCAGAGGCAAGGCAGAGTGATCTCTTTAGTAACCTCCTTCACTATGTGCTACGAACCAGTGATTTCTTCTAAAGGGAGCTGCCCTCCTGAAAGTGCTGAAGTGCCTTCCACTACCAGTGACCGTAATAGGACTGTGCTGTATCTGGTACATTTGGGCACAAAATTGGGAACTGCACAAGGTAAAACTTGGCAGTTTATCCTCATGGCTTAGAAAGCTGTATGACTTTTTTTTTTTTTTTTAGTTTTTGTATGCTTGTTTCAGGATTTGCACAGATGTGACCTATTAGATTTCAGAACTGAGCAGAACTGTTTTACAAATGCAAATGTAAGATCCAAAACCAGCTGAAGTAAGCAGAAGAGTTTCAGCTATCTTTGATGGCTTTGGAGCAGGTCTGCAGTGTGTGTGTTCAAGGTCGTACACGGGCTTCTCTGTGTGTGTGTGCTGGGGAGAGGAGGAAGGAGACATTTGTACAGCCACTTACCCTGACTTGGAAGTGTTGGCTTTGTGTAATTGACTCAGGGGTGTATTTAAACTGCCTAATTTAGGAATTGAAATTACTGTGGCATTCAGGCTCAGAATAGGAAAAGTGAAACAGCCTAATCTCTGGGGTGGACAGGCTCTCCATTTGCCAGTAAAGAGACTTAATCTCTACGTTCATATGAAACACTTATTATAATCTGAATACATACTTCACAATCAAATTGAACATGTTTTTAAGCACGGGGCTTATCTCAAGTGTCTGAACAGTGCTTCAACAGGAACATAATATGGAACATAAACCAGAGTATCATGACTCACAAAAAAGGGAAGTAAAGTTTAAGCATTTAAAAGGTCATATTTCATTTTTAGATGATCCAGAAACTATTTTATATGTTCATAACAATCAATTGGAAGCAGTTGAATTTTCTTAGTGATTTGTGAAGCTAATTAGTTGACACACTGAGAAATCCAAGCTATAAAGCACACCATAGTCAAATCAATGATAATAAGAAATATTTTTTCAGTTTTATTGTTCTATGTAGGAACACAATAATAGTGCAGAAAATTGATTTTCTGTGGAAAAGTTCCCTTGTTAAGCATTGTATTTATCATATTGAAAAACAAAGAGATTTGTAAAAGGGACTAATAAATAGTTCAAACAGCATTAACAAAGTTCTTTCCATCACAGAGTTAAACTCAGTCTGTGAAACTGAATCATGAAGTGGGTCAGTGATCAAACGCCTAATTTGCTTACACAATGACCTCCTGTGAGGTACAGTGTTCTCTGGGAAGTTATTTAGAGTTGACAGGCCAGATCACCTCCAAGAAAATGAATAAGGCCCTATATCACACATTTTCTAATTCTGAAAAATATATATATTTTTAAATCATTGACCTCTGCAAGCAACTCCTGTTGAGTTAAATAGATACTTTGTGGACCAAATAAGATGTATGCTAATACTGTAGCATATTACATATAAACAATTAAAAAACCAAAGCTAAAGTGACTGCCACTTAGAAAGGATACTTTTATAAAAGTTGTATTTCCTTAACAAGTGTCAGAGCCCTGATTTCGCCAACAGGCTTTGATTATTCTGATGAGTTTATAATTGTCTTTCTCCATAAACCTCCTCTGTGACCTCTTCTGCCCCCCATACTTCCCAGAGGCTTGGCTTCCTGAGCTCAAGCACACTTCTGATCTGCCAGAACTGCGTGCCTTTTTGACTGCTGGGGAAACACCTATACCATAAGAAAAAAGGTGTGAAAAGCTAGTGCCTCCATGGACACACACTTCACCCATTGTCTCAGGGGCTGCACGGAAGCCCAGGCTCTGCCCTTGGTTCATGTCTGTGCTATGCTGCTGTTGTGATGTGCTTGGCCTTGCAGCACACCAGTCCTCACCTGGCCTTGCTGACTTGCCTTCCCAGCTTGATCTCAGACCTGTCACATCCTACAAGCTGCCTGGTGACCAGTGGGCTATGGCTAAGCCTGCACCTTCCATCAGTGGTTTTGCTGTCAGTCCCCTTGTGGACCTACCCCCTCCTGATGCTCTCTGAGGTCAAGGTGCCATACCATAATCCATGTACATGTAGGCAGGGGACACAAAATGATTACAGCCCTGAATAAAAATTGTTTCTTGTTTTTGTCTTAATCTGTTGAGGGCAACCAAAAGTTTCAGCACCTTTCTGAAGAGGCTGGGATCCTTATTAACCAGCTTTAGGAAAAACTGTATTATTGAGTACAATGAGCAAATGTTATGCGAATTAATACAATACATTGAACAGGGAAGGACCTTGAGATGCCTTTTCCTATGGTATTGCAAGAATGGATTACAAATGTCCATTAATTATTTATAACAATCACAGCTTTTTTTTTTCCTTTATCACAGGAAACGTTCAAGTTCTGTTTGATTCCTTCATACTTTTTTTGAAATCTTGGCCAGGCAGCAATACAGGGTGCTGTCATGCAAGGCTGATAAAACATCCTTATAGATTTGTATACTAGCAGCAAAATTATAATTTCCCAATGCATCTTATTCTATAAGCTGACCCCAGTGTAATTTAAAAATTTTTATTTGTACTACTAAGATTTCTTTTCTTCATTTAAGAAGAATTTTCTCTATCACTCATATTTTACACATCTATCCTGAACTCTGGTTTAAGGCAGATCCATAAACACTATGGGCTCTCTAATGATCCTGTGTAGAATGAATGCCACAAATAGCTTCAGCATTAATAGAAAAGAACTGCTTTCTTAATGGAGGTGAGATGACCATCAGGAAATTTCTCTTTTGTCCCTTCTACAACATGGTGGGATGCAGTGTAGATATTAGGCATCTCTGGCTTAGCCTGTTGAGAATGATTGGAGAATGCTTAGCACCCTCAGTTTGCTGTGGCAGGTCTGAAGCTCTCTGGTTGGGATGGGCCCTGGATGATCCAGGACTAATGGGTACACACTGTGTATTTATGTTGTGCTGATCTCCTTAGCACAGGAGGAACATTAGACACAGAAAGTCATAGTTTTGGGGTGTGTGTGTGAGGGATATGACCCTTAATATTTGCACTGGCATTAGCACAAGGGTGAAAAAAAAAAGTTTTAAAGCATCTATGTGTTTTATGAAGGGGAGAGAAATTTCTCAGATTTGTGCTCTGTGAGGGGACTGAGTTACCTGCATCTCACCTGGCAGGATGGTAAGCCTTGCAGCACCAGACTGCAAGTAGAGCCCTAAGCACCTTCAGGCCGAAATGAACCACAGACAGAACACAGGAATTATGGAACCAGTAAATAAAGTAGATTATGGCTGTCTGTAGAAACACAGGTATGCCCCACTCTTGCAATGTGAAACAATCTTGGACTGTGGCCTGCCTTCAGGGCTATGTCAGAATTGCTGCTGCAGAAGACACCCAGAATGCAAACATGATGCATATGTGCCCAGAGCCCAGAATTTTCCCCTCATTCTGTTCTCTTGGAAATCAATTTGGCTACAGAAACAGGATTTATTTAATTTTATCTCTCTACCCCTATGAAAGCTAAGGTTTTTTTTTTTTTTTTTTTTAGAATGATTCAACTTCAACAACAGTAAAACTGGTTGCGGTTGAAACTCTTCTTTGAAAAGGAAGATCCAGGCATTCAGGAGGAAAATGAGGATAGAATTATAGCTTCAAAAGCCAAGACTCTTGAAGGCCATCACAAAGTTCATCATATAAAAGGCCATTATAAAAATCCATAATATAATAGATGCATGCCTCATTGATCCTTCTTAATGAAAGCAACTAGACAATTGTCCACAAACATGTAATGTCATCTGTAAAGTATTGAATTAAGCTTCATTGAGATATCTGATTCTCCATGTCTATTTCTACTCATGTACCCAACGCTGAAGAGAAAAATATTTCAGGTACCCTTCTTCAGTATTTCATACTGTCCAGTGTAGTTGTGTCTCTGTCCACAGCATTGCCTATTACCAATCATATTATGAGACAATAGTTTTCACCCTTTTCTGTTGATTTGGGTTTGGTTTTGGTTTTTTGCTTTGTTTTCTCCTGTTGTTTCTGGTTTTGGTGTTGGGATTTTTTTTTGTTTGACAAATTAATTTCAATTTCTCTCATTTTTGCGTAAGACCTCATATATGAGGGACTTGTTTGGGTTTTGCTCAATTGCTACAAAGCTGGTGAAGAATATCTCAAATCTGCCTTGAAGTTCCTCCTAGCAGACAAAAAATGAAAAATGGTCTGCTAACAAACTGCGGGAAGGGTTTTCCTTTCCTTTCTCTGTAAGTTTACTGCAACATTTGATATTACAAACCGTGAAATTTTGTTTTCTACTTCTGAAACATGTCTGGGAATTACTTGTATTACACTTGAATGCTTCTAATAGATTTAACACCCTACAGACAACTTTTAATCATCCATGTGGAGTCAGACTTGAGGCATTCCCAGGGCTCAATAATCAGCCCTTTGTTATCTATTATCAATGTGTAACCACTGGATATTTATCAGTCATTACACTAATTACAGCATGGGAAAATGCTTTAACTTTTGGGCATACACTGACATGGATTGATTGATTCCTCTGCTACAGTTGTAAAAACTTGAAGGTAACCTGGGAGTGCTTTCTATCACCTGTGACAAATTGCTTTGATTTTCTTAGTAACAAAGTAACATGCTGTCAGATGTTTCAATTTTTTTGGGTAGGATTTGGTACTTCTCTTCAAAACAGCAGATGATCATGTCCTCATTACTCTTCATGTTTTTCCTGTTTCTTGTACTCAAGCTGATGGTTAAACTAAACGGTGCTTCAAAGCCAAGGAAATATTCTCTGTCAGGTCTTCTCAAACACAGTTATCAATCTGATAGGATTAGATCAGAAATCATGTGTCCAGCAGGACTAGGGAGTGATTGTTCTCCTGTGCTTGGCACTGGTGAGGGCACCCCTCGAGTGGTGTGTCCAGTTCTGGGCCTCTCACTGCAAGAAGGACAATGAGGTTCGGGAGTGAGTCCAGAGAAGGGCAAAGGAACTGCTGAAGGGTCTGGAGCACAGGTCCAGTCAGGAGCGACTGAGGGAGCTGGGCTTATCTAGCCTGGAGAAAAGGAGGCTTGGGGGGGCCTTATTGCTCTGTACAAGTGCCTGAAAGGAGGGTGTAGTGTGCTGGGAGTTAGTCTCTTTCCACAAGTAAGTGAGAGGACAAGAGGAAATGGGCTCAAATTGCATTAGGAGAGGTTTAGATGGGATATTAGGAAAAATTTCTTCACAGGAAGGATTGTCAGGCATTGGAACAGGCTGCCAAGGGAAGTAGTTAAGTCAGGATCCCTAGAGGTATTTAAAAGATGTGTAGATGTGGCACTGAGGGACATGGTTTAGTGTTGGACTTATCAGTGTTACATTAATGATTGGACCCAAAAATCTTAGAGGTCTTTTGCAACCTAAGTGAGTCTATGATTCTATGTGCTCTGCTAATATCCTAACTTTGCTGGAGGAAAACTTATTCATACTCTTGTTAGTTACTGCAAAACTTGTATAGGACCCTGAAATTAGTTTTAACTTTCATTTATCTTATAATTAGATCATTTATTTGATAATCTGGGGCTTTTCTGCTAATTCTTTTGAATTGATAGTTGTTCCATTTGCCTTCTTATGGGCACTTGCTCTTATAGGACTAGTTTGGTTTCAGACCACAACACATTATCAAAATTTCATCATTACAGTCACCAGCAATTCTTTGAGAATCCAAGCAGAATTTTTTCTAGTTAGCCTCCTGCCTATAATAGCTGTCTTTGACATAAGTAGATACTCAATTCTTTTAAGAGGTGCTTTGAAGTGTCATTTCTTGGTTCCACTTAATTCTATCCAAATGAGATTGTCTTACCTCCTGTGGCTTGATCAGTTCCACAAAAATTTCTCTGCAGGTGTCACACAGGTTTCTCTTCTCAAGGCCCTGATTTTTAATTTGTACCTGCTTCTCTTCAATAATCTGATCTGTCAATGTGGGCCTAAATTTCATTTGTATGCTGATGACAAACAGATTGATGTTACAAAATTAGCCCTTAATATTCTTTCTGTCACATCTGTGCTGCCTGCATGCCAAGCTGATGACAAGGTTTGGACATTTAGAAATTTTGTACAATTTAATGCCTCAGAAATATGCAATGCTTAGGGGGAATAGACACCATTTTAAATCCTCATTCTTTTCTGAATCTGTCATTGTGGGCTCACTATAAAGAATTCTGCAACAGTGAGGAACGAGAATCCAGATCTCATAGCACTAAAATAATTTGTGTCTTTTTATACATCACAAAGTGATGGTAAGTGTATAGCAGTAGAGTTCCAAACCAACATGATACACACCCAATAACAATAGTCATAATAGCCACTGGCAATTTTGAACTGAAGAAACTGAATTTAAATTCAAGAACTATTTTTGCACAATTTTCAGAGTACCTTTTAATTTTATGTAATTATAGATAGAGACTTTTGGAGCATGTGTTTTAAAACTTATTTGGAGAGTCGCAGTGTTCTTAAAGTGATTTTTACACAACAATTAGATTGATATTAGTAGATGGCATCAAACTCAGATGCAATCCCAGTGAATATACAATGAAGAGTGTCTCTTCAAAGATAGTTTCTGGTAGAGCTCTTTGAAGAGGTTGCAGTAAAATCTGAAGCCATGTTAATGTTTTCTGGTTTTGTGTTTGATCTGAATATGAAACACAAGGCAGAACTTTTGTCTGTTGGGTTTGGCTTCCTCAACAAGCAGTCACTTAGTTCTAACAAAAAGCAGAGCCTACTTTTTCAATTACTCCATATTTAAAAGAATCAGAATTTTAGTCTGAAATTTGAAAATCAATGTTTCTCTCAATAGGGTCTGGAATTCAAGGCAGACTGAAAGTTTGCATAAAATTTACACAGTCTTCGTTTCCAGCTTCCCATTTCTTTGTATCTGAACTAAATTTCTGAAAACCTCCCATCAAGTCCATAAAAATAATCTCTTATCTCTAGATGAAAGGAGGTCAGCTGACTATAGGTTCTCATCTCACGTCAGAGCGAGAACAGTGTGTTCAGATGGTCTGCTATGAATAAATGCAACATGTACTTTTCATGTAAAAAGTTTTTGTCATTCTCACATAAGGTTTACTAAATATGTAAGGTTCCCCTTGCTGATTTCTAGACAAGAACGTTTAAGGTATATTAAGGGATTTCGTCTTTGTCAGCATGATAGAGGAATTCTTGTCTTTTTTTTTTTTTTTTTCTGAAGCATGGGTATTTAAGACCTAAAATTCCTGAATATTAGCCAAAATTGGCCCAAAACTCTCTAGTTATGATGTTACTGGTTTCCCTTAAACTCTATAAAGTTGTATAGAAAAATGAATTTAACCAATATTCCAAAATGAAAACTTTTGTGAATATGTCTTAGGAACAAGTATTTTTATTCTGAGTAGTTGTTTCTCCTGCTGCTCATCTGATTAATTTTGCTCCTTTTCTTAGCTCGTTTCTTTGTAACTGGGAATAGGGAAAAATGGCTGGAAAACATAGGGGAAAAAATAGTTCCTAAAATAACTATACGGCTTGGGTGTAATTTCTCACATCCCATTGCTCACTGCATTGATTTTCTGTGTGTTAAAAGCAGGGTTTCTTGTTCAAACAGAAGTGATGGTGGCAGAGAGCCAACTTGCAGCTGGGCTGGGGACTTCCCCTGGCAGGTCAGTGGAGTAGCAGAGTTTAAAACAATACATCACTGCACTGCCCTTCTTTTCCTGGTGATAAGAACGGCAACTGCTTCAGGATTTCATCAGGAAGAGTCTCTGGGTCAAATCCCCAGCTATAACATAATCCTTAACTGTAAGACTTTGGGTTAAAGCCAGTAAAGTGAGTAATGTGGTTATTGACTGAAGCTGGACTCCCCAGAAGAGAGAAGAGGAACTAAGAAAGTTGGGAACTAATTAATTCTATCTGCTTACAGATGTGGTGTAAAAAGAGAGCCATCTTCACTTCCAGGATAAACTGTGAGCATTTTGGAGGTACCTTTGGTGTGAAGAAATGTCACTGGCTACCGAGTACATGCAAAAGTATTGTTCCTGTGTAGTCAACCTAGGCCATAACCTTTCCATGAAAACTAAAAACATTGGATATGTTTGGCATTTATTTATAAGAGGAGCCTGAATCATCTTTGGCATTGCAACAAATACATTTACACCAATTTTTGTCATCCATGGTCTTAAGTTAGCCCCAGGCAGTTCAGAGCTGCATGGAGTTTAGGCTTTAAAAGGAGGGCAGACAGCTGAGAAAGGGGCTTCACTCCATTCTCTAAGATGAAAATATTTCACTACATTTGCATCACTTATTCAGATTAAAAGTCTGAACTTTTGGTGTTTATGTTAGCATATTCTTTTAAAGGTAATGGAAAGTATATATCAACGTAAAAGAAGATTTAACAGAAGAGTGAAGAATCACTGTTCCAGCTACTTCTTGTTAAGAGATGACATAGAAATCCATTTTTAGGCAGGGTCAAATAAAATTCAATACCAGGATACATGCATATCTCCTCAATTTTGATTCTATTTGCTTAGCATTTAAACCTAATGCCTTTTTAATGTTATTCGTAACATATTGAGCCAGTTTCGCTGGTTTGCTTTGCTTTGCTTGTTTGTTCCTCTTCAGTTATGCACAGCAGGCATGAACTGAGTTTACTCAGCTGATTAAGGTGATTGGCATCAATGGAGCAGTGAGACAGAATGTACCAGTAAGTGTGGCCCTTAAAAAAATCAATGTCAATTGTTGAGATCCCTTCTACCTCTTTAGCAGGCTAAGGAGGAATATGTTGTTCTTTATTTTAAATATAAAGAAGGTCACATACTTGTTTGCATTTTTCTGTGACTATGGTAATATGTTTGTTTGAAATTTTGGGCAATTTGACACATTTATGAGGAAAATTGTGTGTGCATATAGCAAATTCAAATGCTAACATATCAATTCAACAAAGTGTGCATTCAGATTTCACTGTTGCTCCCTCACATTTCCGAGCATTCAGATGGTTTTGTATGGAATTACAGAAGTGCTATGCATAAAATTTTGTCTTTGCATGGGATGCTGCTCCACACTCTGCTTTGCAAATGTCCAGAAAATTCTGGGTCAATGGTTTTACACAAAAAATATGCATAATAGAGCTGAGGATCCAGCAGATTGTATCTGGATAGGAGAGAAACGGTTTTCTCTGACTTTACATTTGTCTTATGCATAATCACTGGTACACTATGTATTAGCACTTCATAAATCAGGATAGGTTGTGGATGGACAGCAAAAATCATGCACACACATGACCATATCTTGCATTGTAAAGCCTTAAAATAAAAGTTTCAATATTCATTCTTGCTGCGGGGCAAGATAAAAGGAAGAACTGGGGAAACAGCTGGCTCTCCAAATGTTGATCAGCTCCTGCCTCTAGCTGTCCCAGCCTACCACAGGAGATCATCAGATGGTTCTGTCAATGGTAACTACAGATGATTTTTTTGTGGGCCAGATACAGAAAAACTTAACAACCTGCAAGTAGTCTGAGGTCTATACATATTGTGTGACAGAAAATTAAGAAACTGTCCCTTTCAAAAAGATACTAGAGGATTCAGCTTTTCCCAACAATACTTTGACATTCACAATAATTAAACAGAAAGTTTTTAACATGACTGAAAAATTCAAGAGCATCAGCAACTGAACGTATGATATGAGTTTATACTTACGTAATTGGTTCAGATCAGGATTTTTTTAAATTAAGGATCTAACATAAAACTTAATTGAAATTCTGGTCATGTATCTGTAATTTAATTCAGAATTATTTCAGCAGTTTTAGAAGGTCTTCACTTTGGAAAGTTTAGGGTTTGGATCTAGAGTACACAGCAATTTAAAGTTATTGGAGCGCTTCACAAATTGGAATCCTAATTTGGAAGAATGAAGGTCTCCTAAAAATATGAAGCACACCAATAATTTAAAATTATTTTCTCATTTGCAAACCCAGAACCCCTACCATTTAAAAGAAAGACACTTATTACAAAAAGTGAACTGCTGCAATAATTTCACATCAGTGAGTATGGTGTAGAGCCATCCTGAGGCACTGAAATGCTACTTTTTTTTTTATGGAAGATTTTCGATCTTAAAAAAAAAAGCAACTCTAAGAGTTTCTTCTCTGCAAAGCTGAAGACATAATGAAGCTGTTTAAGATATGCAACATCCATAATATAAAGGAGTGAGTAAACATTTCAGATGCACACAAAAACCACGTCGGTACCTGCAAATACAGCTGATAGCTTAGTTTTTCCTTATTTATAGGTGTGGTCATTTATCATCATTTTTATTAAACATAAAACCAGTAGATCAGCCCCCTTTTTCAACCTCCACTAGATGTTCTTCTCTCTGCATAGAACTGTCACTATTTCCCTAGTTTTGGAAACCATACTTATTTGACCTCATAATCGCTAACCTTACGCAAACCCAGTAATCATCCTCCCTCTTCCCTGACTAGCTTTTACAACATAGATTCCTCGATGATTTTTAAACTTCAATTTCAGTCCTCACTCTACTTGGAACATTTCTTTTACAGGCTCTTTATGAACTATCATGTGGTTCTGATTTTAACTTTCTGAGGTTTCTTTCTCCTTCCACTCTGTGTGATCTCAATATTATTGATCCTTCTTGAGTATCTCAAAAAGAAGGTCAATATCTACAGCTTTTTCATCTCTTCTGAGCCTCAGCAAACTGTTCTTTAGGCAGTTTCTTTGGAGTTTCTGTTTTTTTTCCCCCATCAATTATGAAAATTTTGAAAGCTCTCCTCTTTTCTGCCATATCTGCATATGAGTAGCTCTGAATATCACATTCATTCAGGTCACACTGACTTTGCAACTTTTTCAACTAGATTTCTTTCCCCTTTACTGATTTTGAGAAAAATATTTGGAAATATTAACAGGGACAAAGCAGATAAAGTGGGCCAGAGAACAAAATCAACCCAAAGAAACTGATTGCTGAGTGGAGTTAGTTTCTAGTTAATTAAAGAAGTTGCTGATGAAATGAATGAACACATCACCAAAGTCACTAAAAAGGAGGGAAAATTAGGGAGTTGTACAACTGTGTATCTGAAAATAAGTTTGCAAGTGAGGTCAATGTTATTTACATGTCAGAAGTGGTAAAGCTTTTGTACAGAAAAGAGAAGTCATTTTCCCAGGGTCATTCAGTATTGCTGGGAATATAAAGCGTGTTCCCAGCCAATTGACCTCTTTGCTTGGCAAGTCTGCTACTAGTGCAATCTATCCATATCACCTGCAAAACTACAAGCTTCAGAGGAAGCAGAGACAGGAATAACACACAGTGAACAAGTATTCACTGCATCCAACAGTGAATTCCTTAGATGCTCAGGAACACCCAAGGGAGAGACCAAAACTGGAATGGTAATGCTGTCTTCAGTTTTCGTGTTGCTGGAGAAAACAGATTCAGAGAAGGACTGGAGTATATTAATGAAGGACTTGATAGGCACGATGAACTATTAACTTTGTACTTTTGAGAAACTCTACAGTTCACCAACAAAGTTACATTTAAAAAAAACCCATTAGATTTCCTTAATGTGTATGTTATATCTTCAAAATGGCAAAGGCTTAGGATTAGGCCAAAGTTTATGTCCATATTCTGGTTTTCTTCCTTTTCCTAATTCCAGTTTTTAAGTGAAATTTGCTAATTCCAGTTTCTAACTACAATTGCTAAGTCCGAACTGGCTTTCCTCTCCCTCTGCCATTCATTCAATTAACACTTCTTTTCCAGGCCTGTCCTTTCTACATATCTCATCTTTAAGTAGATGGTGAAGCCTTCACTTCTACCCTAGCAATCTGGAAATATCTCTTCATTTGCTTTGAGTCACTTTCATTTCCAAGTTATGTCTCCTATCCATGACTCTTGTATGACCTATACGAAGAAGAAAAGTATATACTTGGAGCATCTCCTCAATATATTAGCAAAGAAACTCTTGGTACTTGAAAAAGAAAAACAGTCATGCTTCCAAAATCTTACAACATAAGAGAGAAAAAAAAAGTTATCTTTGTCAATGTCTTAAAGTAATTCAATTGATACAGTTTTAACTTTGCTTACAACATATTAATTTAGGTGTCTAGCTAGCAGAGTCTGTTTTTCCACAGAAGTTCACACTTTGTTTGAATATTTTCTTTTCTTGAATACTTCCCAGTTAATTACAGTATAAGACACTTCTCCCACAGAGACAGGTTCCCAGGCTTGCCTCTAGCACACGTTACAGTGTATCTTGTCAGCATTATGCTTGTTTTCCATGCTGTGCCTGGAGTCAGTCCAGCCTATTGTCTTTCTCTTAGTCTGCTTTCAGCCTCACCCACCCGCTCTGTTCCTTTCCTCCTGTCTGCCACTGTGAGCTGTGCTTTTATTTCTACTGACCTAAATATTGATGACTCACCTTTTCCCCCTGAGTTGTTTCTCCTTAGCTTGCACACAAAAACACCCTTACTTTCTTTACAATGCATGTTATTTCTGTGTGCTTAAGATGGTTAAGATCTTTTTAAGAAGCACAACACATATATTACAAATTCTGTACTAATTAATACAATAGAACAATAATAATAATGACACAATAGAAGTAGTTAGAAGAACTTAGTTATTCTAGTTAGAATAGAAGAAGTTTTGTCAAAGTTACAGTGTAATTTCAGTTAATTTTAGAAGTACAGGGAGTTTGAATACAAAGACAAAACATAGGCCTGATCTCTGTGAAGTCAGTGATAGTAACATTTGTATACCAGAATCAAATCTTTGACCACCAGGTTATCCCTACAAGGAATTAGGTACTCAGACTTTCACAAACTCCATTTTTGTTGGCTTTTGAGTGACCTGAAACTTGTACTTGCCTGTGTTGGAGATGCTGATTACTACTTCTTTGGTGCTTCTACCCATTTGTCTAGTATTTCAAGGTGACCTAAACACAATTCTGAAGGAATAAACTAAGAAAAATTTAATTTTCCTCATTTTTAGTGCAGATATACAATCTGGATTTTCAAGAATTCTCTTGACTTAAACTTCTGTGCAAAAAGTGCAAACACAAATTCTGCCTATCTCAAAGTTGTTGTAAATTGAACTTAAAAATGTATTGTAATACAAGACAGCTGAAGATCTGAACAAAATTCAAGAGCAGTCAGCAGTAACTTTTCCATTTGTGGCTGGAAATATCCATTTACACACATTGGTGTCATGAAACTGTGCTGAAATATGAACAGTTCAGTACTCATAAAAAGGAGAGTTAATTTTTAAAAATACATTATTTTGTTCATATATATGTATATATATAAACAATAATAACAAAAAAGATATATATATATAACTTTTTTTTTCATTAAGACTCCAGTTGGCTTGTGTTTAAAGGTGATTCAACTTCATTTTAAGTATCCAACTAAGCCAGAGAAGTACACAGGAGATCCTATTGAGCCATGGCCTAATCAAGGAGAATTCTATTTACATAAGTCATTTTTTGTATTTATTTTGCCACTCTTTTGCTATTTAAGTGAATAATTTTCTTATAATTACAAAAAAAAAAAAAAAATCATTAAAAAGAATCTCAAAGAATTTTTTGTTGACTAGGAAAAGTGTTGTTCTTCCAGACATTTTGTGTCAGAGAAGTAGGCAATGAATCTCTTTGATCTATCTTTGGAGCACTCCAGATAACTGCGAACAGGTTGAATCAGATGTCAGACAGATCAATAGCTTAGAGGTGATGGAGTCATTGGACAAGCTCAGCTCTAGCAGAAGAAAAGAAATGGCCACAGGAAATGTTTATAGGGAAATAGAAGTGATTTCAAAGTAACATAATAAAGGAGAATTAAAACTGCTGCTAAGGATAGATTCCGTCCCACTACATACAGTCTCTCTCCAATGTGAACTAGGTTCCCACTAAAGATGCACAGTGATTTATATAAACAGGGTTGTAACTGAGGAACAGAAACAGGTGATCAAAATAAAAATATAGTAAACTGAGAGTTTTTGGAAAAAAATTAAAAGTTCAAATGCTGTTCATCACCTTTTTCATATTAGTCCTTATATCTTTGTGTTAACTATATTGAGGCTTCCTGGATCATCTCCAGCCAAAGTATATTTTCTTAATAGTGAGCTGACCAAAATTATACCTAATAAAGTAAAAGTCTTAGAACACCAAATGCTATGCAAACACTCAATTAGCTTCAAGTAGACTTTTCTCATGTGGCCACTACTTTACTATCTGCACAGTTTTTTGAAACAATCAGAGAGATAGGTTGTGATTAATGATGCTTGGAGATATGAAATTAGATTATTATGAACATTTTTTTCTTTCTTTTTATGTTGTTGTGCCTGTGAAAATATCCTGAAGCTATTTGCAAATGCAGGTTGAATTTGCTGGGCAGATATGTCTGGAAAAAGTATTGCAGAGAAAATTCACAAAAATTGCAGTCGAAGAGATGTAGTTCTCTTTTTTCCTATGCCCCGGGTTAAAGCACCGCCATAGGATACAAAAGGCCTTGGGTCCCATTCCTGTGTATTTCTGTAGGAATCTGAATGCCCTGCTTTTCAATAGAGTGTCTTACTCTTCTGAAAGAGGATTTAGGAGCAAAACCTCTTAGTGCCTCAGGCTGAAGGAAAAGACATCAGCAGTCAATGAGACAGAGAACAGGCATGTTTCATTGGCACTTTATCTAGAAGTCAGGAGGTAGGTAATTTCCCATGTTAAAGGAGGGAGGTTTATAATCTATTCTCCTGTGAATCTCTAATTATAGGTATGAAACAGAGCTGTACCAATACTGACACTGAGATCATCTTCTCACTTTCATTAATTCAGTTCAGTAAGAGTTGTTTATAATTTTCAACACATCTTTTTGCCCTTTCCATTTACATAACTAGCTCTCTTTCCTTTCTCCATGCTCAAGATGTGTTCATGGTCCCGATTCAATTTACCATTGTGTAATTGTGATGTAGAACTTTTGGGAAGCAGATTGCTGGGTTTTACGAGATCACCTACAAAGCGTGGTTATCTTAAATCCAAAGGTGCTTGTTGCTTCCCAGCAGCATGCTTTCCTTCATGGTATTCCATCTGCAGATTTTTTTTTTTCTTTTTTTTAACCATGGCGAGACTTGTGAGCCTTTTTCCTCCACTAGAAAAATAGTGTGAAACAGAGTGAAACAATATAACAAAATAATCATGGCCTGATATCTTGACATTGCGGCTCTACACTTACTAAGTGAAACAGCACTGATAAATGGTAATTTTGTGATACATCTATGTAAAATTATGATGCATTTATCAGTAAGTTGTAACTGGGTATTGTTTCACCATGACTGGCTGCAATTTCATCCACTGAAAAAGTGGCTCTCTCAACTCTGCGTCTGCAGAATTCAGACTCAGTGCAGCAGATTCCAACTTTCTCACAGTGATGTACACTCTACAGAGGACACAAAGGTTTCCTTCATATAAAAGAAAAAGGAGCAAGCTATTTCACTTTTTGCCATCAGAGAAATAGCACAGTTTAAAGATATCCATATCTAAAGATGAAAACTTGTACTGATAAATTCACACAAGCTCTATTTTGGCCTTCTGTGATCTGTTGTTTTGTAATAGGAAGACAGTTTTTTATGAGCATAACCTGTCTTTAATTATAGACACTGCTACAGCACTTTATCCAAATTTTTTTGCATTCAGGCTTTTTTCTTCTGTGCTCAGAATACGTTCACTGTTTCTTACCTTTGAGACCACATTCAATTTACTAGTTATAACCACACTGTGGCCCAAATGAAACAGATAATGGATAGAAAGTATACATTTGATCTCTCTGATGTCCCTATGCAGGGCTATGTAAGAACTAGTTAACAGAAATTATGAGTCTGAAACAATTTTTCTGCTCCTATGCAGCTGAAAAGTCATTGTCATCTCCTTCTAGTAGCTACTGATTACTGGCTTAGTTAGAAACCTGTAGGGGGTTTGAGGGAGAACACAACAATACAAGTGGTGTAGCAGCATTCTGCCTGCTCCGTGTACTTTGAACACCAAGGAAATGCTTTTTGCTAAAATACACTATAAACAGTTCTGCAGCCACAAACAGTTATATTTGTTAACTCCTCCGTTTTTTTTTATCATCTAGTTATCAAAAAGGCTTTACATAAATGTTGTATCCATTTCTAAATTGACACTTTGACAATTTTTTCCTAGGAGATATGTTTTAAAGATTGACAGAATTCAGCATGAGTTGTCTTGATTTTAGGTTAGGCTTCAATAACTTTGGGATAATATAAACCAGCATCAGCCAAGTTTAACATGATTTCAAGGGAATTCACCATACTCCCCAGCAAAAAACCATTTACAGTTGAAGCAGCTCCAGTGATGTGTGCATTTAGTGTAACTGTGCTGACAAATTTACCACAGTAGAATGTGTTACTTGCCCACATCATCATGCATGAGAGTTACTTTCCCCCGTAATAATCACACTCATGTAAGCGGAGGAGCTAGTTAGGCATTTCTTAGGCTACTTCATACCATTCTGTCCATTGTGGTGGTAACTCCAAGATGTGTCACTTCCTGAAATGCATAGGACTGGATAGCAGGAGTCCAGTCACTCTTACAGATTTTGAGGAGATAAAATTTACAGCAATCTCTTCTCAAGGTCATTTGATACCTTTAAAAAAAAAAAAAGTGGTTTCCAAGCATCCCTGTGCATAAGGCCAACAACTTTCCCTGGATCTGACATGTGGAAATAAGTGTTGTTCAGTACTGTAGTGGTCTGGAGCCAAATGCAGTATCTACATTCAAAAAGCTGAAGTTGCTCTTCAGCATTTTAAAAATGCAAATGGTTGCTACTCAGGGCAAACCACATGAGATTCTCTCCACCTGCTTTGCACAGATCTGACTGTACAATGCAGCTGGGCTTACAGATATTCTCCATTGCTGAGACAATGTAGCACAGCCAGAGCATACCAGTGAACTGAACCCTGAAGCTACAATTAGGATAAATAGTTCATTCGGGTTAAGAAAGTATCTTTTATGCTTGATAGTTATTCTCTTGTTGGAAGAACGGACAATAATGGGGCACAACATTTGCCTCACTCATTTTTTTAAGTCTTGAGATACTATGGAGGACCTGTAACAATGAAACCTGCTTCACTATCACCAGGAATGTAACAAGCATTTACTACACTGGTAACAGACAGGGCTAAGTTGTTAAAATACTGCAGACTAGCTTCCCTCCCTCCAAATCAAAATTACCATTGCTCTCAAAAATTAAATGATCAAAGAGTCAGCTTTTTAAAAATACTTTTATGTCATTAGGATCAAATAAGAGTCACTATTACCACAGTGGGAACCCCCCACTAGAGTCTCTTTATTGGTTTGTTATTAAGAAAAAGTAATTTTGAAGTGAAAGAAAAAAGATAAAATAGTGTAGACAGGAATCACTCTGAAATGAATCTTTTACACTTGTAAGAACATGACTCTACACAGTAAAGTAGAAAAAGGTCCAATTTAGCTCAGCATCCTTTCTGATGTGGAAGATAGCACAGAAACAAGGTTAGCCTGCAGTGATAAACCTCTGGATATCCTTTAAGGTGTCAGGGACTTGGGGACTTCCTGACCTGAAGGTTCCTTTTGAACCCACTGTATTTAATAGCATTTGTAGACCTGACATCAGTGAACATGCCTAGGAGGTTTTGGAATTCATTTAGATTTTTGGCTTCTAGAACATCCAGCACATTCAGCTCCATAATTTAATTACATACTAAGTGAAAAAGGGCTTTGTTTATTTTAAACCTCTTACCTGATAATTTCATTAAGTGCCTATTCATCTTCCATTATTGTTACGTTTTCTGCCTTTGTAGCATTTCTAGTTATTCACAGTACTCCAGAGCCACTGCCACCATCTTGTTTGGTTAATTGACAGCATAATCTTAATGTCATATTCTTTCCATTCTGACATTAAAGTTCATTTTGAAGAGATCCTATGCTACATTTTGACACAAACTTAACCCACCCTATGTTAGATTTTAAGGTAATAGCGAACCCCGCTTTACATTATCATTATCATTCACTCACTTTTCTTACATGTTTATTATACAGAAAATTACAATTCAATTCTTGCATCTTACTGCTTAGGCTCCCAACATTTAAAAAGAATTATTGATACTACTGGTGTTTTGGTACTTGCTTCATTTAATCTTTTTCATTGGAATTACTTTTCTTGGGTAGTTCTTAACTGCTATTCTTTTTTCCTAGGACAGCTTTACCTTCAATTTTCAGGTATGTATTATTATTAAATATATGCTGTTGTATATCTAACAATTTTTCACACATTTTTAACCTTCCCTATAAAGTTTGAATTTGAAGTGAAAGTGGCCTAACCTATTCAGATTTAGGGGAAAGTCCATGTCTTTTCCTTGCTTTTAGTCTAAATGTCTTCCCAGTCTATCTTCATACAGCAGATGCGCATGATTCTCCCTACCTGTGATATGTTTTCCTATGTCTTGTGAAGGAAACTGGGAACATTTCAAGTCTTTTTACAAAGGAAATCTCACCTTTTTACATTTGGTTAGCATTTTACTTTTGAGTCTTATTTTTTACTCCTTTTTATGTCCAACATCCTACACATCACCTTCATTACAGTCACTGAAGATAATGTCTAAATGGTTTCGATGCTCTAGCACATTTTCATTTAGTACAGAAGTCAGTTATCAATGAAAACTCAAACCTGTTTGTGTGCATTATACCAACTGGTATTTACCTAAAAAATGTTCCACTTTTCTTATCAGGGAAAGCAACAAATCCATTCTGAAGGTGTTTGTGCGTTCTCCCATCTCTCTCAAAATATTTTCAGAACAGCAGTCAGCAGCAAATGAAATATAAAAACATCTTCAAACATTTTTGGGAGAAAGGCATTAAATTTATGTCAGGCAGCACCAAAAATGCTTTATGACAAAATAATTTTTTTTTTTTTTTTTTTTTTTTTTTTTTTTTGGTGTTTCCTTGGTGGTTTCAACAGGTTTGGAAGACTATCTATTGAAACAGAGAGACAAATGATTCCGTGATTTTCTTTCACTGATATGGGTTTAAAATAAACTAATTGCTTTTTTTTTGTCTCTGTATGTAAGATTTCACTTTTTTATGATCAATAACTCTACTTCTTTCAATCATATTGAGATGCTCAAAAAGTCCAATGCTCTGTTGGAGGCTTCATTATTACACGCCATTATTTGATAACTGGAAGCATTAGGCATGTAGAACAAGAAAGAAAAGTAATTTTCCCAAATTTTACAACATCCTCCTAGGAGAATACTCCTAAGAATGTTGTAAGGAAGAGACAATATATGCATTCAATTTATGCTGAGTTTGTTAATAAAAGGACTGATTCAGAGCCAATGAGTTCTTACTATGACCACAAAAGCTCTAACAGAACTGCAGTGATGACTTCTCATGCAACTCAACCACTTGTAGCCAGAAAAAGAGGGCTGCTAGGCACAGTGTGACTGACTTCATAGAAGAAAGTGCATATTAGGAAGAAATTAATATTCTTGGGGCTTTTTCACTACGACAAGATATTCAGATATTTGTCTTCTTTTCTCCTTTTATTTTTGGTTACAATCTCTCAATTTCAATAATTTTCACCAATGGGCTTCCTTCAGTCATATAAATATGTCAAGGAAAATGTTTACCTTTGAAAAGAGTACTGGGCTTTTTTAGCTGAAAATTAAAACCAGAGTGTTTTTCTTTATTTAAAATTTACATGGAACCATATCTGTTTAGTATCCTAAAGCCATATTGTCCTGTGAAAAGATGGCAATAATCTCTTGCACTCATACATTAAATGATTCCTAGCTATTGACACTTGCAACTATACTTCAATAATTACAAGAGTAACAAGAAAGATGAATATGAACCATAATTTTAAATAAAAATCCATGGAAATATTGTATGTTCTTGAATCATTCCTTTTGACCGATGTGTTTATAAAAGTTAAAATAAGGCTAGTGTAGCCAAATTTTAGAGGTACATGATGGACAAGAATGAGAAGGTATATGTGGCCATTTAGCTTCCTCTCTCATTTTTGCAACTCACAATTTGTATTTTAAGAATCTGAACGTCCACTAGATAGTGCATGAGATTCAAAAAAAGCAGTGAAGAGTCAAGTCCTGTGAAGCACCAGATCATAAATGATACTTAGGAGTGTCAAATGAGAAAACATGGTTGTTTTCAGAGTTCATGAAAGTTGTTTTCCTTTTAGATAGTAGCATTAAACTGACTGAATAAGATGGATAGAAACATCTCTACACTCACAGGCCAGTAATGTATCAATTTTTCTTTTGCCTTTAGTGTTTTTTCCTTAATAAAGTGGCAGCTTACTGTTATTTATGATGTGGATTTTATAAAGCACTTTTACAAAGCATCAGTTTTATATATATACGAAGCAGATACATTTATGGAACTTGGTGACAGCATAATTCAGTTACCACATCTTATGCAAAGATAAGAAAGCTCTCCAAGAAGTGCTGTCCTTTAGTTTGTCAGGCAGAGAAAACAAGCAGTATCTACCTGGTGACCCTGGCTGCAGTGTCTTAGGCTGAAGTATGGAAGGAAAAGTTTTGTGGTGATATTTTTCAGTAAATATGCCATTATTAGTAAAGGCCACAAGGTTTGTGTTAATCTGACAGGGTGAGGACTCAGGACGGGTCTCCCTATACTGACTTGTTTCAGTTGTGAAAGCAGTTTTAAAGGAGCCTAAATGTGCCTTCACTTATCTTTGGCTTACAGTAAGTGCAAGTAGTTATTTTGTGTGTGAACTGAACTTTCTGATTGCAGAATAAAGTGCATGTTGGGAGATTGGAAACACAGGATAATACCAGAGTTCCACACAAGAAACACAAGCTGCAGTTAATACAACCAGAAAACACAGTCACAACAAATCACAGTCAATTAGTGGTCACTACATGCTTGTGGCTTTGTAAAATCAAGTAAAGCCAGCAGTGGAGCTAACAGAGGACTGATTGATTTGGAACCAAAGAAAAGAAAGGGCATGTGAGCAGACTGTGTTAAAACACATATAAAAATAAAACCAAACATACTCAACACCAAGGAAGCAGCAGCTTCCACCCTGAATATTGCACTTTTCCTGTTGATGCCCCAGATCGCTGATATCTCACTATACCTCTCCCCCCTGTTCTGCTTGAGGAATATAGACAGCATCAGCTTAGGACACAGGAATATTGTACAGGGAGTCCAATACCGGAGAAAAGGTGCAATAGCAGGAATTTTTTGTATAACAATTTTACCTGCATTACTAATGAAGCTTTTCTGCAGTAATTTGGTTTGTGATTATTGGTAGCATTGTAGCTGAACTAATGAAAGATTTTTGTCTTTTGATAAGTCCATTAAAATTTCAATTAGATTAACCCCTTAGCTCTACATATGTTTGTTCCCTTTTGCCTGCAACAAGATTCTGAGTGTTACAATAGACACCAAAATGGGAAAGGAAAAGGTTTCAAAGGTTTCTCCTGGTATTATCCACAGAGTAAATTTCAGATTATTACTAGTACTTGCAGGGGAAAGCGACTATTCTAAGTAGCTGGTTGAAGGTAATGCATACTTCTGAGTCAGTCACACAGTATAACTGTAGAAAATGCAGATGACGGTAAGCTCGTCATTTTGGTGGATGGAATTTGTTTCATTTTTATTTTTTTGCAGCTATGCTATGTTTCTTTCTGAGAAAACAGCTGGCAGAACAGCTGGCAGAAATATAACTGCTTGCTTAGTCTTAGCCATCAAAGTGGGAAGAGAGTCGCTGAAGAGAAAGATGATCACTTATTGTCCAGCACCAGTTGGGCATACACAGCTATATCCTCTAAAGGTGCGACAGACAGTGTGAAAGCTCAGATAACAGGCAGCCTGGAACAAGATATAAGGAGTCTTGAAAAGACAAGAGCAGACACACACACTGAGGTGACATTTTAGAAAGAACTTTTCTAGGGAACCAGCAGGAGCTACAGTTTGCTGTATTGGAGCATTTGCCTTTAAAAAAAAAAAAAAATTATTTTTTATTTCTTGCATTACTTAATATCACACATATTAATCCTCTTTTACTTTACTCCACTTGCTGATGGGAGATATTTAAATTTATTTAAGCACAAGATTGGTACTTGATTCATAGCTGCACTTCCTGCATCTGCCTTTTTGAGATCCCACATTTTCTAAGAACAATAAGACAGTCCCTACAATAATAAAATGTCCCAGGCAATGTCCATTCAAGGGATGCTTTCATCACTGGAAAATATACAAAATGTGGTAAGTTTGTCCTAATTATGTTCAATCATCTTTCAGTTAGAAGACTCTTCAGTGAACCAGCTGAACTCCGATCAGTTTTAGTCACTGCTTGCACATTATTTGTCTTAGCTTCCTTATTTGCCCTTTCCTATGCATGCATCTCATTTAACAGTATGTCTTCCAGACTAGTTGCATCACCTGAATTGAAATTTGTTTTCATGCACATTTGGAGAAATTACTGTTACTGTCCCATAAACTCACTGTTATATGTACCAAAGGTAATACATCATGGAATTGTCTGAATTTACCTTCTTTTTCACAAACAACAATATCTTCCAACATACCAGTGTTTCAGATTCTTACATCAAGGGGAACAGGCTTTCCTAATTCTAAAGTGAATAGCATTTTTCAGTTTTACCACATCTGTAATTTTTCAAATTCCTCTTAATCTTTTTTCTTTAATTATCTGCACACTCCTTCAAATTTAATATCATCTTCAGATTCCATTAGTGTGCTCTTTTTCTTTCAGACTACTAATGTAGACATTAAACAAATATAACTCTTGCCAACTCTTGCTAACAAATGCCAACTCTTAGATTCCTCTTCCTAATATGCTTCTGTTTAATATTTCTGGGTTTTGTACTCATTTAGGCAGTTTAAAGCCTGCATGGTTATGATCTTATTGAAGGCAGTACTGAATCAAATTTTAAAACTGAAAATTCTAAAGATGCCATATCAAATGCCTCACTAGAATCCAAATGTATACAATCTACTTCATTACCATTGCCCATTAATTTTGTAATTGCATCAAAATAAGAAATGATGTTTGACTGATGAATTCTAAATTCTCACTGCCTCTCTTGTCCCAGCTATTAATGATAGAATAGTTATTTCATTGCTTTACAAGGCACTCAGATAGCATCTATGGCATCGTGGTTGTCAGTATCAATCTTTTCTTTTCAGGAAGTATGTACTGCATGTATTTTTCTCAATCTATTCAGTGCTTTTTCCTTCATCTATAAGTTTTTAGAAATGAGCATTTGTAGGCTTACTGAATTCTTTTGATCTAAAAGAAAGCATGTCCTTCCTTGTATTTGGAGAATATAATCAACATCTTCAAGAACAGAGCTTTTAGAGGGCCTCCTTTCATAGGTATGTGGGATGCAAGGTCAGCTGGTACATACTGAACATTAATCTATGGACATTGGGTCCTATTTACAAACATATCAACACTCTTCTGAGAATAAATATGCCAATTTTCACCCTTAATTGCCACATAATCACTAAAATTTGATGTCTCTTCCAGAACATGAGGATAAACAAGCACTGTTTGCTGAGTAAAGCTGTGGAGTTTCCAGCCTTGTGGCAATTCAGATCTTGACTGGACCTGAGCAACCCCCTGTAACTGGACCCATTTGAGCAGGGGATTGAACTAGATGGCCTACTGAGGTCTCTTTCAACTAACATGATTCTGTGATTTTATGAATTTAATTTCTTAAAGGCTTAATTTTCAGTCTCAAATGTTAATGAACTTCCTGTAGTCATTTTTTCTCATGTCAGTGTTACATGTGCATACAATGCTATTCCTTTTCTGGTATTTAGTCCCCATTATAAATAAAAATATTATATATATAAATTTCAGCATTATATATTCTCTGTGATAACAGGTTTTTAAAAAGGTGGTTTTTGTTTCAGTTTTTCAAGATATTATTAATTTTGTCTCTTTTCTAATGCCTTTTTCCCTCAATATTTTTTATCTTAAAAACACTCTACTAATCACTTTCAGTCACTGGTATTTGACTCACTATCTAGGCTGTCTTGGAGTGACTTTATGATGTGTATCCCCTATCACCACTCTATGCCCAGAAGATGAATTCTGTGCCTTTAAGCCTGGGTACAAGAGAAAAACTGAGCAAACTTTTCAAAACAATTGCTCAAGGACACACAGCTCTCTGCTCGTGGCTCAGCAGCAGGGAGGGAGGCAGAGGCGGCCTTGCTTTCCAGCCAGCTTCCAGCTCTTTTCTCTGCGGAGAGAGTTTCTTGGGACTTTTGGTTTGGTTGTTTTTTCCTCTTCTTCTCTTCGGGACTGTTTTACAACACCGGAGCGTATTGGGGGAGAATTTTCCCCCGAGGCCCCTGGAAGGGGGGGGCCCACCGAACCAGCTCTCAGGAGGAGAGAGGGCCACACCCAGAGACGGACTCTGAAAAATCTTCCCAGGTTTCCCTCCACAGCGAGGGATTTTATTATTTAGCATTATTATCCTTTTCTCTGTGTGTTTTGTTAAATAAATAGTTTTTATCTCTTTCACTTTCCTTCGAGGAAATTTTTTTTATTTTCCCCGAACCTGGTGGTGGGGGAAGGGGTGGTGGTACCCTGCCTTTCCCTCGAAGGATATTTCTCCTTTACATTTTGGCCAAACCGGCACATAGGCTAAAAAGAATATGACATAAACGTGAATATACCTCATTCAAATGTGGTAAATTGAAACTTGATGATATTTTATATTCCCATCTAATTTTGTGAATCATTATCCACTTAGACATCTAGTGTGTGGATAAATAAAATTTGAATGTGCCAATTATTTCTAAAAAATATACTTAATTATATTATACATTTTGGGAGGATGACTTTGTATCAATAGCAGGCTCAGATACTTTTTTAGGGTGTGAGAAGACAGAAATTTGTGGCATATTGGATCAGTTCTCAAATGAATTTCTATATAATGATTGAGTATGATTTGATCCACAAATCAAAATATTGAGCTAGAAGAAAAGCCTTTAGATACTGAGCCACATTGTACCACCAGAGAGTGCAAAATTGTTCCAAATCTTTTCACTGGAACTGACATTGAACTTACTTAATATCTTGACCCCTTCCTTAATAACTATTATTTCTGCCTATTAACAGCTCTCAAAATCTAGACCACATTGTAATTAGAAAACTTCTCAAACAGGAGAAATTGGTTATCTCTGCCCTTTCTTAATTTGTAATCAGCTGATATATGTATGTTATGTTTCCAACCCAATCCTCTCACAGCTGATTCACTATAATCTGCAGGCTGATATCTCCTTACACGTCTTAACTGAAACATATTGTGTTAATATAGCTCTCCATTCTTTTTTTCTTTGTGGAAGAATAGAACTAAACAGTTGAAAATTGTTGGGCTTGAAATTTGTGTATTGCAAGCATGTGCTTGATTTGAGACACTTGCATAGATTTAAATCTGAGAAGAATGTAGCACTTTTAGCTCCATACCATGTAATCTGAAAGAGTCAGGCTTCCTGACATCACTTTAAGGTTTGATACCCTACTCCTAGTCCCAACAACTACTACTATCTTTCTATATTTAGCACACTTTCAAAAATACCTGCAGTTGTTTCTTTCATTTTCTAACACATTAATGAGATGTACAAAGTCTGAAAGTAACTTCACAATGTATCTTAGAAAGATATTTACTGCTAATTCTTTACTACTGACTTCTAATTTGTGCCTGCAAGCATCTTTGTGACATGCTTTTGTGCAACTCTTTGTGAACACAAATCATTTAATTCAGATGCAGATTTGCTTAAAATACTTTTCTAGTCAGCCAAATAGCTCTGTAGTTCAGGTAGAGATTTTCAGACTGTTTAAAACTCATTTTTGTAACCATGGATAACAGAATATATTAAAACAGCCACTTTTACTTATGCAGAGAATCTCTTTGTTTAACATTCAGACATGCACTTGCCATCAAACCTGTTTTGATTGGATATACAAAGTAAAAGCTAGTCCTAAGAGTTACCGAAAATGTTTAGAATACTAAATATAATAGAATACTTAGAGAATAAAATGTGCTTTGGTTAAATACATTAGTGGTCAAATATTATTTGAAACAAAATTACATGCCTATTACAGGTACACCAGGATTCACTTGATTCATGGGAATATCACTGGAATTACAGTTATAAAAGGAGAAAGCACTACAGGTATTGTAGTGACACAGAATCCCTGCAGCATGCCTTAAGAACTATGACAGCAGAACTATAGCTGAGTATTTTCCCCAGTGCAATAATTTATTAACTGAATTATACTGAGTCCTGTCTGTTTTTTGAATTTTCATAAGTCTTGCACTTAAAAAGAACATAAATACTTAATAAGTATTATAATATACTACAATCTGTGGAACTTTTAAGTTCAGTAGAAATTTACTTTAAAATTAAAGGAAAATAACCACTTTCTCTATAAGAATATTTGTTGGACCCTCTATTAGGCACAAGAAGTCACTGAACTTGCAGACTGAGCAAAACTGACATGGTAGAAACAGACCTGAAACTCCACAATATTCTACAGATTTCTCTTACTCCTTTTTCACTGCTGTAAATTTTACTACAGATGTAGCTAACAGAGGTGCTTCTCAGAATATGAATTTTTAGTACCTGTATGTGGAAAAAAATACTCTCCTTAAAAAGTATAAGGAGGCTTAGAAGACTGAAGGAGAATTATGCCCAAAGATGGATCACGATATTTATAAAAAACAAATCTATTTTTTTCCAGGTATACTTCCTATTACTCATCAATTCCCCCTTTTAAATTATAAATAAGCATAATTTCGTTTAATCTGGGCAAAAGTACCAGTGCTAAGAGTTTTCTGAAAATTTCTGAAAAATATATATTGTGAGGTACATTTCAAAGGCAATATTTCACACTAAAGGGTAATATTTCAAAGAAATCTATGTATGTGAGTACAAAAGAAATTAGGAAAGCAAATTACTAAATCAATGTGCAAATAACAAAGTTCAGCTTAAAGGCAACTGATCTTTTTTTAATGAGACAAAAACTGAGTTCAGAACTATGAACTGACACTGTAGCACATAACAATTAAAATGTTCCCAACACATAATCTCTGCTCTGCAGCTTTCAGAATATCTGAAGTGTCCAAGACAAACATTCTTACAGTGACTTACTGAAGGCAGTACTGAATCAAATTTTAAAACTGAAAATTCTGAAGTTGCCATATCAAATGCCAGAGAGCTATACTCTCTGCAAGAAAAATTAGAAACCTTAAGGTCCCAGCCCTTAAAAAAGAAGTATTGAGAGTATCTGGACATCAGATTTCTGAGAAAAATCCAGGTTGAGTCACAGTGGTGAAGGCTGCAGTACACAAAACTGCCACATCCCACCTGGCTGAAGTACACAATTTCTTGAATCGGCACCTGTGCTTGGTTGTGGGGGGAAGTCTCTGCATAGCCTGGTGCCTGGGCACCTTGATGGTCCAGACTGGGAACCTATTGCCTGCACCGCAGATAATTTCTGGGATTCATGTGGTTTTCACAATGAGGAGCAGAGTTAGCAGGTGTAAAAATCTTGTGTGCATGGCCATATCTCCCCTTGGGTATGGGACACGGGCTGGAAACATGCTTGAGAAACTCTCCTGCTGAAACATACCATGCACCAAAAATGGTTGAGTGAATCCTGAGCAGGAGAACTCAGCTTAAGTAAGTCTTACTACTTGGCAGTTTCCTTGGCTACAGAACAAAGATGAAGCAGGGCAATACCATTGGAATAGCTTGTGGTCCTCAGAACCTTTCGTTTCGACAGAGGCCATGCTGTTAAAAACCTTGTAAATAGATGCCTGCTCCCTGCCTCTCTATCACTAATTTCTTTCTGAGCTCTGTGAATTTGGAATTGAATTTGAATTTTAGCTGAAACAAACTCCAGCATAAATGAAAGGTGTAACATTCCTGATATATGCCTCTATTCAGCAATCAAACCCAATTAGACGGCTTGACAACAAAGAAATAAATAGGTCATTTAAAATGTATGTATGTTGATTACTAGGATTGTAATTTGTTTCGTATTTTTTATTTACATGTTATTTCAATTTCCCTTAAAGATGTGTATTAAGAAGTGACTAAGCACAGAATGAGAAGTTCTAAAATGATCTTCATTTGGCATGCAGTTACCCACAATAAAAATTTTTGGAAGCAACCAAGGGGAACTCAGACATAAGTGCAGGAGAAGAGTGAGGAACAGGGAGGGCAGAGGATCAGGGATAGCACAGGGCAGGGGCAAAAACCTGAACCTTTGACCTTGCCAGCTAATACCACTATGTTTTAAGTTTAGGCAATAGGGTGGTGTGGAAAGAAAAAAGCTCTGACTTTACTCGGGCAAAACTCATTCAAATTACTAAACTGGAGGTTTTAAAAAGGAGAATTTAGTTTCTTCTAAAACTTTCTTCCTGCAAGGCTCCCACTCCCCATTTCTGATTTTTGAGACAACAGTTGTTTTAGTTTTCATATCCTGTTAACTCATTTCTTCTTAACCATTTTGGGAAGGGCTGGTAGTCCTTCTTTTTTTCCCCCCTTCTATTTACTCTTGTTCAACAGTCTGTCTTCTCTTTCCTATCCTCAATTTCTCTTTCTGGCCTCCCTTTTGATACCCCTTTTCCTCTTTTCTCCTTTTCTGGATTGCACTAAGCATATAATCTTCCAGTGTTTGCTAGACTTGTTTGTTGCAATCTGCTTCACTTACACCAGTGAACACACTAGAAAACCACACCTCTTGGTGGGTAATGTTTACCCAAATGCTTCAGGAAGGGAGAATGCCTTAGTACTTTCAACAAAAAGTGTGTAAAAGAGAAGGGGAATGGAGAAAGAGGAAAGAAACCTGTGCAGAGCTGCAATTACTGGAAGTCTTTCTACTGATGTTGTTTGATGATAAATGTCTGAATCAGAGACCCTTCACAGTAACAGGTGTGTAAAGCCACCTACGCAAAATAACTCAGATTTTTTATGTCCTTCACAAATGCTCTCAAGCTGCACTGTGGTTTGAACAACACTTACATTTACCTTTTGAAAAATGGTGTGAAGAAGAAGTATTGCCACCACATTTACATTTTTATAGTATGGCTTGCTCTGAAACTGTTAGAGGAGATTGCCTGGCTTAAAGCCTGGCTCAATGATTCCTGGAGGATATTTTTTTCTGCAGTATCCAACTACCATATGGAGTTCCAAGAAGCATAAAAGAGATTTCAGAAGCAATTCCATGATTACAGTTACTATACGTTAAAGGCACAGAAGAACTATTGTAAATTATCTGTATGGTTCTTGCATAATAAATTACTTTACTCACATCACAGGTGACAGGCTTCCATTACAGATCATTTTGTTTAAACGCGTGGCAATCTTTTTATTCAAATGACTTCTAGCTTCAGAACTCCTGTGATTCTGACAGTATCTCATTCCAGACCTGCCATTAAATGTCTCCTGAGTGACCTTGAGCAAATTATTCTTCATCCCACTGTCCTGGTTGTCTCACTTCGCGTGGTCTGCCTGTCCTAGGTATTCTGATACTGACAATCTCTGGAGTAGAGAGATAATTTTATCACTTTAAATTCTTAATGCAGTGGAGCCTATACTAGTCTGTAGGAACTTCTGAAATAAATACTTAATAATGGTAATTGATCATAGTAATAGGATGGATTTTGGAACACATGAGTGGCAAGAAAGAGTAAGAGTCAATTATTTCAAAGATTTGGATCTGGGGATGAGTTGCAATGAGCAATGGTTGAGGACCATACAAGTAGCACCACCTGTGAAGGCTTTGATTGAAATGACTCAGCACAGGCAGGACAGAGGGAGGATAAGAATCCTGTTTTCCATAGCAACCTTCAACTCTCTTGGATATGAAGCTATTCTTTTCTCTGCTGAAATTGCGTGGTATTTTCTATGATCACTTCTTTGTCCATTGAAAGTATTTCTGGCCACAGCCATTACCCAGCTCCTGGGGAACATCTACTGCTCCTCTTGGCAATCAGCAGACTATATTCTATATCCTCCTCAGACCTTCTTGGACTTCTTTGTTTTCTTTTTGTCACCTTTTGGACCCTTTTATTAATTGGACTTCTAGCTCTGCAAGTTCATGAAGACTACAAGGATTTCAGATTCTTTTCTAGCACAGCCCCAGCAAAAACCTCTCCAATTCCTGGAAGAAGTGATGTTCTAAACTTCTTGATTAATTTGCAGAGGATGTATACGTACTGAGAGAAGCAGGTGTCTTACAAGCAAACAAGAAGTGCAAGATTATATAATTTAAAATTGCACCAAAGCTCAAAGTGACTGAATTAAGATTACACAGTTTCAATACTGTCGTTTTCTGACTTTCTAGAACTCAAGTGGTCACATGAATAGCTCTTTTACCCTAGGGTTGTTTGGTTTTATGGAGCTTTTAAGGTATACAAGATAAACATGCAAGACTTCTCAACCTCTCTGTTTGAAATCCCCTTATATGTTACTGATAATCTTCTAAAGTTTAGGAATTTTGGGGTTTTTTTCCTCTCAGGTTCTAAGGGGAGTGCATACCAGTAGTCAGAACCTTTTCACTTTACAGTGTATTTTCAGTGCACTTGTTTTTCATCTCTCCTCTCCCCACTTCTGTTGCAGTCTCTTTTCCTTAAACACCTTTTACTCCCTCCCCCTCTACTGTTTCAAATCTGCCCACTTGGTTTCTCTTGCCAGCATCTCTCTCTCTCCTACTCCTTATGCCAAAATTCCTTCTTTACACACCCCCAAATCTTCCTCTTCACTCTCAGGCTTAGAAACTAGGCTGTTTTTTTCCCTCCTGCATCAAGACACAGGAGTTTTCCTCTGTTAATTTTCTATGGCCAAGCTCCACAGCAATATTTTGGTGCTTTCAGAAATCATTTTAAGAACACCTGTAATGCTTAGGACAGAGTTGATCTTCAATAAGTTTAGCAGTCAACCAATAATAAAAATCTACATAATATATTCTGTTATTTTTCACAAATTCTTATCTTGGCTTCACACACTATAATGTTTTCACTGAGGTGCCTACATGCATGTGTTTGGCACTACATATCCTATGCCATAGCATACAAGACCTAAATACTTTCAATGAGCTAAGTTTAGATACCAGGAAAAAAAACCCTGTGAATTCTACACAGAGAAATGATAGATAATTTAGCTTTACATTTTAGGCAGAGCAATACCTGACATACACATAATAATTGGTCCAGTCACACTTAGACAAAGTTTTAAACAAATGAAAACTTGGTATTGTATCAGGAATTAGACGATAATTTTTAAATCAATCAATTTTAAAATAACCTGTGCCCCATAACACACAGATGTACAGAGTAAGTGTTCATTCCTTCTCACACTGTGTTACTTTCTGCACTCATCTGTGCAACGTTTCCCTCCTGCCCCTGCACAAACCCCTGAGAATTTCTAGGGAGCTGGAGGCTGAATCAGAGGTCAGCAGTGCTAAACAGGCCTTTCTCCCGAGTTCCTTCCAGCTACTGCAGTTTGTTGAGATATGAATTCCCATCTCTGTAGGACTGGCTTCCCTCCTTCCTGGAAAGAAACCATATCTGAGGAAAAGATGTGGAAAGAACCAGGGTCCTAAGGGCACTGCCAGGACATCATGTCCCTGTCCTGCTACAGTCCTGGGGCTCTCCTCACCTGCCCACAGCCCAGGACCCCACATCATTTCACCTGGGCCATCAGCCCCTGCCCCAGTGACACCTCAGCAGGGCTGGTGACCGGCCCCTCCCAGGCCTCCCCTGCCTGGCCTTGGGCCATGATGACCTGGGCTCACCCCTGGGCTCACATTCTGGCCCGGTCTCTGCCCATCCTTGTCCCCATGGAGGTGCTGATGCCCAGGGCTGGGCCTGCCCCAGTGCCCCTCTGCTGCCCTGCTCCTGGCTGGGGCAGTGGGATGGGCCCTGGCTGCCAGACCTTCCCCTGACAGATCCCTGGGGACCCTTTGCTGCTCCTGCACCCCGACCCCAGGGAGCTGCTGGCCCGCGCTGCACCCTGACACCACGAGCAGAAGCCCGGCCTGTACCCTTTGCCATGCTGAGGAAACTCTGAAACATTGGGGAGCAGCAAGGCCAATCTGTAACTCTGCTGGAAACAAATCAGGATTTCTCAGAAAGGTAAGCAAAGCAATGGAAAAAGACAAAATCTGCCTCATGCGTTTCATATGCTGAGGAATGGTTTAGGTGATGCAAAAATAATGAGTTTAATAGGCTTCAGTGATGAAAGGGAAATATTAGAAACTCGTAAGTGCAAGAAGTCATTGGAAAGTTTCTTCCAGATAATTATCATTATGTCCTTGGACACAATGCTTATTTTTCTGTTCCTGACACAAATAGAACATAATAAATAATAAGGAGAAGGTCAGTGCAATGCATCATTTAAGTTGGTTTTAATATCTGGATTCAAGGAAAAAAATAGTAGTTTTAAAGCAGTCTGAATATATGTGCATTTTATGGATCTTAGTCAAAAGGGTAAAATACACCCACATATTCACACATAACACAAACACACTTTTTTTTCTAATTCCAGACTGACTTTTAAAGTACTTTTATTTAATATGGATGTAAAGGGTTTGGGCATTTTTTGTAAATTCTCTGGTATTTCTAAATTAATCTAAATGGTTTTCCTTCTAGATACACAACAACATCTTCTAAATGGTAACGCACAGTATTTATTGCTTTCTGGACATGGACAGTAGTCATAATCCTAGGGACCCTCAGAAGGGAAGCTGGCAATCAACTGATGAATACGCAGTGAATTATTTCCTGAAAAGTCATGAGAACTGAAAGAAATGTTAGCCGTCAAGACTTCAGGTTTAATACAAGAAACACAGATAATCTAAGCTGACTCTTGTCTGAATCACTGCAAAGAGTATGTATCTAGTTCTTGTGGCAAGCAAGAGGTATTTTGCTTTTTTCCGTCTACAGAATCTCACACAGTTATTGTGGCAGAGAGAGAGAAAAGAGAAACTGAGAGAAAAGAAAAGCTATTTTTTCCAGCTTCCTTGTTCTGTTGTCTTGGTGCTAAGTGGTGTAAGTAACTGGGATAAAGCTGTGAACTGCATTTATAGACACAGGATCTGGGATCTATAGTGAGCATTTATCAGAGAAAAAGGATCAAATTAAAATTGCATCTTGAAATACAATTTCCAGACAAAATTAAAATTGCAGTCTTCAACATCCCATGAGAGGAAGTGAAGAGGCAGGTACTGATCTTGTTACTCTTCTGACCAGTGACAGCACTTGAGGAAACGGCATGAAGCTGAGTCAGGGGAGGTTTAGCTTGGATATCAGGAAAAGTTTCTTCACCTAAAGTGTGGTTAGGCACTGGAAGAGACTCCCCAGGGAAGTGTTCACAGTACCAAGCCTGACAGAGCTCATGAAGTATTTGGACAATGCTCTCAGGCACATGGTGGGATTATTCAGGTGTCCTGTGCAGGGCCATGAGTTGGACTCGGTGATCCTGGTGGGTCCTTCCCAACTCTGCATGTGATATGGTTCAATTCCATGATTCTCTGAGAATTATCAGAATAGGTTTGCTTTGCAGCTATGCAATAGCAGTCCATGCTAGTCATTATCTTAGCCTAGCTTACAAATACAACATGACTGCGAGTAGGGTCTAACTGATTAAGAATCACCCCAGCCAGTTAAAGTGCCTCAAACTGCTGCCTGCCATCACAGCCAGGTTATTGCTCATTTACCCAGGGCCACAGGCAAGTGAGATATCTGCTCCTGTCTCTCAGCACAGGCTGCTTTTGCTATGAGTGGCCAATGTCACACTTTAAAGCTCCTGATTGCAGTGGAAAAATGCCCATAATAAAGTAACAGTGACAAGAGCAATAGAAATGCCACTTCCCCTTTGCAGAAATTAGGAGTGGAGAACAGAGTTTTAAATCTCACCAGGACTGATCATTACTGACTTTTCTGAGCTAAGGAATAAGGAGAAATAATTAAATCTATTGTAACTCAGATAGTTTTCACCTGACAACTGTGAACCTCTAGGACATGTAGACAAACAGGCCACATATCTGTGAACTGAAGGAGTATATTGTAAGGGCCTCATCTGAACACAGTGTAGTTAATAACACTCCTCCTGGTTTCAGAAAAAAAAACAAACAAAAAAAACAAAATAAAACCAACTTAGGGACGTTTTCCTTCTACTCCCACTCCTATTCTCCACCTCCCACTCCTGACATATTATAAGAAAAATCTCAGACACATGATGGAACAGTTGATTTTTTTTTTTTTATGACCCACTCAATCAGAAATAAAAGAAGCACCACTGGTAAAGCACAGTGTATAAGCAGCAGAATAAGCCTGAGTGGCTTTATGACAGTTGAGGGAGACACTATAAATGTATAATTCTTCTTGTCATGTTGTAGATGCTACACAAAATTCTGCACCAAAAATCTGTTTTCTTGGATTTTTTGGGAAGTGAATACTAAAAGAAGATAGAAGAAGTGGCCAGGAAGTGAATTTCACTTCCATGAAAAATGTAGAATATAAATGTATCCTATCAGGTACACAAAGTTAAGCCATCTTTCTTTCTGTCGCTTTCTCACAAAAAACTATGCAATAGAAAAAGAATATAAAAATCCCTCTTGAAGACAGCTATGCAGAAATATTAAATAATTCACTAGGTTCCTCCAGAAGACCAGCAGATGATGGCAAAAGAGCAATACTTTTGCCTTTTCTCAGTGTGATTGGAAATAAAAATATAATACACTAAATCTGGATATAGCTGTGTTTATTTTTAAATAGGAAATGAGAAACAATAATAGGAATTACTTTAGTAGCTCTCAAATATTTTGAGCATAGTTTATTGCTTTGCTTATGTTAAAAGGTATCTATACCACTAGAGTTTCTTTAAATAAAATTTAAATCCTCAATGAATGTGAAAAAAAATGAGAAAGATAAAATGTCTTGGTCAGTCTCAGTCCACATACTTTAGAATTAATGGCCATTCTCCTGCAGTTTATTTAACAGTGTAGCTCTAAATCATGGAAATTACATAGGAAAAAATGATCTATTGAATTTAATTATAAAAAAAAATTTGCATGCGTGCTGAGGATTTTATAGGACTTCAGTTCAAGAGAAATAAGTGCTAGGATGTGATACAAAACTGCCATAATTTTCAGGAGGAGCTGCCACTGATGCCTACTGAAGAAATGAGTCAATGATTGCTTAATGAACCCCTGTTTTTCTACTCAGGCCAAGCCGTTTGATTTACTGGTTTGTTTCTCTTCCAACAATATAACTTTGCTGTATAGGCAGAAACTCTTTAAGGCAGAGATCAACCTACTTGTGAAATACTGGATGTATGTTTGTACAGGTCTCAACAAATCCCAATCCCTTCAGTTCCACCTAGAGGCACGAGCGCACAACAGCAGCAGGAATCACCCTGCACGGACAGACTTGCGCAGGGGCGGGGGAAAATGAAACGTGTAAACTCCAAAACCAGAAATTTTATGGATTTGTTCCGTCTCTCATTCTCAGACACAGCTGAAGTTTCCCCTGTGTTAAAAAAAATTTATAAGTCTGTTTCTGGGTAGATCCTCTTGTAGTGGAAGCATCAGAGCTGACCTGCAGGTGCTCCACTCTCATTACCTGGTTGCTCAGACATGTGAAGTCTGTAGGAAGTGACCCAACTAGCTCGGGGTGGGGAAACATCCAGGTGCATCTAGGTACATACTTGAGCAGACAGGAAATCAGTGAGATCATGAATACCATTTCCTGAGCTCAGTTTACCCAACCTGTAAGGTCCCTTTGTCACAGGAAGCAAAGATGAGTATGTTAAAAGGTCTGCTAAAATACACCTTCAGATTAATTCAGTTGAGGGTGTCTTTTCTTCTATATCTACAGAGAACTCTGGATTCCCTGATCAAACTACTGGAAAGGAAAATGTTAAAATGATAAAGCATTTCTGTAACTTTTGAGCCTGTGAAAAATACTGATTTTATTCTATGACTCCTGATTTTCCTGTGTTAATATCCAGACATATCATGACCACTATAATACTCTTTTGAGTATTATCTTAATGATATAAAATTAAGTTATGAGCTGCCAAATGTACTTGGAAATGAATACTCAAATCCCGCAGTGCTGAAGTTCACACATATTTGATTACACTTCAGACATACTCAGCCTACATACTCAGCAAACAGAGTTTACAGGTCACACCACACTCCCATCTGATCTGGTCTGGTGTTACCTGGCAGATTTAAAATTACACTTTATTATAGCAGATGAGAACGTTCCTCCATATCTATTAAAACTCATTAAGCCAAGCATTATTACTGAAGACTAGTCAATATATATGAAAAAAAGCAATTTCTGCATAAACTCACACTGTTTATATTTGTAGTATTTCCTATCTCTTTTATTAGATATTAGTCTTCTGTAGAGCTATTTCCTGTGGAAAGGAGAAGGACAAGAGGTATTTCAATACTTTTAATACTTGACTCTTCGCATTTCAGTGTTTGCACCCTCATCAGAAGTAAAACAGCTGTTCCAGAAGCTTCTCATGCAAGGTTTCTCCCAGAGAAAATGTTTCACTTAAATCTGCTCAGTCGAATAATCTTTTGGATCAGGTAAAAATTTTCCATATCTTCAGTTGCAACTGGAGAAACTTTAATAATTAACTAGTTTCTCTATTTGCTTTGTTTTAAAGTCAATTTATCACTAAATCCAAGGTTATTTCATGTAGGTAGCTGTTTTTTCCAATCAGTGTGTTTATTGCTTGCCAAAATCAACTTTTGAAATGGCAACATGTAGCATTTAGTTCATGAATATAAAAATTGCTATCAGCTCTGGAATGTTCAAATAATGAGGTCCCACCATTTGTGCAGTACAGTTCTAAGTCATATTTATCTCCCTACTAACTTTTAAATAGCCTCATCGAAGGTCAAATCTGACATTTGTATTTAAGAAGCATATCTAATTCTGTTTCATTAGAAGATGCTTTTACCAGATTTTTCCAAATCAATTTTGACTCAAATAGATTACCACTTAATTCTTCGTCCTCCTCCACATTATTAATGTGCAATATTGAATACATGTGCCCTACTTTTGTCACTCATGCTCAAGAACATGAATTCATATTGAAAGTGCTGTGAAGAAAGGGTCACTAGATTTCCTCTGCCCTGTCTATTCTGGAACAGAAGTTTGAATAACCCTAATTTGTCAAATCTAGCAAAAGAAAGACAGAGATATTTGAGAAGAGCAGTTATATCCATCAGGAAAATAATGACAGAAAGGAGTGGTTTAACCTGGACAACACTGGCACATGGGTAAGTCACAATCTAACAGGTTTTGTGATAGAGCTTTTATAACCAATCTTATGATGTGATTGCCTGCCAAAGCTGGTTGCAGTGACCCAGGAGGCCATCTGATCCTGCTTGACACAGAGCAAGAAAACACCGTGATAGTGCTGCAATTAGACTCTCAGTGGTACTTTGAATTTCCACTTTCTCCTGTGTTATTTTGGAAAGACAACTGTAGTACATGTTAATTCTTTTCTGGGTTTCATTTCTTCAAATATGAAAAGATATTAATTAATGAAACATGTACAAAGGAAACTTGTTAGCAACTTACTTTAGTAAAACAAATGTTAGGTGGTTCAAACATGCAGAACTGCAGAACAGTTAACTGGATTATGCTGTTACATATGACCTCAAAATCAAAATCAGTCTGTCCTGAAGTGTCACCTTACCATGAGTTAGGTAAAAAGTTGTTATATCCACTGCAAACATTTTATGTAATAAATAAATTATGTTTTAAGTGTGGTGAAATTTCATACATTTGAAATTAAATTTAGGAAGAAATATTGTACAATTTAAAAATAATTCACCATAGGAAAAGTCCGCTATTAAAGAGATGCAGAACATCTGGATTCAAAATGATTCAAAATTTATTTCACTGGCACCCTTGCAACAAAAATATATATGCTATAATTTAATATTAGGACTCTGTTCTGACACCTGAAGGTGTGTGGCATGCATAATTGCATAAAAGTGTATGAAGAAAATGAAAAGTGAAAGCTGAATATTTGTCCCAATGAAAAAAATGTCTTTGGCTTCACTTTGGAATAGGTGTATATTTAATGACAAGATATTGCATGTACTTTTAAAATTCAAAGGGTGAGTGAAAAGAAAGTGGTACATGGAAGCATAACACTGCCTGAGCAATTCTGTAGCAGTCAGTGCCAGAGGCAGTGTTGTAAGTACAAGCATATCCACCAGAGGAGATAGCCACAGTACTGGATGTTTTCACAAGAGCTAGAAGAGACAAAATCTGAATTATCACCTTTGGGTCATGAATTTTCAGTCATGTACTGCTTGTGGATTTGAACACATGGAGAAGTTTCAGGGGAAGGAGCCAGTATGAAGGTCTGCTGTTCAACTCAAAGGGTTACAGCATATGATACAAGCAGACAAATCCTGATTCTGCCTTAACTTGCCTGATAGGTATAGAAAAGATGCCTGTGTGTTTGGAAATTGGTTTAAATGCACTTAGGTAGTAATGGAGAAGAGATGGCCTACATGGAGATATTATTTGACCTTCCCAGCATGCTCATGTAATGCACAGGTTTTCTACAGTGTAGATGAAAGTCACCCAAGTCACACCTTACTGATGTTCAAAGAAATATTTCCTAAGTCAAGTGTTTTTAGTACTCTTGTAAACAGACTTAGAACTAAAATTTGTAAAAAAAAAAAAAAAAAGGAGGAGAAGAAAATTTTAGAGTAATCTAACTTCTTTGCATTTTTTTGCTAATTATTTTTACTTTGGTAGTTAAAGTCCAGATAATAGTCTATCAAGCATGAAGAGCTAAAAATTTTTGGAGTAGCTCACATTAAAGGCTTCTATCCATTTATTTTATGCTCCTTTTATGCAATACATATACCTACATCTCATCTCTATATCTGAGAATTTGGCATTCGGGGAGTATGGCTGGGTGGGAATAGAATAGAATATTAGAAGAAAAATGATGCTATGATAAATAGCTATCTGATTTAATAATTCCTGCATTTATAAATAGCGAATATTCCTTGACTCAAAAACATGCACTGGGTATCTTAGATATTCCATCATTTATGGAAATAGTTACATTTATTTAACCTTGCCCTTCTGAGTTGGGAATTAAGCACTTTCTGCCTTAACGTTATAGGTCTGCTCGAGACCTTGTAAGTTACAGTGACATTTCTGCAGTTGGTTCTCTTCCTGCAATGCTCTCTCTCAATAACAATCTCCAATCCCACCAGCATGATCAAGTATTTTGCCTGGTCATTTTCAATTTCTATACTAAGTTTCCATATGGCATAATCATAGGAAAAGAAAAAAACGTTCCAGTATGATAGACAACCCCAAAAAGTCCTAGTTAGGAGAATATATTCAGCTATGGGAATCACAGAACTGTAAGAAACTTTTAGCCAAATATCTTCATTGTGGTATCTTCTACCCACCATAACAAAAAGACATGATGTAGCCTTGCAAAAAGGAACAGTGTATTTTTTTTAGGTATTTACATATTTCAGAGACACTGACATTCTGATTAAATACATTCATCAACATGAAAACCTGATAGATTAATATTATGCTTTTCTCAGATAATAAAATCGACAGAGTTTACTGCAGCTTCAGGAATGTTTAAAAATTTAAATAACTCTTTAACTGATTTTTAATGATAGGAAGTATAGAACATTTGTTCTGAGCATCAGGGCACTGTCTGGTTGACATTAACACATGCTTAAACTAGATCAGAAACATAGTTCATCAAATGTTTGAATTCTCAAAGCATTATGAAAGAAAGACAAGGAATAGAAAGAAGTATTCATATTCTGTGAGTGAACATGAGGAAGATGTAAGCTAAAAATTTGCTACAGAAAAGTTAAGAAAATGAGAAATATGAACTTTCTGCAGAGGAAGAAAATTACATGTAGCTACTTGAATTACAGTTGTTGCTTGGATTTTTCATGCTCCTTCCTTGAATGTAAGAGCAAAGAGATAAGTATTGGTATTTTCATAATCTATTAGCAAATATGGTTACACAAGCATTGTATATTGAATGAACCAGATTTGTCAATTCATATACAGTATAGGGGAAAGAAGTGGCCTATGGCAATGCTCATTATATATATATATATGTCTAGCTATATTTTTTATAGGTTATGACTTTCAGTCAAATTGTGAAATTCAATTATAAAAATTGCTGGAGTATTGCAAGCTAAAATATATATCTAGAGAAATGAGCAGCTCTGGATGTATTTTACAGCAAAGAGATAACATAATTTTCTTGAAATTATACAGGAAGATTTAAGAAATGCAGCATGAATTGAAATATCAAGAAAAAAATACTGCTTACAGGAACTTTTGCTGATCAGAAAAAGCAAAAGTATATTTAGTACTAGCAATAGACTTTTAACAGATTACTTCTTACAGAACCGCTGACTCAAGAATTTTTCTACATTTTCCTGCCTGAAAGTCCCTCTCTATAAAATCTCATCTATCCAATTCCACCTAAGGGTTACTTTAGAGATTTTTTGAATGTCCACAGTATGAACATAGAAATAAACTGCAATATTAAAGAAACTTTTTTTAACCTCCAAATTTCCCTCTGAAGTCACTGTTGGTACTCTAGAAAATATTTGCTCAACATTTCCATTGATTTTATGGGGAAGACAGAGACAAATCTTATGGTATAATAAATTTCTAACTTCTGGGTCGTAATTCATATCAACTTTCTATAAACTGCTTCCATTTCTGCTGCTCTGGATCAGATTAAAGAAAGGTAAGCAATTTCATTGTCCAGATGCAGCATCTTCAGTCAGATTTTTCCTTTGGTAAGTCTCACTCCCGCAATTAAACATTGACCAGGACCACTGACTTTCTGACCGGGAGACCTCCCTCCACAAGAAAAGAAGAAACCCAAGTAGACAAGATAGATACCAAATGACCAATGCAAGTGCAAAGTGTGTGCAGATAGTAAACTATTTGACCAGTACTTAGCAAGGCAAAAGTTGCTATTCTTTCAGTGTTTAATATCGAATGAAATTAATTTATTGAAATGTGAACTTAAATAATATTAATCACATATCATAGTTGTCATCATATATGTCATAAGCATGTATAGTTAAGAAATTATTATGGCCCCTAAAAGTGTATTAATTTTTATTTTAGTCTAAGAAAAATTATTCCTTTGGCATGATATAGCAGTGACTTTTGTCTGAAAATAATGGCTTCTGAAATAACTTTAGTTTCCAGAATCAGAGAAAACTATGCTGCTTGTGCTGAGTTATTTCTATCACAACTAGGCAGATACCAGTATCCAAACAAGTGGCTGAAGGTAGCGTAGCTATATTGACTCCACACTGCAGTACACTGCAGTGACGAGGTGTAGAAATAGTTTATGAATATTATTTTTCCCTTTGCATCTATATGTCTTTGGAGATAGCTGGCATCTGTAGTGATACTTGAAATATTGTAATCAATGTTACAGAACACTGGATGGGAAAATCAAGGACACTAGAAATAGCAAAATGTGGGATGCTTCTTGGTAAGTGTTGTTTTGCAGTTCATCACAAGTCCAACACTGAAATGTTGCCATTAGTCACATATACTTGTTGCTGTTTTTATGCACATGAGAAAGGCTTAAAACTGAGAAAACCATCTTTCAAACTAAACAACAACACTAAAATCATCTTGGTTTTAGTATTTTCACTTCTTAAAGGGAGGGTCTTCCTCCTTACTTTCAAAACCACACAGAATAGGAAAACAACACCAAAAATAAAATAAAAAATTTACTCTGGAAGTTTGCATCTCTCTGTACACATATGGGAGGATCTAGAAGGTTTGAGGACATATGATGGAGGACTTTAAACATTTTAATTTTTAATAAAGCATACCAAAATTTCTAATCCCATAGTTGTTGAAGACAACATCAATTGTGCAACCTTACAGATGGTCTTGAACATTGACCCCCTGTAGATTTCAGATATGGATTGTGTTTAATCAGTCTTAATCTACTACTTTGGTGAGATGTGGGTCTCAAGAGAAACTGTGAAATGGGAAAGTCACATATGAGAATTATTTCTCACTGAACTAAAACATCAGAATCTCTTTGAGTTTCATGCGATTTTTAAAAGACACCGAAGGACTAGCAGAAAAAATGCCTGATTTGTATCAGATTTGGACTGATTCCAGCCCAGGAATCTGTTTCTAACATGAAACTGCTGCTGGNTAAAGAGCCATGTTTTTAAATAACATGGTAGTCATGGCATTGAAAATAAAATTCACAAACCTGAGAGTTAGGTGTTTAAGTTTCTTTGAATAGTGAATAGGGCCAGTTAGATGCTTGAGGACAGTATTTACAGAAGCTTTAAATAAAACACAGACAAACGAATCAATAGAGAACTGTAAAGTGAAATGTTAAGAATTCCACTTAGTTAATGCTTACAGGGATCGACACCTGAAACCACTTTCCATTCAAAGATAACAGTGTCATACAGATAACTGGCTGATTCCCTTTTAAATGAAACTGCCACAAATATAGAAGCAGTGTTGTCCCGAATCCCTTTTACCTCAAAGAGGGGACATCTGGATATTAGGTCCTCATCAGACAGAAGGAGTTCACAAGCATCTTATCTCTGGGACTGGAAATTCTAAATTGAAGATCACTCTTTTTACAACCTGTTGCACTGTGCTGCAGTCTGCATATATATAATATATAAATACATAATTCATAGGGCCAGAAAATGACAAACAGGGAGACTGATCTAACCAATTGATTATGTCTCTTCTCTGGAAAGTTTGGGAATCCTGCTTATATATTTGACACTACAGAACCCCTGAGAGTTCACATGGACTCAGAAGTAGTGGTTTTAACGTCTACCTCTGAATTTTTAGTGTTTCACCACTGTTAAAGTTAAGCCTATCTGAGTTTCAGATTTCTCATTTGAAAAGTGGCAATTATTTTCCTGTTTAAAATGGCACTGAGGAGGTCTAGCATACCAGTATCACCTTAGCAGCAGCAGTACTTTGTTACCAACACAGACCTCTTATAGCTGGGGAGAATGAATTAAAGAAAATGTGCAGCCTCAGTACATGAAGAATCATCTTATGGTGCACAGCTTTGGTGCATCTTTCTGGCAGTTCTGGCAGTTCACTCTGATGGGAAATATTATTGATCAGCAGAGAGGACACCACTTGGCTTTCAGCTCTCTGACTGAGGTTTTATAGTGAGAACAGGCTGTTTGTCTGTTGTTTGTTTGTTTTTAGTCATAAACCCATAAAAAGTTAAATGGAAGTCACTGAAAACAAATGTGACACTTCATAATGCCATTCTTGTACAGACTCTTTTCAGAAAATTGCTTTATTTCCTTTGCCCTTATTTGGACAAAGAGTTTCAGTGTATTAAATTCTCTTCTGTATGTCTTGACAAATTTAGGTTTTGTTCAAGGGCTTCTAGATGTCTCATCTGGACTTTGTTGAGTAAGGAAGTGTAAAATTAAAACACAAAATGAAGACCTCAATGGTCAGTAAGAATACTGCAAATATTCTTTTCCTGTAAAAGCAGATCTCAGTTATAATAAAATCCAAAATTAACCTATCTCTTTATAACCTGGGTCTAGTCATGTCTGCTTAAACTACCAAACTTTTGGATGGCATCATTGCTCTCTGTCCTTACCTGAGAAATGCTTTTTAAGACAGGAATACACTTGGTATTAATTGTATCTATTTTCTTTCTTTTAAAATTTAGCTACAGTTGTACTGTGGCCTTTAACAACCTACTGAAGTTTTCTTTCAGCAGATAAATGATAAAGGAACTTTCAGTTCAACAAAGCAGGAGTTTAAATTTAGGTAGACAAATGGTGCCAATAATTTGACAGACAAGCTCATTTAATGTGCAGATATCAAACTAAACTCACATAGACTGAAGATAATGAACCTACTTACATAACTAATTGGAATGCATGCTATATAGCATTTTGCTATATTATCATTTTGGTTTACATTTTTTCACTAAAAATTAGTGTAGAGCAGTAGAGGCTAATCTGATCTTCTTATAGTTCATGGAAAAAAAAAAATCCAAGTGTTATTGACATAGTATTTGTAAAAAATTAAAACATATTCACTCAGTTGTAGACCAACATAACCTTGTGAAAACACAAGGTACATTAGCTGCAGTATTAAAAAAAAATACTTTATATGTCACTATACCAAAAGATTGAGAAAAAAAGCACACACGCTAAAATAAAAATAAATTTAGATAGATATTTCTAAGTTAACTGATTGTATGCACAAGAGCAAAATAAGTAAATATTGAATTATTTGTTAACTAGAACTTTTTTTTTTCTCTGGAAAGAAATATGATCCTTATGTTATTCATTGCTTTTTTACCACTCAACTAACTGCTTGGGAGTTTCCACACGTTTCGCTGATTACATTATTGTAAAGGGCAAAATATCTCTCAGACTAAAATTTCATTATTTTTACACATCCTTCTGGAAAGAATGCATAAAATTTAATAAAAATGTGATTTAATGATGATCAGAATTTATGTCCTGTACAGCATACTGAAAAAAACCCTAAAATATGAGGTTTAAGTGAGAACTGAGAGCAAGCAAAACCGAAACTTCATAGCATGTGGAATTACTCAGTGCATGGTACAGAAAACCAGTTTTGGAATATTTATAAGACACAATTCATGAAAGGCTTTTTATAATGCTTCTGATAATGTTTTAGTGTTAATTAGTTTTCTTGCTATGTAGTCCTGTTTGCTGACACAGGTAATCCCTGCAACCAGGATGTTTGCACCTAAATGGGTTCTAGTTTTAGATGTGAGTGCTAACTGTCTTGTTAAATTAATTTCAATTCACATGACAAAATAAGGGTGCTGTACCAGTGGGAAGGGAAAAGTGGAGTATGATGTCAGCCATTCAGTTCTGGCTTTTATGTTTTAGAGTACATCGGACACTTCAATTAAGAAAGGTTAACAAGATTATTTCTCAGCTTTTGGCCTTTAGGAACTGATTGGAGAGGCAATCAAAACCACTGAGATACAAGTGGTATTAAAAAATCATGGGAAGTTTGTGGTCTTTATTGGTGTCACTATGCAGAATCCGACTAGATTTTCTGCTTCACAAATGTCAGACCATTATTATTAAAAAAATACAGCAGAGGAACCATATAGCAAGAAGTGTTTGCCTGATTGATTCTTTGCTCTTGTAAAGTCATAAATGGTACATTCTTACAGGAATAAAAATCTGAAAACACCTGAAAAACTACTGAAAAATACATAAAATATTGTGTTGCTGTAAAAAAAAAAAAGAAGAAAACAAAGTGTTGTCACACATATGAAATCCTAGGCTTGTTTTCACTTCAGGAATACAGAACATAGGATCTAAACTGCTTTCAAACACATACTGGAAAGTCTATTCAATACCAATTATAGCATTCAAAAAGTTATGCAAGATTATGGTAAATATCAGACTATTTTATTGAACAGCTGTTAAAATGAGAATGGATTGACTGTGTACCATTTAACTAACTTCATTGTAATCTCTGCTTCTTAACTATGATAACATGATGAAAGGCTGATAATATATTAAAGTTCTTTCACTTCATAAATAGGTTTGTAAAGAGGGCAGAAAATGCCTCAAAATGCTTTTGGGAACATAATCAACCTTGTAGGATCACAAACATACATTTTTTAGTATCCTGCCAAAGTGTGGAGAGAAAGTAAAATATTATTTTGTTATCCTCTGATTCTCACTACAAACTATGTTTTAGAAATTAGACATTATGTTTCAGAGGCTGCTTTATTCCTGATGAGGACTCATTTCTCCTTTTATTTCATTCAAAAATGTCTATCAAATTGATTATATATTTTCAATATTAACTTCATTGAATGCATTCCCTGTCCTCTGACAAGATACGGCTCTTTTGTATGTTGCCTTTGGAGGACATTTCCTTCATAAAGTTACTCATTTTCTCTATGTCCTTAACAATGAGTTTTCCAAGTTGGAAAATACCTGTCTCCAAGAACTACAGACACAACATGTTCATTTACTTCTGAACCTCTTTCTTTTCTATCCAGTTTTGTGAGTTCAATGTCAATAGCATATAGTCAATATATTCAATAATATGCTTATTATTTTTACACAGCTTTATGAACTCATTATTTGTAGTCTGATGGTCAGGGCCATCTCCTGGAAAGAAAAAGCTGTGAGAACTCCCAGTACTTCACAAAGACTTTGACCTTGGGTTATTTTACAAAAGATCATCCTTATCTTTTTATTAAGCATGTGTTTACCCCAAGGACATAATTTGAAAATCCATATGCTGAGGTAGAAATTGATATATAGGGCAGAATTCAGTCTGGTATTGAAATTTATAAATTTCTAAATTTAAGTACCTATAGGCATTTAAAATATTTAAGTTTCCATTAGTCAAAGGACATCTTTTCAATAGTCTACAGAGCCTAGAGGACAGCTTACCTGTATATGGTACCCCATGACAGTGGCGCTTGCATATATACACATCTGACTGTTTTCATTTTCTCCATTATGCCGTTAATTCTGCTGTAAGCAATCGATTTAATTTTCTATCTACAGTACTACTAGAGAAGTCTTTTGGTGTCTGTGCCTTCCTCTGATTTGAAAGGCATATTTTCTTCTATGAAATTGTTCTCCATGCTTGTATTAAGGTATCTAAATTGAGCCTTTAATATTAACCCTTAAATCTAGGGCCTATTGAAACAGATTAAAATATGCAGTATGTAATATAACTCCTCTTAAAAAAAATAAACAAAAAAAGAAATCCAGAAGAGAAATTATTAAAAACATCAGCTTTAAAGTTGACCACTGATGACCTACACTTCAAAATCAAATATACATAATATCAAACACTTACTCACATCCCCAGAATAGTGACCTGGGTTTTCCTTGGTTATTTTCTCAGAAACAATTGGATTAATCAAAGTAAACTGAAAATGTAAAGGTCTAGTCAAAACAAAAGGAACATTAGTTATATAGGTTATAAAATGCCATTTGGATAATAGAACTGGAAGTAGCACAGAGAGGTTGTAACAGAAAAGTATCTCTAAAATAGAATGCCCAGTATCTGTAGAAACTCTATACACAGCAGAATGTGTTAGCAAATACCTTCTCACCTCACTCCTAGTTCTCCCTGCTTCTTCCCCACAACTGTCTGAACAAGCAACTTCTATGTTTTCCAGAGATTAAGATGGTTTTTGTCTGGGATTTCATCTTGTATCATCATTCTTAGATAGCTGTGCACCTACACACTAGTCTTTCATGGTTCTGTAAAATGACACACAAGAGATGTTTCTATTTTTGCAGGAAGGTGAGAATGAAGCCAGGATCATATGGGTCCTTTCAGAACTGCTAGACATTTTCTAGACTAAAGATAGAGGGGTAATTCTAGTGGCTAGGTCACAGGGTTGTGGACCTAAGAGCACCTTGTTCTCTAATTTTGGCTTAAACACTGACTTATTATAATATTTAGACATCCATATATTTACTTGGCTGTGATGAAAATTTTTCTATCTGCCAGGAAAACCTCATAGGAAAAGAATGTTGTGTCTAATCAGAGTGTTCTTGAGTGAATCAGTTACAAAAATATGAGAACAGAATAGTTTGCTTCAGATAAAAAAACAAAACATATTCTAGCTGTACAGGCACAGTAAGTAAGGAAAGATAAAATGATGATAGCTGATAGACAAAGAGAGGGATAGATAGATAGACAAAGAGACAGACAAAACCAGGTGATTTTGTAAATTTAGCATAGGTTTCCTCTTGCATTTGTAATGAAGAAGAGGCAATATACAAGAGGTGTTTGTTATCTAATTTAAGATCAGTATATATTCTCCAGTATAAATTACACTGAGAGCATGTAGAACCTGACATCAGATAAATATTGCAGTATACATTGTAGTATACAGAGCATTGTCTGCTGTGTAGTAAAATAAATGTATGCTTCATATTTTCAATTGTACTTGTTGAGGGGGTGGTGGTAAATATTTTTACATGTTTTATTCCTCAAAGGTTTTAATCTCTGTGTGTACACAAAATGATGAAGTATGTGTGTAAGCACACGCACAGCTTGTTTACCTAAAACATCAGATGTTTGACTGTCCACTCAAGGAAAAGGGGGAGGGAGGGGAAGAATGGGCTGAAGATGTGATGTACATAGAAAGAGATACTATTGCCTTTCTCCCATACTACTCCCAACTATTGCCTTTCTCCCTTTTAGCATATAAACTGCTTAAAAAGAGATTAGACTACTTCCTGAATGCTGCTGACTCTTGCTCTCCTTTAAGAATTTCTGTACTAGCTGCAGGGCACCATATTGGCTAAATGCAATCAGAAGTTTTTCAAATGAAATAATTATTTTTTGTTTTAAATATTTTTTGTTTGTGTTAATATGTCATATTTTATATGTTTACATTTTAAGTTTTTTTAGGCATTAAAACCATGGCTTATTTTTGTGAATAACCATTAAAACTGAGCAGGTATCAAAGTACACACCGACATTAAAAAAAAAACATTTAATAGCTCTATATTTCAGTCAAAATAGCAATTGTGAGGTAGTATAAACCTAAAGGATTTAGTTTTAAGTCTTGTCAAAATAATGTACTCTTCACAGGCTAAGCATACAAATATATCAGATTCATCATACGCAGAGATCTTATTTTTCTAGTTCCCTACTGCTCTATGTCAGTATATGCAATCCCTCAATTATTGCCATTCATGTTGATGGAATGACTCCTGGATTTGTTCCAATACCTGAGGTGTGATTCTGGTTCTATTGTCCAAATCTGTAATGTTTTTTAAGGCTGGGCCTTCTATGGATCTATTCATAAACTTGACATCAGGATCATATTCATGTTAAATCATGAACTGACAGTCACATGATGGCATTTTAATGCATGTTTTTGATATATGCAAAGATATTTTGCTTTGCTTCCATAGTTGTGGGTAGATAGAACTGAAATGACAACCAGTAGAAATTGCATCATCAGGATAACGTGTAGCATCAAGAATCATAACTATAGCCTGTGAAATTTAGAATTGTATTATATACTCCATTACTTTGAATAATAGCATTATTGCAGAATGTTATCTCCAGCACATGCACTTGAATGCATATGTACATTACATTTAGTTAACTAGCTATACAAGAAATCTCTCTTACTCAACATTATCAGAGAAGATGATGATAACATTAAAAAACCATCACAAATACACCATGCTTTCTGCTAAAAATCTATTTAGTCATAATCTAGCAGCTATTCAACACAACAGTTTTGGGTTTTTTGTGAAATTGCTTTGCTTGGAGCTCTTCATCTAGCATATTACCTTCCATTTAAACTTGCTTAAATCCTTATATACATTTGTAATATTCTCATTAAGGTCTGGCCACCCTGCACAGCTTAAGCTTAATAAAAGATCTTCTATTCAAATTAAGTGACAAGTTGTACAAATATTGTCCTTGCAATCTTTCAATCATTTAGAATTTTAAGTCATAAACCCCCAAATATTATTTTTATCCATGTTTCTGGTCATTTAAGTTTTATGGCTAATTCAGTTAATATCAGATATATTCCTTTAACCAAACGTCACATTTTATCAAATGCAACATTGGCCTCAAGTGTTTCTGTTTTAAATGAATTAAACCAGTGCAGCTCATAGTAGAAAATGGTAAATTGAGCTGCATTCTCACTAAGTAGAACAGGGTTGAATTAACTACAGTAAAAATATAGTATATGGTAAACCTCCTCCATGTATAATCTGTCATGAACTGTAGGATACGAGTTGATATATACACACGTTATGCTTTCTCTTTGCTGAAACAGAGTGCATGATGAAGTAGTCTCATTTAATGATGTGATGTTCTTTTGATCTGTTTATCTGGTATACACCAAAAGACTTCTACAGGGTGAGATTTTAAGTACCACGGGAAAAAAAATGGAATGGAAGCATGGATGACTAGGGCAGAATCAACAAAAAGATATCAAGAAAAAGGTATATTTTATCTTAGGTTTGCAATATGATGCAATGCATAGCTACTATTTTACTAATATTTCAATGTATTTTTCTGAATATTGGGATGTTTCAAAGTCTAAAAGTCTCAAACCTGTCTTCTTTATCCACTCTGCACTGAATTTCTTGTCTAGATTCAAATTCTGAAATTATGACCCATGAAAACAACTCTATATTTTAATGACAATGGCCTCTGGAAATAACCCATACAGAAATAGATTTTTTTTTTGTTTGGTTGGGGTTTTTTTTTCTTTTCCAAAGGGTTATTTTCCACCAAATAAGCCTTTTAAAATTTTTAGATTGAATACTGACCAGATTTTATCAGTGAGGACATACACCTTGATTGACGTCATGAACAGGCACGGGAAGGTCTTTGCTTCCCTCTAGTGACTGGTCCAGGAAGAGAATTAACTGAATCTGCTCATCTTACTCAACCTTGGCTCAGAGATTCAGCAAAAAATTAATTATGTGTAAAGGCACCTGAGAGGTCAGTGAGATGCTGATACAGCATTAGAACATGTATATTTGTGACAGCAATAGATAACATATGGTGTTTGACTGGTTTTGATGTAGTTTTACAGTTTTACTAGACAGAGATAAAATTTAAATGTTGACAACTCAAGAACAACTGATAGAGTTGGAAGATGACCTCTAAGATGCATTTCAAAACACAATTTCAAATATTTATTTAAGGTCATTTTGACAAAAAACACTTCTTGTAGTAAGACAGACCAGACCTCAGTGAATTACATGATGTTCGATTCATCAGAGGGAATACTTATTGATTCAGGAGACTTAGATCTACACATTTTCAAGAAAAGACAAGAAAAACTACATCTTGCAAGTGCTAAAATATACATTGTATTATACTGTATTATAGTCTCCTTATCATATTACTAAAACTAGCTATATTTATACCAGTTTTAGCTCTGTTTTGGGGTTTTTTGTACTGACTACAAATAAATTTAAAAGTAACAAATAATATGATTTACTTACAAACAATTTTATGTACATGACCTGTACCCCTGTTCTCAAAGTAACAGGTGCACAGCTCTTCTCACATGCAGAAGTAAATATTCCCCAGATTATTCAACTTCTTTTGTGACACAAGCAGATTTTCTTTTTATTTAAGGATGGTATAATACAAGGACTTTTAGTGCTTCTGCACTACTTCTTTTGGATAAACAGAGCTAAATTCTTGAAAACAAACAACAGTCATGAGATCATCAGAACGAATGAGAAAAAAATGAGACATATCATTACAAAACTATTTAAACTTCAGAGATCTGCTTCATGGCAGGAGAATGATATTGGCTTTGAGAACAACTAGAGAACATTGTCACTTAGGAGTCAGGAATCTGGAACTCTAACTCTAGCAGGGTTTAATGAGTAACCTTGGATGAACAGCTTTGCTTTCATTATACTCTAATTTCCTCTAGCTGTAAACCAGAGAGGATGGTATGAACCTCTGTGTTAAATTGCTTTTAAATTCACAGGTGTAAAAACCTCTAAGAGGTACGTGCCATAAATGAGGAAGGTTGCTAAACTTTTGCAGTTGCAGTTGTGCTATTTTGTACTTTTAGAAGCTGTATTTTATTTGGTAAACACTGTTTTCTCCTGTAAGTCAGCCCAAGGCCAGCACTATGCTGGATTTCCAGATCATATCTGTTGCATTTCTTGGTGAGGTTTTGTTAGAGAAAACAACAATTGCATTTTATTTGACTTAGTAAGATCCATGAATTTTTCTGGAAACATAGATACAAAATCGAATTATGACTGATTTTTTCTGTAGTGAAGTTTATCCAAACCACTCAATTATGTTTTGTCCTCATTATAAGTTAAAAATCTGTCAAAAGTCCAATAATAATCTTTAAATTCGATTATGAAAACACAATCACTGGTTCTTTTTAGTTACATTTCAAAATTTTAATTGCCTGATATTACAAGAAACCACTATTTTTAGTTTGTGAAAATCTACATTTACATAACAGCAATAAATAGCAATTGAGTTCTCAACAAATGGAGTTGATTAATCACCCAGTAAAAATTATAAAGAAAGTTAACTTATTAGCAGGAATTAATTTGATTTCCTTTTTTTGTTATAATTCTCAGCAGGCCATGTAAGCTCTGTTCATGGCTGTGTAGGTGTTAGTGAAGAGCAGTGTTATAAAAAAAGTACTAAATTATAAATTCCTCCCATATATACTGATTCATTTTGTGTATGACTTAAGCAAAGAAAATTTTGGCCTGACTCTTTTTCACCATAAAGAAACTCCATTTATATTGTACAATATTCCAGAATTAATTTTCTGCATTACAATACAATCTTAGCAGTTTGTGAATTTAAATTTTTTTAAATTTAGGTCTTGCATGGCTTGCATGGTTCGCATGGTTCACCACTTGATCTGATCTAATTCAAATCAATCAAAGCCTCTTGGTTGTCTTCAAGGGAGTTTGGATCAGGTTTTTCATTCCATACTGTTTTAATCAAAAAGAACATAATTCTGTAAAGTCTTTCAAGTCTTTATGCAGGACTATCAGGACTAAAAGAATGTGCAGTGTGCTATTACATAGGTTCCACTATAGAAAGTTCTTCATAAAAATAGGCATTCCAGGAGGCATTTATATTTTGAGTAAGTTCATTAATGAACATAAGCATAGAAACTAACATGGAAAGAGAATTTTCTGCCTTGAGAAAGGCGCCAGGAGTAAAGTCTGACTGTAAAGCTGGACTAACAAGACTGACTGCAGTCAATGGAAGAAGCAAAGCTTTAACTGGTATGTACTGCCACACTATACTTACTGTCATTCAATTTCCTCAATATCTTTCTGGGGACAGAAATAATATGACTGTAAAGTAATATAACATAAGGAGAGGCTACTATTCATATTTCCAGAAGAAAATTCTGACTTAGGATATTCTAATGATTTGATGATTAGCTTGACACATTTTGACAGAAGTTATAAAGAGCCTTCTTTAACATATTTTCAAAGGTTTGCAAGGTTAGGACAAAAAAAAAAAAAANAAAAAAAAAAAAAAATTAGTGGTCCATTGTGCTAGTTTTAAAAATCAAAGTGGAGAGGAGAGAGACATAGCAGATCAGTGTTCCCTGTCAATTTTTCCACAAGGCAACAAAATGTATAAGTTGTTTGTTGCCATGCATGCAAGTTTATATTGTAAAGCTGATTGCTGATTTGCAGAAAATTACAATTAGCTGGTAGACTCTTCTTTATTTGTATTGAAGAATTCCTTTTTGGACTATTTCTCCAGACTTGTATCCAGGGACAACGGGACAAAAATAATTAAAAGCTGTAGGGGACAATCGAAAAAAAAAGGAATTGTAAACTTTTTTTAACCCTCTTTAATTCAGGATGCTACAACATGTCTAGAGTGTAATCGTGATGTTATATAAATGTATGCACTTTGTCATTTTGCATATATGGGTATTCATACTTTCATATAGTTTAACGGTAGAAAATCCAAACCACTGCTAATGTAAACTCACATAGCAATAGGGAAAAAAAATAGAGCAGATGATTTACCACTTGTCCTAATCTAAAACTGAACCAGGTCAAAATCCTTGCAATATTAAAAATTTCAGCTAATTGCATTGTACTTCTTCCAACTGTACAGTCAGCAGGCACAAACTATTATGAGCACACATATGGTCAAATAAAACGCTGTCGTACTGTTATAACATCCTTCTGCAGCAACTGGCAGAGAAGAGCCTCAGAATACTAAAACCCTTTCCTTACCCAGTGCTGTGAGATGTCATGCTGCACTGCATACAGATGTGGAGCACACCAGCAGCAACTGACTCTGTCCTGTGGAGAACACATGTGCCCACATTACGTCTAACACATTTCTAAAAGAACAGACACCAGCTGCTTTGTTTTACTTATCAGTTTGTGACCCTGGAAACTCACATCCAAGTTTCCCACTTCCTCCGAGTGGCCCACCACATCTACCCCACCTTCCATGCCCTCATTGCAGTAGTGTTAGCTGAGGGTTGCATGTGGGTGTGGTACTTCCCACATCCAGTACTGTGGCATCTACCTTTCTAGCCTCTTACTGTGTTTTGCATTCTGCACCCTGGTTCAAGATTCCAGGGGCTGGATCCTCTAAGACACATAACTGATTTTGTCAGGCCAAACTTTCATAGATACTGGAGATCCATTGTGCTCCTTTTGACTGGGATAGAATTAATTGTCTTCACAGCGGCTACTATGGGGTTATGTTTTGTGCTAAACACAGGGTTGATAATACAGAGATGTTTTTGTTATTGCTGGGCAGGGCTTACACACTGCCAAGGCCTTTTCTGCTTTTCATGCTGACATGCTGGTGAGGAGGCTGGGAGTGCCTGGGAGGCTGGGAGGAGACAGAGCCCGGAGAGGTGGCATAAACTGACCAAAGGGATATTGCATGCTGTATGACATCACACTCAGTATATAAAGAGGGAGGAAGGATGAAAGGTGAGAACATTTGGAGTGATGCTGTTTGTCTTCCCAAGTAGCTGTTACGTGTAGGAGGGCCCTGCTCTCCTGGAGATGGCTGAACACCTGCTTCCCATGGGAATCACTGAATTAATTCCCTCTTTTGCTTTGCTTGTGTGCATTGCTTCTGCTTTCTCTGTTAAAGCCTTTACCTCAACACATGAGCTTTTGCCCTTCTGATTTTCTTCCTGATCCTACGGGTGGGGGAGTGAGCAAGTGACTGCATGGGGCTTGGCTGCTGGCTGGGCTTAAACCACAACACCCGTACAGACTGTCAATTATGGCACCTATCACAGATAAAAGCATCAGAGATAGCAACAAAGTTCAAGAGAACTGTTCAGGCTGCCACAGTAAATGGCATTTTTAAAACGAAAATGTATGTATGCATATAATGGTTCTACGACCCCCTGGGCTTACAGAGCTTTACCCATATCTACTTAAAACAAAACAGTACTAGGAAAAAAACACTTATCAGGATATGGCAATATTTAGGTTTGGCATGGTGACAAACATATATAAACAGTGGTAAAATCAAATACAGAGGTGCTGTGAATCCGCTCCCCAGCCCATGAATATTTTCCAAAATAATATGTCAGACTTTCAGCAGAACACTTTGTGAGTAACACACTCCAGAGGAGCTGACAGCTCATTGGGCATGGGCTCTTCCTGTAAGGCTGAAAAGTGCATTTCAAACTCCCTAAGTAATTTATATAAAGAAAAAATTTAAGGGTCTGTTCCTGAGGTCCCCAAGTAAATGCATCTGACCATTGGATCACTTGGTGGTTGAGATTATTTTCGCTGTCTCCCTATTTCTTGTTTTCCTTTCCAGAAAGGTAGGTGGGACAAAAGAAAATCTTTCAAGTTTTGTTTCATCTTAAAATCTTTAAAATCACTTCTGTGGGGTAGGAAAGTCAGCCCTAGTACCTGACCAATTGCTTTTCCTTCTCTTTGTGGACTGAGACACGAACTAATGTATCAAAAACAGTTCCTGACAGCAGGGATTGTTTGCTCATGCCAGATAATGCAAAACAGAAAAGACACAACTCTTTCTGAATTTTATGGTTGGTTGGTTGGTTTAAGGAACTGAATTGTTTCTCCTTAGAATATTAAGTACAAATATTCCAGCCATTTTCCTATGAACTAGAGGGGGAAGCATTCAGTATCCTAAGACTCTAATGAACATTTAGAATACATTTTCTGAAACGAGTAGATTAAGTTAACACTCATTTTCAAGGGGGAAAAATCACCACTCACATAGAACTGATGCTACCAGCTTTGTGTAGGGAAGATGGAAGTATCAAAGGAAGCACCACAAATCATAAAAAAGCCTGGGTTCAATCACCACAGACAGATGTGCTCTATATTTTGTCATAATCAACTGAAATAAAATGTTGAATTATCAGGCTGAGTTTAATACATGACATACTATTTTGTTCTTTAGTTCCACTGTCTCAATATTGTACACACATTTGGCTATATGCCTACAGAAAGGGCAGAAGGCTGCCAGCTTGATAAATGGGAAACCTTATAAAACATAATCAGAGGGCAGAATCACCAAATCTTATGGAAAGGACAGATTAAAACTGGTTTTACCAAAGTTAGGATGACCAAATTGTCACAGATACCAATGGCAATAGAGTAAGTTTCATGATCTGATGTGATTAAAAAGCTCACAGATCCAGAACTTTCTTCAAGGCTGGATGTCAGGGAACTGTAATCATTAATCAATCTCCTGAAAAGCATGTCCAAAATCCAGGTAGACAAAGCTTTCCTTGCTGCTGGAGGAGTATTAAAATGACAAGATCAGTGGAGGGAGTATCATCTACCAAATGTGAATTATCAATGCAGATAAAGATGTGGGAGAAGTGGCTAAAAAGGCGGAAAAATCCATTAGAGGTTGCTGCTGGCTGGATACCAATGATAAAAGCAAACACAGTTTTCATCTAAAAACCATTTAATTTAGAACACCTGACTCCTGACAGACTATTGATTAGTTACGCACCCTCAACTAAAGCAGACTACTTTTATTTGGTTTATTCCAAAACTCTTGCCAAGTCCAGGTTATGCAAAAATTATCCAGTTTGGAAGGACATGAGTACATCACAGCTCTGTACGATTTGCAGTGTGAATTAAGCTATTAATCCATAAAATCGAGTTGCCTGCTGGTAAGGATAACTAATTCCTGAGACCTAGAAAAAGTAAAAAAAATAAAAGAAAACCAAGCCACCAAGAACCCAACATAATCATGAGCACCTAATCAATTGTATAGTCCTTCACATATTTATTTGTTTAGATTTAGAAGTTATGGAAACTCACTCAATATTATAGAGCTTTCATAATTTAAAACTCATAATATCAGAATAAAATTTTTGAAATAATCCTGACTAAATACAAATACAAACAGAAATAAAATGGTCCAAAACCAAAAGGAAACAAAATCACAAAAAATAAAAAAAAAAAAATTTTGAATAAGCCAACAGTAGATATATTGTCCAAAAGGATGGAGGAAAAAGTAGAAGTTTGCTCTTGCTATTGCACACTGTGATAAGAGATGTCACACTCTCAAAAAATATCACACATACATGAGCAAAACAAGTGACAGTGGTGTTCATGCAGACCTTACTGTTGCATCACATCTTATTGGGAATTTTTCAGGGCTCATATCACTTTTAAAAATGGACACATCTCAAAGAACACCCACTGTCTTCACATATTCTAGCATATTCAATAGCTACTATTAAATAATATGCCTAGAAAATATATCCTTCAGAACACAAAAGTGTGTGTTTCTCAAAATCCTCAGACTATTTTATGTAAGCTTTATGTAAATTTTAGATGTTTCACAAGTTTACTTTTCAGTCCAGATTCTGAAGTATATTGAAACCAGTACTCACATGTAGCACTGAACTTCTCCATAAAAAATACTAAGAGAAATGCAAAACAAGTGGCAAGGACAAAATTCATTTGTTTGCGACTACTTCACACATTCATCCCAAATACCTGAATAAAACCTTTTAATCACATTGTAAAATACACAGCATGGTGTTGAGATATTTTTTTAGTAGTCTAATTCCACTCAAATATGCCTTTGATATTCTGGGCTGGAACAGTATAATCAGAACATGTGCTCTAAATATACATTGCTTAAAGTAACCCACATAAAAAATTATAAAAAAAGCAATGTACCACTCCTTTGTAAGCAAAACATCGTGAAGAGAAAACAAAGAACATATCCTAAATCTTTTGCATTCCATGTGATCCTAATAATGCATAATATCAAGTCTTTCATGTACTTCATTCCACAGATTTCACAGAAATTGAATACTATTATGTTACTGGCAAATAATGGTACTATGATTCTTTTGCAGAGGCACAGATCATGGTACTACTTGTATTTGGAAAGATTTCTAGTATTATGTCCAAAATTTCTCATTTCTGTACTAGAATGTTGTTTCTCAGCCATCAGCGTGCTGATGTAAATCCAAGCTCAAGGAATAAAAACACAGGCATGCAATTTCTAACACTCTGGATGAGTCTGTATTATAAGACATATATAATATACCTGGATAAGAAGTACATCATCATCTTTTAAAAAAATAACATGGAAACCATATAGAGGTCCTTCCTGAAACACCTAATCTGCATCGATGCAAAGTTCACCTTAACTTAAAGGGAGATTTACTGTGAAAGATTAATGCCGCAAATTACAACTGCACAAACTTAGGATTCGTTTTAAACCACAACTGATTTTACCAATTTGCTTTCTTACAGCAACGTTTTCTCTTTTTTTGCTTTGGAAGGGAAACACTGAAAAATGCAGAAGACTAATAGTAAGATTTCACTGCTTAGTATACAGCTATTATTTTAACAAACTTAAATGAAAATTTGAACCAACTAAAATGAAGATTGCTGTGGGGATCACACTTGAAAATTGTATTTCTCCCTGCAGTAACAGAAATGGGAGTCTTCCTTAGTTATTTGTCTCATCATTTACCCACTTGCTTGTTGCCCAGCAACTACCATGAAGGAACTACAGTTCTTAGCCATTCCCATTTTAATCTTGAAAAAGCAGATTAAAATTACTATGTAAGTAATCACTTTCTGGTGAGATTTTGTAATATTTCAGTTTATATATCTGCAAAAAGGAAGTCAAAGTTTCACTTTCTCTGCCCTCATATCAACCCCTTTACTGACCAACCACTTAAATATCATCATAAATATCATCTTTGTAATATTTGAGTTATAGAAATAGAAGCAAACATCTGTCACTTACATTCTTGAATCATCCCACAGCACACAGTAGGGATTCAAGGTGCCCTAAGAAGAAAACAAACAGAACTATTAGTTACCTGTATACAAAAATATTTGTCTTGCTTGACCTAAAAACTTATTTGGGTCTCCTCCTACAAGATCATGCTCATACTCTGATGAATTGATGCCACTGAAATGGCAAGAACTTAAGGTTAATTCCTGTAGGGTATTTTGAAGGCACTTGAACCTCAGAGCAGAGTATTTGTGCATTCTCTGCTTAGATAAGGAAAGCATAAAGTTGTCTATTTGGTATATCCTAGTGGAAATAAAATATGAGATAATAGCTAATCTGTTAAGAGACTTGACTGAACATTTCTGGTGTGTTTAGAAGAAGAACTTTAGGCCCCCTAGGAATTTGGATGTCAAAACCAGTAATACCTTTAAAAATTTTAAGCATATGTTGGGCAAAATGTTTAGAGGTTGGGATTTCAGATTCAAAGACCCCACATTCAATGTCCAAAGGTTTTTTAAATCAAGTTCTAAATCAGCAGAGTGTTTTGCTCAAAATATATATTTTTTTGTTTGTGGTTGAGCTTTACAATACTGGCTTCCCTCTCTTCAAAGCTAGTGGAAGATTTCTAATTTAATTTAGAACAGAATGGGAATTTAGGTTTTTTATTACAAGTCACTGAACTATGGAGAACTTTTTTGGAAATTGAAAAATCTATATAATTACTCATGTTTATTTTGCTGCGGAGCAAGTGTAGAGACAAAATTAAAATTCACTCAGATTGACTTATAAGTACTTAAAACTGCTAAGCTCCATTCCTGTTCATCATAAGCATTAGATATTCCCAGGAGTCAGAACTACATAAACAAATTATATAAAATAGAGAATAAAAAATATATTTTAACGGATCACAAGTGATTTGAAGAAACAGGTGGAATTCACTATTTTTGGATCTTAATGCTAGTGAACAGTGTAGATGCAGTAGATATAAAGGTATGTTCATATAAACAAACACACCTTAATATTTTATTCTCAAAAGTGATTTATTTATAGAAAAAAAATGGCAACCTGTAAAGTAAAAATCTATTAAATATTTAAATTAATCCATCTACCTCTTTGTCAAAGATAAAAAAGGCCCTTCTGGAGCTGCTTGTGAAAGAGGCATTTAGGTAAATTTTGAACCTCTACTTCAGTATTTTGCTGACTGCATTGAATTTTATGAGTAGAGTATAAATATTTAAAACCAACATATACTTATGGCATTTTATATTTACATAGCACTGTACAAACATAAATAAAGGATGCTCCATCCCCTGAAGTATTTATAATATAAAGATGAGGAAGGGGAAGAGGGCACAGGGCAAAGCAGTGGATAACAGGCCATTTGAGATTCAGAGACCAGGTCTTGCATCACTAGACAGGAGCTTTCAGATACATTGATGGACTAACAGATAGAAGGATAAGAATTAAGAACAAAAGAATGTCAATGCAGAATTAAAATTTCTTTAAAATGTAATTTTATAAGAGTATTAATTTGTATCGTAAGTCTGGGTGAAGAAATTCTACTTGAAATCTGATACAGCTATATGCACATTAAAAGAGTACTTCTATAGCTGCATATAAAGCTGCATAAGGCTTTCCATCTCTCAGATCTAAGACTTGTCTTTCCTAGCAGTGGACATCATACAGTTTATGCTTGGTATTCCCACAGTGCAAATAGAATGAATACAAAAACACTTTCAGAAAAAATGTCCATCATAAAGAAATCTACAAAATAGAAGGAAATAAAAGCCTTTGCAGAAAACTGAAACCAAATAAAATTGTTGTCAAATCAAACAATTTGCTCTCTTTGAAATGTATTCAAATGAAAAGAAAGTGTATGTTTGGCCATTGCACTAACTAATGAGAGACGAAGCAGAAATATGGGAGGCAGGATAAATATTACTCCTGTTCCTCAAGAAAGTCTTGTGTGAGGGTTTGTTCCACCAAAGGTGGCAGCTTGCAAGGGCGCAGCACCCTTTCAGAACTTCGTCCTCTTTTGATACCTGATCAAATACCCTTCAAGCACTGCAAGGACCACAAAGAGCTTGTTTCTGTATTTTCTTCTTTGTCTTTAATCTGCTGCTCCCTTTTCCACAGCCTTTCTGGGGTACCTCTTGGCAATGTTGCAGTGCTGTTGCAGAGCTGCCTCCAACAGCCATGGCTCTCTGTGAGGGCAGTGCTCTCACCAGCTAATTACTCTGCTGCAGCTAAAGAGCAGCTACTGTGGTATAGCTATAGCACTGATTTATACACTACAGTGTATTTCTTGGATATCTCAAAAATGGGCATATGTGTGTGAGTGTGTATGTGTATGTATCTCTGTCTGGCATATAAAACTGAGCTTTCAAGATGTGACTGGCAACTTTGACAGCTATCCAGCACAGGGCCAGCTGTGTTTTGTAGCCAGGGTTTTCAGTCTCACTGAACATTTCATGCCCTATGCTACTGCTGGCTCATTATTCTAGTGGCCCTGGAGTGAACTTCTGTGCTGTCAGAAGGTGAGAGTTCATATTCTCTCTAGAGCAAACAGGATTCTGTTTGAATTGTGCATATTTTTTAAAGATTGTTTTGGTGTGTCTTTAATTAAACTGCTGGAAAAACGTGGCCATATTCATCTACATGTTCATACTTTATAAGATCAAATATCATGCTCTTTAAATCACAGATCACAGAATATTCTGAATTGAAAGGGATCCACAAGAATAATCAAACCCAACGCTTCAGTGAATGGCCATGTGGGGGTTCAACCCACAACCCTGGTGCTATTTGTTATAAGCACAATGCTCCAACCAACTGAGCATTGCAACTCACATTCCACTCTGGTCAGCTCTCTGTTATATCTGTATTCATCTACAAGTCCAAATACCAGGCAATATATTTCAAACAGCATATGTAATTGTGGTTTGCACTTCCTCCAAAAGATAATCCTCCAGTTTTATTAATAAAGGGGATAGTTTTGATATAAAATGGAGAAATTATTCTGAATTTTAAATAAATTTGTATTTTAAGCCTCATTTTAATTAGCCATATTAACTCTTTTTAAATTATCCATTTGTCCATCTTTTTTTCATAATTTCTCATCTACCTTATTTAGTCAGTAGATAAGGAGGCAAAAGAACATATGTGTGGATATACTCCCATATACTAGTAAGCATGCTCTACAAAATGCTTAAAATATCATCATTAAATCAACTTGCAAACAAACTGTTCTAAATAAATAAACAGCATTTTCAAGAACAAAGGTTTGAAAAGAACAAATATAACAGAGAGACATTAAAAATATCAGATGAAAGACAACACATTTTATTTTCTGTTTAATAATTGATCTGTTTAACTGACATAATGTTTAATCTGTGAGCCATTATCAAATATTAAAGATATATTAACAATGCTTTTATCTTGCTGTATGTACATAAAGCTTGTCCTATGGTAATATATTATAATAGAATAAATCCTTATTTTCAGCTGAGAAAATTATAGCAAAGAAGTTTAGAATTAGATTCAGTCTAAAGGAATGCTCAAGCTTACAAAATATTATTTCTGTGCATCTAGAGGCTTATTTTTTTAAACCAAAGTTCCTTTATGAAGGCTATGTCTTGAACACAAATAACCAAATGTTTAAAGATGTTGGAATTATATAACTGATTTGTATTCACAGATTTCTGGAGCAATATATCGTTGTTGTATCTTCTAATTCAACTTGTATATTCAGGTGGATTGAGATCCTACATAAATATAGTATGTATGTAAATTTAAGGGCTGAAAATTTGATCCAAGAACTTGATGCTTCTCTGGATTATATTATAGAACAAAAACTGAACCAAAAAACCCCCAAATACTCTGATATTTATTGGCAAGGTTATTGCCTTTTTGCTTTCTCAAGATACGAGCTCATACAATATTAATTAATATTCTGTTACTGAAAGGTTGCCAAAGCAAAGTGACAATCAGTTTTCCTAATCTGATCTTTTGTAATCATGAAGTTTAATTTCCAAGATTTTCAAACTTGGCAAAAACTTGCTTTGTAAATCAATCAAAAGGACAGATTAAAAAAGATGAAAAAAAAATCCCTCTCTAAGAATTTTGTAGAATTTCAGCTTCTGGGCTTAGCTGTTCAACCTTTTATTAGTCTAATCTTGCCTATATTGTGCTTGTTTTATTAGCTTGTGTTTGGTCTAGAAATATTTTCAATGCTAATACATTGCTTACTAGTATTATTTTCTTATATAATTTTTAAATTTCTTTTCTTGCATGTGACCAAATTTATGAGAATTTTTTCTTACCTGGTAACCCACGCGCCACCTTACCTGCTACTTTTGCAAGTAGTGATTTCAGTTTCAAAATATGAATGTCATATTCTGCATTTTGTGTAAGTAGCCTCCCAATCATGGTTAAAATAATAGGTTATAAAATATAGCATTGAAAATCACTGTAAATTCTTCCTAATAATGATATTAGTAAGATCAAAACAAGTATTCTCTTCTGAAGGTGACTGGGTTTTTCCCTGATATGTAGGATTAATTTGTGTTGCAAATACTTTGCAATATTTTTAGTGAAATATTGAAATAGTGTTTTTAGTGAAAAGTTCTGTTAAAGACTGATATTTTCTTCTAATATAGACAATGTGATTTAGGTTTGTAAGAAAATAAAACAAACCAGAAAATTAAATCTACATGTCCTAAACCATCTTAAAAATAAACGGAAACAGAGAACCATAAACCCCCAAATAGACACAACTCTTCGTCAATACACTTTTAATGTTATTGAAAGGTCAGAAGTCAGATCAGTTTATATTTTTCTGTTCCTTTTTTTCTGCCAAACTTTCACTGAGATGTTCTTTGCATTGACATTTTTCTGGGAACTGAATGGCAGCTCATAATGACCATTAATGGCAAAATAGTTTCTTCTAATCTCGAGTAAAATGTAAATTAAAGATCTAGAGTTCAAAAAGTTTTGTTCATACTTTTGCCCAGACTCACTAATTCAATTTTGCTACTGACTTAAATATTTGGAACTTCTCTAGCTGAATTGTATCTATATGACCACTTGAGTAACCGTTTATGACTTAAAAATTACAGCTTTAAAGATTTTTGTATAACAGAACTATTTTCAAAACCTCCAGCAACTCTCTTCTAACTGACTATGACTTTATTCAAAGCAAACTCTAGCTCTTAATAACATAAACAGAGATATTTTATATGTTGTGCATTCACATAAATTACCCCCATGCTTGTTATTTAACATTATTTTCCCAATAGTGCATATGACAAAAAATTTCCACAAAAGATATATTTTATTCTCCCAGTGAATGCTGGGAGACTGCTAAAAACAGAAAGAAAAAATCCTAACTTTTTCATATATTTGGAATTAAAGTCCTTTTTATTTCACATTTCAAACATTTTTAATGTGAGATTAAAGCTTGAGAAGTATAGAATTTAAATGATTGCACAAAAAACCTCAAATATTTTTGAGGACTGTAAGCTAAATTAGAACCAGAGCATTTTTGTAATCTGCTACAACGGGTTAAGTAAAAACTGGCTTCTATAAAATAATCAATAATAGAAGAAAGGGCCTGAAGAACTATTGAAGCTCTATGACCTATGCACGGAGCAAAAGGTTTAGCAGTCAGTACAATAATACATTTTCAGTTGTAAGCATGAAAACATTTAATGGAAACTCTTCCATAGAAATTGCTGTTTAACAAAAAACCTAAACATTCACAGAACAACAATTAATTTAGTTTTATTTATACACATGCATGAAACAAGTACACATTCCTTTCAAAGACTGTTATACTGTTCCTGGGTTTAAATTGTAGAACTTAAACTGCATTTTATTACCTGATATTTAAAACAAAACCACTTCTTTTCTCCCATATGATCTGGTAAATATTCTTGTAAAAGCATATCAACTACCCTTGTACTTACATTAGACAGATGGGCCAGTTCTATCTCCAGGAAAGAATCTGTAGTTTTAGGCTCAGGTCGTATAGTAACAACAATAATTTTTGAATTAACAACTGTAAAATTCCTGTAAAAAATGCAAAAATGGAAAATTTAGGTTTTTGTAAGGTTAAATGAGACTTCTAATATTACATTTGAAGATTTTGTGGGGTATTTTCTGTGACTTCAGTTGACAAATATTAAGGGAGAACATAATTTGTTTGAAATTGGTGGAAACACTTATTTCCAACTGTACTCAACACATTGAAGACTGGAAAGCACCAATGGAGCAGAAGTGCAATTTCTTATAGTAAAATTTATTAATTAAAAGAATGTATTGATGACACAAATATTCTATGCATGTTTGAGTGTATCTACTTCTTTCAACATAGACCCACTAGATATGTTTTATAAAAGATAGTCATTTTTCTTCCAGAGTGCTGTGTTGGGTTTTTTCCTGACTGTTAACTGTAAGATTGTGAAGATGAGTGAATGCAGTTGAAGACTGTACAGTTCTGTTGATTTTGTGTTCATGAAAAACCATACCTGTTTCCAATTCTAAAAAAAAATGATTTGGTATACGAGTGGGCAACTTCATCAGATAAATACTTTTTAGAATTTAAACCATAATTGTGCCCTGACTAAAATCCTGCAAAACCAATGAATTTTTTCTTATATGTAAGATTAGTTTTCGTCTTGTGTTATTATACCAGGTTATGCAAAGTAATAACTTTCTGTCAATTTTTCTAATTCATCATCAATTTCTCTTTTCATGTAAAATGTGGATCACTAGGTATCATAGCAATCTTTCTAAGACAGAGCTAGTAATGCCAAGATTATGCAAATACAGGCATAAAGACGTTGACATGATGTTTGTGTCTGAGACCATTTGCTTCTTATGACCCCATCAGGTCTAGAATGACCATCAGTTATCAGCCTGTCTGCTTCTGGTGATCATTATGGTTTTACTTTGTGTGTAGCGTTGCTTTCCACACCTCACAGAAAGACATTTCCACAGGTGGATGTTATCAAAGACAAAACTAGGCAGTTTGGATGTAATTATAATAGACAGTAGAAATACTCTTTTGCTGCTGTTGTTGTTTAATTGCTTATTTTCTCTAGGGAGTTTGTATTTATGAGAGAATTCCATTTTGCTGGATCATTGAAACAGGAATTGCCATGGCTACAGTAATAGAAACTTAGCTCAGCAGGCATTTCATTCAGAACAAGGAATTAAATTGTTCTTCTGGGGCAAGGTATGAGTTCTAGTCCAATTTTACTCAACCAAATCATATAATGAAAATATAATAGAACTGTCTTTCTATTTTACTTAATTCCTATTTCTTCCCTTTGCTTACATTTTAAAGTCTCACACATTATTGACAAAAATGTATCTATCAGGCTAACATTTAATGTTTAGCAAATTTTCAGTGCATTCTGTAGAATTACAGTAGCTGAATATCTATCATTATTTTAAAAAGCCCCTGAGACCCCCCAAACCAAATAAAACTCCAAATAAATAAAACCCTGATTTCTCTAACACACCATGACAAGTGAAAAGGGTGCTTACTATCTACTAAGAGATTGTTTCAGTTTTGGAAATTCATGCAAACTATTGTAACTCCTGCTACTTCAGTACTCTTTTATAGTCAGTGTTTGTGATCTAGAACGTTTTCCTTGGTGTATCTCATTTTGGTGCAATTCTGACAGTTCTGGGGTGAGATCTGAAAGAACATCTAAGTGCTTAGTTTTTAACTTCAGTACACCCATTTTACCTCAGTCTCTATAAAACTCTATCAATCCACTTACATTCTCAAGAACCCCGAGCAGACTGTTTCACAAGAAAATAAAGATAACTGCCTATATCACTGTGAAATGAAAACTGTATCCCTGTCCTGTCTGGGCTGAATGCCTGCTTGAATATTTCATATTTAACTGCTTGGACAGTCCCTAGAAGAATACAATCTGGTAAGTATATTCTAAAGCATATTATAAACTCACATAGCATACTAAGATGTCTCTAAATTAAAACTCAAAGCTTTGTAGTCAAAACAATTTCAAAAATTTGAAAAAATCTCAAAACCTCTGGTGCAGTGCCATTGCTATCTCTGTATAAGATATTTTTTTAAAACAACACCCTAGTTCTGAGAACACTTATGTGGGAATTTAAGTAATCAGCTTTTACAAATTGTCCTCAGACAATTTCAGTCCCTCTCATGTTGCAAATGACATAGAACGGGAATGATCTATCTCACAAGTCCTGGGCAAATGCATTACCTTACAGCTTTTTTATGGTGTAGAGTGACTTCACCATTATCTCCTTCTCCTTCAACTAAAATGATCTAAAATTCAACTTCAATGAGAAATGAAGTTGTACAGGACGGTGCTCTGCTGACTGTCCAGAAAGATGCTCATCAGTGTTAAGTTTTGAAATAAATTATTCAAAAACAATCTACTAAATTTCCTGGAAACTATGGCTGAATAAATCCTTGAAGATTCAAGATAGCAAAGTTCGATGGATTAAAAGCTCAAGAAATGCTTTCAGAGCTGCTGTCCTAGAGCATTTTTCTGATCTGAGTTAATAATGATATCAATAAAATAGAGTTATTTTATTAAGCTGTTTTCCTAACAGGGTATAAATTTTGAGGGTATTCTTTATATAAGGGAAATCATATTGATCCTATGTGGTATGACATTGATGTTTTCTTTCCTTTTTAGAATGAATCCATGTTACTCAAGAAAATGAACCTATGAATAAGGCATATTGCTATTGTGACATAGCATGACTGAAGTTAAAGATCAATGTGTAAAAGTTGTATGCATTACAGAAAAATTACGGATGCTAAAGCTGTAATGTGATGCAATAAAAGCCTGTCTGAGGTACATCCTTAGTCTAACAAAGCTGACCTGAGGAAATTTAAGGGTGTTTTTGGTTGTACAGCACCTGACGGTCAGGGTTAGGAACAATGTTTCAAATGGGAAAAGAGAACATTTCAGTGAAGAAAATTTTAGCAGGAAATTTATGGTGGCTGTTTAAGTGATGGGAAAAAAAGCTTGATACAAGAAAATTATTGATTTTTTTTTGTTCTTATTTCTTAAAGGAAAAGTTAAAAACTATCTTACATTATGGCAATATGCAATGTAGCACTTCAGAGTGCTCAAGAGAGAAATTACATATAATATCTTTTAGAGGAGTATTGTACTGAGAATCAATTTTCTGTGAAGTTAACAATAACAGAAGTGTTCTCAGGGGTGCAAGAACTATGGAAGTAATACTCAGTCTAGAGTTCTGAAAATATTCGATATTTCAGTATCTGCTATTAAAAAATCCACAAGACATTACAAGAACAGTGCAATGTGGCAAAGTATATTAGGAAATGGAATCAGATGAAGTTTATTTACTTGTGCATGGAAAAAAAATTCTTCATTTTTATTAGAATCTTTTCTTTTTGTTTCCCTAAATTTTCATTTAAACATGTGTGGCAAAATTCTCTGAATGTACATGTACGAGTAGGATTAAACACAAGTCCAGAAACTTCTATAGTAATGCAGCTGCAAGTACACATCTCACACTGTGTTTACTTACTTTTAATAGACTCTCTGCTAGCAAAACCAAGAAAAATCAAACACATATGGTAAAATGTAGCTAATTTTGGATTTTGCGAAATATATTGTATAGGCTGTCCTAGATAATGAAATCCTCATTTTACTCACAGAACACCTGTGCTGTACCAGATGGGGATTCTGTGGTTAGGTACTTTGGAAGACTTTCCCCAAAAATACACTGAGATTTTTTTGGGTTTGTTTTGGGTTTTTTTTGTTTTTGTTTTTGTTTTTTTTTTAAAGCAGTTCCTTGGGATGATTCAGAAGTTTGCATACCTTCTAGTGATAAAAATAAGGAATGTGTTGGAATTCATGTCACCTTTATTCTTCTGGAAACTATAACCATATATTTACTTTATTCCCACCCTAAGTCCTTTAAATCCAGGAACTGAAATCACATGGGGACTGGTAAAGCTTTCTAGATATCCAACTGCAGCCAGTAGAAATCACCTTTATTATCAGGTTGTCAAGGTGTAAATGATGTGGCCTTTGAATTCAACCATGAGATCGTTTTACTTGTTTTACCTTGGTTTACTTTTTGTTCATTTTTATTCCCACCCTTGATATATATTTAACTGTCACTTTACTTAGAAAACTATCCATAAAATACTTATCCAGAATGTTTTTTTAATTCCTGTGTTGTGCACTTCTAGGCATCATATAAAAAATAGATGATACCTTTCTTCGCATCTTACAGCGTTTGCTCCATAGACAACAGTAATGCAGTGAAGCACTTCATTATTTTCAGCACTAAAATGGTTATTATGATCATTTTTATTACAGTTAAGCAATATTAGTACAAAAAGTAATTAATACTAACACATGTAAGATGATATTTTTTCACTACAAAATGCAAGCAAACAAGAATAAACCTTTTTCAAATGCAGTCGGATGTATAGAAACCTTCATTAATGTACCCGAACAAGTGTAAAATAGTAAAACAGACCATAATAAAGATCACTTTAAAACCTGCATGTCAGTTCTAGTTTCCACAGAGTATAATAAATCAACAAATTCAGCCCTAACCACAGTTGCAGCTTTTTTTTCCAGTTTCAAAATACAGAATCACAGAATCACTTATGTTGGAAAAAAACCCTAAGATCATAAAATCCAACCTTTGATTGGTCACCACCTTGTCAACTAGACCATAAGCACTAAGTGCCACGTCCAGTCATTTCTTGAACAGCACCAGGGATAGGGACTCCAACACCTTCCTGGGAAGCCCATTCCAGTGCTTAACCACCCTTTCAGTGGAGAAATTCTTCCTGATATCCAACTTGAACCTCCCATGGCAGAGCTTGAGGCCTTTTCCTCTTGTCCTGTTGCTAGTTGCCCAGGAGAAGAGCCCAACCATCACCGGGCTATAAACTCCTCTTAGGGAGTTGTAGAGAGTGAAAAGGTCAGCCTCCTTTTCTCCAGGCTAAGTAACCCCAGTGTGGGAAACGAAGTTACAGAAAGCTTGCAGGTGCTGACAGAGGACATAAACATCATTGTGTTTGAAAAGATAGAAATGGATACATGTTTCAATTTGAGACCTTGGGGAAAGCTGCCTGCATTAGAACAGTGAGCTTTTGCAGTTTGAAGCAGAATACAGTTTTATAGTTTTTAAAGAAATATGCTTTATAAAGGTAGAAATATATTTTTAGTAAGTAGAAACATGTTTTATGTAAGAAAAAAATTATGATAAGTAAAAAAGTAAAGAATTTTAAGTTTAGCAATAAACTTTATAATAGAATTTATTAGACAGTTAAGATACAAGCCTGTGCAATAGGCCTTAATAGCAGTATGATGATTGGTTAAGAAAATACGCATTGCGGTAGAACCATGTACAGTAATGATTGGCACAAGTATGCTAACAAGCTTTGTGGCACTTGCTTATTGGATTTAAAAAGTACATAAGGCCTTGTAACAAAAAAGTATGACTAGTACTACTTCGGCTCCGCTACTGCTGCATCTTGCACCTGCTGCAGCTGCTGCTGCTACTGCTCCTACTGCTGTTGCTACTGTAACTGCTACTACTTTTGATATTAGAGATGTCATTCATAGCATCTCTCCTGTCTCACCCTTCAATAAAAATAAGACTGATTCTGCAATAAATCATCTCTATGACATCTCTCAGTCATCCCAATTCCCGCAATCCTGACACCCAGCTCCCTCAGCCTCTCTTTACAGGACTTGTGCCTCAGACCCTTCACCAGCTCCACTGCCCTTCTCTGGGCATTCTCCAGCACCTGAATGTCCTTTTTGCAGTGAGGGGCCCAGAACTGAACACAGGATTTGAGATGTGGCCTCATCAGGGAGCAAGTCAGAGTACAAGTAGACAATCACTGTCCAGGTCCTGATGGCCACACTGTTGCTGATACAGGCCAGGATGCCATTGGCCTTCTTGGCCACCTGGGCACACACTGGCTGATGTTCAGCCTGCTATTGACCAACACTCCCAGGTCCTTTTCTACCAGGCAGGTTTCCAGCCACTCTTCTCCCAGCCTGTAATGCTGCATTGGGTTGTTGTGACCCAAGGGCAGGACCCAGCACTTTACCTTGTTGAGCCTCACACCATTGGCCTCTGCCTGCTGATCCAGCCTGTCCAGATCCCTCTGCAGAGCCTTCCTGCCCTCCAGCAGATTAGCACCCCCTTTCAGCTTAGTATCATCTGTGAACTTACTGAGGGTTCACTTGATCCCCTCATCCAGTTTATCAATGAAGACAATAAATAGGGCTGGCCCCAGTACTGAGCCTTGGCAAACTCCACTAGAGACTGTTTGCCAACCTGATGTAGTACTATTCACAACCAGTCTGGGCCTGTTGTCCAAGCTAGTTTATTACCTAGTGAAAAGAGTATCTGTGCAAGCCATGGGCTATCAGCTTCTCCAGGAGAATGCCACGGGAGACAGTATCAAAAGGTTTTGCTGAAATTCTATCTGAATAAACATTAAAATATCTGAATATGTCAAAATGCATTCAATGGTATTGAGTATCTTCATCAATGACATCAATAAAAGGATTGAGGGCATCTTCAGCAAGTTTTCAGATGACACCACAGTGTGGCTGACATGCTGGAGGGAAATGATGCCATCCAGAGGGACCTTCAAAGGCTTGAGAGACAGGTCCATGCAAAACTCAAGAAGTTCACCAAAGCTGGCTGAAAGATCCTCCATATGGGTTGAAGCAATCCCTGGTATCAATACAGTCTAGAGGACAGAGGGATTGAGAGCAGCCTGTCAAGAAATACTGGAGGACACTGTTAGATGAAATATTGAACATGAGCTGGCAGTGTGGGCTTGCAGCCCAGAAAGTCAATTGTACCCTGATGCTGGGCTGCATCAAAAGATGCATGGCCAGCAGGGCGAAGGAGGTGATTCTGCCCCTCTACTCTGCTCTTGTGAGACACCACTGAGAGTTCTGTGTCCATCTGTGGAACTCCCAGCACAAGAAAGGCATGAAACACGTCCAGGGGAGGGCCATTAAAATGATCAGAGGGCTGGAATATCTCTCCTATGAAGAAAGGTTCAGAGGGTTGGGGTTGTTCACCCTGGAAAAGAGAAAGGTCCATGAAGGCCTTATTGAGGGCTTTGAATTCTTAAGGGGGGCCTCAGATAAACACCGAGACTTTTTACCAATATCTGTAGTGATAGGGTAAGGCAAAAAGATTTTAAACTGAAACATGGTAGATTTAGATTAGACATAAGGAAGAAGATTCTTTTAATGAGGGTGTTGAGACACTGGAACAGGTTGCTCAGAGAAGCTGTGGAGGTCCTGTCTTACAAGTATTCAGGGTTAGGCGGGATGGGGCTCTGAGCAGCCTGGTCTAGTGGAAAGTGTCCCTGCCCATGGAGCTTCTGGAAGTTAGAATTATATGATCTCTGGAGGCCCCTCCCAACCCAAACCTTTCAATAACACTATAATTCTATGAAAATAGTTTGAAATTGTGTCTTTTTGAGGTACTACTTTAAGGTCATGAGATCATATTTTTAATATTACTGCCATGGGCAAAGAAATCCAGCATGATACGCTTCCTGATGAGGTAAGAGATGTAAGCTTAAAGGTTTCAGTATAGATTCATCATAAGAAAAGTATTTAATAAGAAAGGAAATGCAAAGTGCTATATTCCAAACAAAGAAGAGTCTACAGGTACCTGGGAATATGTGTTATATTTTTATATCACAGATTAATAATTACTTTTATTCCTTATTCACATATATAAGAGAAAGTAATAGTGCTAGGTTCCTTTTCACAGGCACCTGAGAATTAGATTCAAATAATACTGAAAAAATTCAGAGGCAAAATAGGATACTTTTGTATTTGAATTTCTAAAGACTTCATTTATGAAAAGATACAGATGGTTTATTAGACCATTTTGGTTAAGCAAGTCACAAAACCTATCTGTGAACTGAACTGTACAGAGAAGTGGTTAAATTTGCAGTGTAAATCAGGAACCAGCTGAAAGCGGAACAGACAAAAGCAAAAAATTTGGGAACCAAAAGCACTCATAATCCATAGTGTTTACGTTGCTATACTTTTATGTCCCTGTTCTGCCCTTATTCCCGCTACTCGGTATGGTACTGTTTCTAGGGAAAATCTAGTAAGGCATATAAACCTCACTATTCTAATGGATGAAGTAAGAGCCCTGAAAGTCTTTTCATATAAGCAAATATACACAACTCAATGTTTACACCTTTTTTTCTGTAAATTAAAACTATTGACCTGTGAATGCTGAAAAGGCATGATCATAGAATGTAGTTTACAATATAAAGGTCTGAAAAGTACATGGCCCTGTTGATGCTTTCCTAGGGCTGGCAGATTTTTTTCTGAGGTCTACCAAAAAGAACTAAATCCAACAAGCCAGTTTTCACTCATTCTTACAGTATGGGTTTAAAAAAAAATCTTTTACAAACATCTCTTCCTTCCTGGTTAATTTCAGAAAGTGGTACAACAAATGGGAAGTTCTTTGTGACACTTCAGAAGCGGATGAGCTGTCATTTATATCATGCCTTAAGGACAGATGGCCCTTGCCAGCACTTTCAGGCTTCCAGGGGTCCTGTCAGGACATCACTGCTCAAATTGTGCTCTACCTCAGAGGGATTTCTGGCCTTAACCTGCAGCTACTCATTGCACAGCACATTGAGATTTTGCTAGGAAGTAGTTTCTAATTTTCTTAGGAATTAGCCTTTTTATGTTTTCAGATAAATTTTGGCAAGAACCCTTCGCTTTTCCATTCTTTGTTTGAAATCCTGACGTTTTGGCTAAATAGAGTAGGGAAAGGTGATCTGGTGGCTTCCTTATTACTATCTTTTCTAATTATTGTGAATTCATTAGCACCTATTGTGACACAATATGTGTGTGCTTCTTTTACTGTAAAAAGACAGTAGTAGACCAGTGGTGCACAGGTTCTTATAAAATGATATATTATTAATGGACCAAGAAATTATCATAACTAATAATTAGAAAAGAGGAGGTGAAATATTTATTTCCAAATTGTCTTTTGGCAAGTACAGAAAGCAAGAAGTGAAACAAGAGGCCTTCCTATATCTTTTTGCATGTGTATGGCCCTCAAAACTTATATACTTCAGCTGTTCAGCACACGCATGTCTTGTTTCTAAAACAGATCCTCTCTATAGCTCTGCTGTCCCTTCTGAATACAATTTGCACTGAAAAAATATTTGGAAAACTACTGCTAGAGACTTCTCTAGAATTTGAGCAGAAAACTTTAGTATATCAAGTTATGATGTCATTACAAGACCATTTGAACTAACTGGACAAACAGTAAATTGAAGCACAAGTGGTTTGAACATTAATGTACATCACTGCATATACTTCTGATCAAACATTTCTGAAACTAAGTTTAATATAGATTAAATAAAATAAAAATTAAGGCAATTTGATGAAAAGGCTATTTCTATCATACAAATAACTAAGCATGAAGGAGAGATTAACATATGCATATACATTATAAATCTAATGCAAAAAAATATCCAGCAGTACTAACATACAAATAGTTTTGACTGACTGCTTTTATCCTGGCATATAGTATAGTTATGAACCTGAAATAGTTCAATTCATATTGTATTTATGAAATTTCTTACCTCAAAGTGGGCAAAATGAGTTCTAAATTTTTGTATAGCACTGCTCCAAGTACAAACACAGTTGATTCATCTAGTTCTGAAAAAAGTAAGGAAAAAGATTTTAAAACTCTCTTTCCCAAGCTTTCATCAGCATAAAAAACTCTGAATACCATCTACCTTTGTAATATAAGTTTTATTTTAAGTAAACCATCATAATTTTGAATTACATCCTGGAAGTCTGTCATAAAAATGTAGCACTGTCAGGAGCATATCAGAAGATTTAAACCACTGAAAATCACATTTTCAAAAAAATCCATCATTATCTACTGACATCCATGCTAGTTCATTTACATTTATAATTAAATATTCTTAAAGAATGTCTGTAGAGTTTAAGACCTAATGAGTAAATTCTCTAATGTCAGAGACCTGAACTGCAATGATATTTGTAAATTGTACCTGAAGTTAGGCTAATTTGCCTGCTGAGCTTCCTTGGATGAGTTATGTTGGAATGACTCTGCTGGAGCACAGCAGCTTCAGGGGGTTCAGCAGAGCTGCACTTCACCTCACCTCAAATCACACAGATTAAATCCTGTGCAGAATAACCATGTAAAGCATTGTATCTTTGATGCAGAAAATAATGTCTAAGATCTGTGCAGCACTTATTGTTCAAGGTGCTCAAATTAAGCCCATTCATTTCCCTCTAGGATCAACTACAGGTACTGTATTCATTTTGAAGAGGAATAAAAGAACCACTCCTATATTTTACCGTGATCCCATGGACAGATGCAGTTTCCTTGCTAAAGCTAATAAAAAATTAATATGCTGATATTCTTTTTTACCTGTTGACATAGGAGTGAAGATATTTTTTGGAATGACAACCCTGTCTTCCGAGTTTCGTGCCCAATCAACCATTCCTTTTCTTCCTTTCATGGGAAAATTGATGTCAGTTAAAACAGATGCAGCAGGAAGCTTCTGAATGCTAGCCACTAGTAAGAGAAATCATAAAATCAAATAAAATTGTGTTTCATATGTTAAAGCATCATAGAGTGACAACAGTACAGCAGTAAAAAAACTTTTAACGACACATTTCAAGTAAAGCAGGAATTCATAGGACATTAACTGGCTCAGAAGGCATAATCTCCTGTTTATTATGCAGTCTACTACGGATTAATTGTGTGGTATTGATCATAACATTTGTCAGCCAGATTCTGATTAAATTTCTTAACAGGGATTATTGAATGCACCAGCTTATACCCTGAAATTCACACATAAGGACATTGTTGTGTCTTCAGAGCAAATTCTAAAATAATCAAATGTGACAATAAAAGGAAAAGGATGCTGAAAATTGCCTTGGGAAACATAACTTCTAGATACAGGCTAATGAAGCAATAACAGAGCTTTTATCCTCTATACAGGCACAATTTCAAGATAGATCCATTAAGGAGATTCACATACTAAAAGATCTCATTTTCACACAAAGTAAAGTAACGCAGTATAGAACTTAATTTCTTTTCCTTGAAAGAATAATCTCCACTCTGAATTCTTAACCATATTTTTTTCCATCTAAAAAACCCTAACACCCAAACAACATCAGTGTTATATCTATAGTAGATATAGCAAGACAGAAGAAATAGGTATCAAATCTAAAAATAGTCAGTTTGGAATTTTGTTTATTCATTCTGGTTTTCTCCCTGTTTTCTAACTCAACTGTCATCTGGGAATCCGCTTTGCTGTGAAATCCAAATACAACTCCATGGCTACACTGTCAGTGTCTAGTAACACTCAAACTACTTTAAAGGAATTGACAGGGCTGCAAGCGTTTACATACACTCAGAGAGATGACAAAAAACACATTTGGAGCACTAGTTCCATTCTTAATGTAAGCCATGTTGATAGCCATTTCCTGTGCAATGTCCTTCCTAATGAATTTATGAAGAGGCTAATGTAGTTGGAAGAGTTTGGGTATCAGGACTACACTTTGATTTGCATAATGATTTCACTGCAAGGACTCTGCAAGGGGGTTAAACAAATACAATGGGGGACAGCTGTAAAAACAAGCAGAACAGCAAAATTAAAGTAGAAAATTATTACGTGTCTCATCAGAAGATTTTATTTGAAAGAAAACTGTAATGCAAATACAAGAGAAGAGTAAAATTAAGTTAAAAAAATTAAGGTAACAATATTAGCTCCACAAATGTATTCCTTAATAACTGACTCTTGTTTTCAAATTAGACTGGTTATGTATTACAGAATCACATTAATGAGGTGGTGCTTGAGGTTGTTTCAGACTTTCCATTATAAAACTATCATCTGGGCTTTATAATGCTAGTTACCAACTTCTTCAGGCTGCAGTTGGCAAATCCATTCCCAGCACTAAGGGGATGCTTAGTATTGTGAATTTTCAGGTGGTGTGTGGAGGGAATAGAGTTCAGGTGTTTCAGAATTACTGGGGCATAAAATTGATTGCACGCTTTCACATGCAATCTATGATTATACAGAATATATTAACATTGTAAAAATGGATTTTTTCCAATAGTTCTTAAAATATAAAAGTGATTTTATTTTCCACATAAATAAAACTAAACTAACAGTTATTTAGTTTTCAAAATTAAATACACCCTGCATAAGACAATGCTGGGCTTCTTTTTTTTATTTGCACAATACTTACCTGTGCATCTACCTATCTATCTATCTAATTAGATAGTAGAGCCTTAATATTTCATCCACCTTTTGGATGACAGTTCCCTTTATTGAAATAGGAAATCAATGTTATTCAATGGAATTCACTCTGCAAAACAGAAAACCACTTTAGGACTGGATAAATGGTGATGGTCCAGGACAGTACTTTCTGTACTCTGTCTCTCTCTGTATTTTAAATAGGGCCATTTATCTTGGTACCTAAACAATACTCAGAACCAAAAATTCCAAAATACTTGTTATTGTTTAGGTGATGAATACCTAAACATTTGGCTTATGGCTTATATGGAATAAATATGAATATATGTATTTATTGGGCAGTGTTGGGTTTACAGGTGGACTCAATGATTTTGAAGCTCTTTTCCAACCTCAATGATTCTATGATCCTACGTATTTCCATTAATGGTTCAGATAATTTTTTTTACTTAAAATCAAACAAAAGTCTTGCTTTATCAAGCTTGATTTCCTTTCATGACAAGGTAACCCACCTAGCTGATCAAGGGAAGCCAGTAGATGTGACTTTTTTGGATTTCAGCCAAGCTTTTCACACTGTCTTTTACAGAATCCTTCTGGACAGAATGTCCAGCATTCAGCTGAATAAACACATCATTTGGTGGGTGAGCAACTGGCTCACAGGTCAGGCACAAAGGGTTACAGTGAATGGGATGACATCAGACTGGTGACCTGTCACTAGAGAGTTCTACAGGGCTCTGTCCTCAGCCCTGTTCTCATCAACATCTTCATAAATGACTTGGAGGCAGGCTGGAAGGGATATTAAGCAAGTTCACAGATCGTACGAAACTGGGAGGAGCTCCCGACTCCCTCAAAGGCAGGGAGGCCCTGCAGAGAGACCCTAGTAAATTAGAGAGCTGAGCAATTACCAACCATCTGAAGTTCAACAAGGGAAAGTACCAGATTCTGCACATGGGATGCGGCAACCCTGGATTTAGATACAGACTAGGGAAGGAGATGCTGGAAAGCAGAGCCATGGAAAGGTACCTAGGCATCCTGGGTGATGGAAAGTTGAATATGAGTCAGCAGTGCATATTCTACGTCCTTCAAAGTCTGTTTCTTACAGATCCACACAGATTATAAGGTCCTTGTTTAGACACTTTGCCAAATGATGCCATGAGGACATGCCTAACGTGGCTCTGATGCTCCAAGGTGTAAGAAAATTTAATGGAATTTGACTGGAGGTGACTAGTTCAGGTCTATCAACATGACCAGGTGGATACATGAAATAGTTCCCACCTCTTCAGTACCACTGTAAACTGTATTTTATATTTTAGGAGAGCTAATATTCTTATTAAATATTAGTCTATGACTCATTTCAATGAAACTTTGGCACATGATCAGGTGTCTTTCCATTGTGAAATGAGGCTCTCTAGCTCAGTTTTAATCTGCAGCATAACCTAATTATTTATTGTGAACTGAAAGTCAACAAGACTTATAGAGGAGAATGTATATAATTCATGTGGTGGGTCATACGTATGTCAGAAACTCAAATGCAAGTTTCTTATACATACATAAAAAGACGTCATTCACTTTGTACTTTATCATACTCTTTTTATGTTAGGTTTGTATTAGAAAACAATGCTTCAAATTCTAGAACCCAAATGATTCAGTTCTGCAATTGCCACACAAGGACTATGTCTTCTCATTTGAAAAAAAGTTTCTCATAGGGTTGTTTTTTATTATTATTATTTTAAAGTGAGAGAAAAAAGATGAAAAAACACACACACAAAAAAGGAAACTAAAATGAAAACGACCAAAGGAGAAGTTGAGGAAAATCTTCATGTGTCATGTTAAATTAAACTCTCCAATATGGAAAATTCTCTTTATTATTTATTTGTATCATGGCAATTCCTACGAGTCCTGTCTGCTGTTTTGGGCGCCACAAGATAAGAAAGACATTAAGCTACTAGAGAGTGTCCAAAGGAGGATGAGGAGGACAGTGAAGGTTCAGGAGGGGAAGCCGTGTGAGGAGCGGCTGAGGGCACTTGGTGTGTTCAGCCTGGAGGAGACTGATGAAAGACCTCATTGTGGAGTTCAACAGCCTCAAGAGGGGAAGTGGAAGGGTAGGTACGGCTCTCTTTACTCTGGTGACCAGTGACAGGACCAAGGGAATGGCCTGAAGTTGTGTCAGGGGAGGTTTAGGTTGAATATCAGGAAATGGTTCTTCACCCAGAGGGTGTTTGGGCACTGGAACAGGCTCCCCAGGGAAGTGGTCACAGCCCCAGCCTGACAGAGTTCAAGAAGTGTTTGAACAAAGCTCTCAGGCACATGGTGTGACTCTTGGGGTTGTCCTGCACAGGGCCAGGACTTGGGCTCAGTGATGGGTCTGTTCCAACTCAGCATATTCTATAATTGTATCATTCTGTGATTTAATACAGGTGCTCACTGTGCACATCTGCAGTGCAAGCTGCGGGTTGAGCTCTGGGTGGTAGAAGCCTGAGACAGGAGGCTTCTTTGAGAATTTTTTTGATGCACTTTGGTATAAATTGCAAGACAGTAGTTCAGTTACACATAAGAATACATACATATTTGATGTCTCCATAATAATTATTGATTTAGAAGAATCCATGTAAGTAGTCTAGTTTACTCAGTTTAGTGATTGCTCTGAACTGTAATGGATTAATTCTTAATATCCTTTACAAATACATCTCCTTTCCCTTTATTTCATTTTCATGTTGCAATTGCAGACAACCTGTTTGATACTGCTCTACTGAAAGTTTCAGAATTGGCAACTACTAATTGATCATACCACAACCAAGTAACACAAAATATTATTGTAACTAGTTAACACAAAACTGATAGGAATAGACAATTTTCCATCACTGTACAAATGACCTGGTTACACCTGGTTAATATGTGAATGATATTTAAGCAGATTATTAAGAACAGCACAAAAGTGGCTAATTAATGTGTCAAGAAAACTCAGAGTGAAAAAAAATAGTGTAGCTCCTTTATGAGTAGCTCTTGTAGATCATGGCCTAGAAAAGACAAGCTGAAATGTGTTGCCTTCAATCCTATAACCCTGAGTGAGTTATAAACTGCCTAGTGCAACTCCTAGTAGCTCTCTGATCTGGGTTGCTAAACAACAGAAGGATAAAGCAACCAAGTAAGTGCCATGAATCATTTCCCCCCTACTGTTTAGTATTCACCCATTAGCCTCCTGTATTCAACAAAAACTGGTAAAATTTCAGAATTAGCCCCTTGAATAATAATCAATTTGAACAGAAAATCAGATACACTGAAAGGCATGACAGATAAACAACTGGATGTTTGCTCATGGACTAAAGGCAACTTCAGCTCTCACAACAGAGATTCAGGTTTTAAAATTACAACATGCACAGGACATCTACCCCAAGAGTCACACCACGTGCCTGACAGCATTGTCCAAATGCTTGTTGAACTCTGGCAAGCTTGGTGCTGTGAACACTTCCCCTGGTACTGTGATGCCATTTCCAGTGCCCAAACACACTCTGAGTGAAGAACCTTTTCCTAATATCCAACATAAACCATACCAAAACAGCTTCAGGCCATCTCCTTGGGTCCTGTCACCAGAGAGAAGAGATCAGTGCCTGCCCCTCCTCTTCCCCTCACAGGCGAAGCTGTAGACCTGATCTACAGGTTGTTAAAGATGTCTCTCCTTAGTTGCAGTACCAGTTCTGATTCTGCCTTCTTGTAAGTTACAATATTCTGGGTGTATTGTGCTTTACAGCACAGTAACCAGTTGATCTCTAATTTGCAATAACTCAAGATACAGAATTTGATTGCATTTCAGTTACAGAAAACAGAGAATGACTGTGTATATTAGCAGTATCATTTGCTATTTTCCTATGCTATTTTGACTTGCTCATTGATAGTATACTAGGTATATATTATTCAGTATTTAGTAAACTTCAGTTCATCACTTAACACATTTTGATTTTTGAAACAGACAATCTTTTGTTGCCCTTTTGGGATAGCTCCTGCTAAATCTATTTCTGGGTAAAATAGTCTTGCTATTGCCACAGATGATTTTAACGAAGGATATGAAAGGTTCTTGTGTTGAAATTCAGAATACTGAGCATTTCTGCAAAACATCTCTGTTAAGAAGAATCAATTAGAACAATATTTACACATTCTAGAATTATTCTTTTGACCCTAAATGTAAAAACTTTGTTTTTTACAGAATAAAGACGCTTATTTCAGCCAGCCCATATTAGATTCGTGGGGAAAAAAGTATTGCCTGGATCATCAACAAAGAGCCAGATGGACATATTGAAGAAGATATTTATAACAGATTTTCTCTACCCACTTAAATCCCATCATTTTAAAGACAATTTGCAAGAAACACAAATGATGAAACCCCCATTTAAAGGAGACTGATTTGTGGATCTCCAGATTTGCTACAGAACTCTGCATGTGAGCAGGTTTGATTAAAATCCTTCTCTCAGTCCAAAGATAAACTCACTCCTTATCACCTACAAGATTATGGATAACAGAAGGACTGTGGTGAAGTGGCATCCTCTTACACGAACATGAGAAAAACAATAAGGTAATTTTCCTTCTGTAAATAATACCCGTGAAATGTCCTCACAGTGAACCAACATCAAACCATGTTAGCAAAATTCGCCTAAGAAAATATAACGTAACAGATCTACTACTTCTTATGACTATCCTCGCAGAAGTGATAAATTCTTATATTACAACCTACTGCTCCATGGGCAGCCAAGGCAGGGATGTCCCTAGAAGCCTGCTGTGCACTTGCATTCCTGAAGCTTATCAGCCCAAAGCAGATACCATCTCACTATTCAAGCTTTGGGTGGCAAGACACAGTACCAATATAGGCAAAAGAAGCAGACACTTCACAGATGTTTTCACTAATCAAGGATGAAATTTGCATGAATCCTTCCTTTGGTGTCAAGCAAACTCTGCCTTAAATAGGCTCACTGTTTGAAGATTAAGAATAATGCTTTGGTTAATCAAGAAGCTACCTTAACAGTGATCTCTGAATATTTCCCTTCTATTTTCTATAGACAATGCACTGGGGAAGAGAGTCACCCATTACCATATTATGATCAATATGATATATAGGACAACTTAAAAAACAGTATGGTTTCACATAATGATCAGAATGCATTTAATAGTAATTCAGATTTTTTCTGCTACTTAACATAATTAAAAAAAAAAAATCATAGGCAGCAGGCAAGTATTTTCTTTTGGTTGTGTGTCCTGTTTTTGCTTAGTACCAAATTCTGTATTTGAGTAAAAATTCAAGAGTATACAAATTTCATAGACTCGTGAAATATCACATATGCATATGCAGTCTCACAAGTGATTTCTGATTGCACATTTGTCATGATAATTTTGTTCCAGGTATGGAAATAAATTCAAAAAATTAGAAGTTCAAACAATAATTAGACCATTAAAAATTGTTGTTATAGACAATAAATCTTTCTTAAAAATAATTATTGAAATATTAAAGTTTATTCCCTGAGAAAGCTAGTGCATGGAAACAGCTATAGCATAGAAGAATTTGTATATGTTCCAGATACTACTTCTGCATTTTCCTCTGGGGAGGGGGAAGCTTAGCATTCTTGTAATTTTTAATCATTTCTACTATTTACTAATTAGTAACGCACACTGTAAGTTTAATATGGCTATTTGAATCTGGAAAATGTGGAATGTAAAGAACAAAATCAATTTGCTAATCTGAATAACAAGTTGGAAGAAAACCCAGTTGAACTGATGAAAATGTAAACAGTTTTTTTTATGAGCAGTCAGAAGAAAATGTATTCTCACGATAAATGGAATGTTTCCTGAAATATGTGATTATTTAGAAAAATGGTTTAAACATATGGTAGGAAGCTGCACTTCATTAATTAGAAAAGAACTCCATCTTCTGGGCATTATTTTGAAGAAGATGAAGATATGAGCAGCCAAATAGACCCAGAGCCACATCAAAGGAACTCTGTTTCTGAAGGAGCTTTATTTGTTTCCATTCTTCTTTGTATTACTGTACATTGATGCTACTAAAACTATGGTCTCAGGCAGCCTCTCCTGCCTTGTCATAAAACACTTCTTAAGGAAAACTCAGCAAGACAGAAGATGGAAACTGATGCAGGAGATAGGATGAATTGGCAATAAAGTGCATGAGTTTTAATTTACAGACATAAAGTTGAAAACTATGGGCAATACTGAAGGGGCAAGGTCACCTACACCACCATTTAAGACTGGTTGGGCAGGTAAGGTGCAGAAGCCAAGCATTTTTCAGTCACTAAGGTGACTGAAAAAAGTGTCTGTGCTGATGATTCTAGCTGATAACAAGATCAAGGAAAGTGAGACTCAAGTCAATGTTAAGGTAGTAAGCTCAGAAGTTGGGAATGATGATGAAGCAGAGAAGGGAGAAAGAAGAAAAGCTGAGACTCAGAGATCATTTATATGTTTATCTATCAAGCTTACTCATGGTTAGAGATCTGGTAAAAACAAATAAAAAAAACATGGGGAGGACTTGACAAAGGTCAAGAGATCAGTAAGGAGGAAAACAGATATGAAAATTACTAGCAGGGAATTGATAAAAATATTCTATGAACATTATATTGCTTGGGGTGATGTAGAGCAGAGCAGAATGATTGCTTCCCAGAAGTAGTAAATTGAAGCAAAGAAAAGATGGCTATTGTTTTACCTCTAGGGAAATGATAACTAAATCTATCATTCAGAAATCTATAAAGATGTAAAGTAAGTTATACAGGATATTGAAAGATGATGTAATAAGTAAATTCACATGCATGGCGATAAAAAATTTGATGTAGGAAAGCCACACACAGGGAAAAAAAAATGAGAATCATTATATGTTTTTAATCACAGCTTTTTGTAGCAAAATAAAACCAGATCTCTACAATATTTTATTGTTGAACAGCATTTTCATAATCATACAGAATGGCATTGTGAAGAACTTTCAGATAACACTACAAGAAAATTAAAACTCAGAGAACTGTAAATTACTCTGGCATAGAAATGCAGAGATTACTAGTATGAAAGCAGCTAGTGAATCCTAAACAGTAAAGATCGATTAAAAGCCATATCCTGCAGAACAGTGGATATGGAGGAAATGCTTGCAGCTGGCTCCTGTCTTCACAGCAATACACCAGAAATATATAAGTTTCTCCATTTTCCTTTCCAGAAGCAGAAGACAGTTCTTTCTTTACCCTTCAGGTCCGTTAAGACTCAGAAATTAAACAGACAAATCCTCAAAAAGCTCAAGCCTTTAGGTATGTTTACCAACCAGATTTTCCCCTCTTTAAATCCATCTGCAGTTTCTATTTTAAAACCAGGACAAGTCAGAGAAAGATTTGCTGGTCTAACATTGCTTGTTAGAATACTGAGCTAATATTTTGAGCACTTGAAGTAGGAAGATCTCCACGCAATTAGGTCCCTGTCTGAACACAGGGTCCCCATCTGAAGGCATTATAAACCATACCTATCTTACCTTGGATGAGAATGTCCATTAGGATTCAAGACTATTGCCATCAAAACCTATCTAGGAGGAAAAGAAGACCAACCCCCTATTTGAATATTCATTTGACAACTGGCACAATACATAAATCAAGGGTTCAGAAGGAAGGCAGGTTTGCTTAATTCATCCCAGATAACTGTGAGGTATCTCAAATTAGGGTTTTACTGAATTAGTAATATATAAATAATATATAATATATATTACATATCTGATAATTTAGGAGACAGAATTTAGTCACAAGCTTAGCATTTCCTGGTCCGCATCAGACTACTTCTCTAGTGGGTATCTACCATTCTGAGTTTTGCATTCAACATGATGTCCAAGCTGTCAATACCAGTGCATCCCCATTAGACACACACCTCTACAGCTTAAGCTGCATGTACTCAAAATCCTATGTGAATTTATGCAACTTTGAAGCTTAGCTCAAACTACAGTGAAAAGGGCTGTGAGAAGTGTGGGCCCACAGCCCCTTCACTCAGGAGCTGCACTTAAGATGAATCTGCTGTGACTGTGCTTGTCCATGTATTTTGGTTTTCTGAAACTGGACCTGTGGATTCCATGTCAACGTTTAATGACGTTGGACCTACCTTATCACTATGGGCTTTCCTGGGGACCACTGGACCAGATCCTGGCCCTGATATTTTGATTTGACTTCTTGATTCAAGGTCAGATCTGCCTCATGTTACGGACTTGTCCGCTGATGTGGAGTATAGCTGAGTCTGGCTGCCATCACAAACCTTCTCTGCTCTTCTTCTCTGGATGCCGTGGGACCTTGCCTTTGCCAGTGGGGCCAGTGTGTACGCCCTGCTGTCTCCTGTTTTCTCTCACAGAGCAGCCTACTCTTGCTTGTCCCTGAACCCTGGATAATAATAAGCATATCCTGGAACACTAAATGCCTTCTTGATAGGCTTGAGCAGAGTCACACAGAATATATGAAACAGAACTGTTAGAAACAGAGATCTCCTGTGTCTCAGTTTCATGTTGAGGCCATGATTCTAACCTTCCTCACAGGAGTTCATAACTAGGTCTTTGTATTCTGAAGGCATGTCTAATTCATTTTGAATATTCTCCATGGAGGACATAAACTGGATTAAGATTTGCTTAAGGGATTGTAAAAGGTTTTCCTGGGGCACCGTGAAATATAATTGTCAGTATAATGCACACATGCTTTATTTAGATTGTTTACATCATGCATGGCAGAACAAAACCCAGTACCTCAGTGGGACATATAGACACTATCCAATATAAGTAGTAAGTAATACTAATTAGACTGAGTTTGATTTACTTGTTCACATTGTTGAATTCTAAATTAACTTTAACAACTCGGGAGAAATATCCCAGTGTTATTATGGTCATTTCAATAAAACAACCGCACAATGAGGAGATGCTTTAAAAAAGATCTAACTAGAAAATTTGGCCTATAAAGAATGACAGAGCTTGGTTATTATGAGCTGTTATAACGCAATCACATGAATCACTATGGCATGTGGACCTTGTGCTCAGCCCTTGTTATCTAATTCTGGTCATCTCATCAAGAAGCATCCCCCACTTTTTCCCTCCCACTCCCCCCAGATGATAGGCTTTTCATGTTTATCAAAGTTGTGGGAGGAGGGATCAAAAAAGATCCAAGCATCTAAGAAAGAAATGGAAACAAACAGCCAACTAGTCAGCTAAGTCAGATGTTACACCATTACTGTTTCCCTTGTCAGAATTCAGGTGTCTTACATTTCCATTCATTTTGAGTGCTGTTGACAGAGAAAGACAGAGATCCCTAATCAGGGTTGCTTGTGTTGCCTTCTCAGGATTTTAAAAAATCATCTGAATTTTGATACACAGTGAGCTTAAACTACATATAGGAATACTGGATTAACCATTGCTTGTACTGATGAGTACATAAAATGCACGTTATTACTGAGCTCAATGGCAAAATTAAACATAGAATATGGTCAAAATAATAAACTCAAGATATAAAATAACATTATACCTGCAGCAGAGAGGCTTCTAAACCTTAAAAAAAATCTATTTGGATTCAGACCAAATTTTCAGATGCCCTTAGAGTGCCTTCAGAGTTGCTTTTACATGCAGTAGAGAATGACCACTTTGGACAGCTAATGTGTAGAAAAGTACTGTGGGTAAGAAAATGTCTCAGGTTTTCCTGAGGCATGACAGATACAGTCAAAAGGAGCCATCATTGTGCCTGGCTCTGCGACACTTGTATTCCTAACACAAGCACCTGATGGGACTCTGCTCTCTCTTTGGCACTGTGGCCTACCTTCAACCTATTTTCTGTTAAAGTTATTCCAATACAAATTTGGGGTTTATTGCTATTGTTCTTTGTTCAATTCCTTGTGCTGTTCATTGCAGTATGTTTATGAAATATTTATTGAGAATAGGAATCCCCCAAACTGGAACTACACTGCTTAGGTGAACTATACCTTATTTTTTGGAAATATTGCCTGTAGGCAAAAGCTGTATAAAGTTAAAATGCGATTCCACATTGTGCAGTATTCCAGAAAACCCAATTATCCTATGAGCTAAAGTGGAAAGGAAGAGTTTGCGCATGTTATCACATAAGAAATCACAGTGAATTTTTTAAAAAAGCAATTTCATGAATATGAAATACGGAAACAAGAAGCAGGAATGGAACTTTTGTTTTCTATTGATCAACAGTTTTTGCAACCCACCAATACAACAAAATGGATTAAATTAATTTCCTGTACCTGAAATCCTAACACAGACTGACTGATGTATATACCAGAGAAGCTGTAAATTTACCGAAAATTTTTGTAAACTCTTTTTAAAAATAATCTATACATACAGTCTTGCAAAATTATTCAGTATCAAGTATTCTACACCTGAGTCCAGTTCTGCTATTACTGCCATACCTTATTTGGGGTAACTGTAACTATCTCCACAGCTAGATCTAGGAGAGAGCCAGAAAAAACCAAAAGATTTCTTGCCTTCCAATAGTACTTGTATCATAATCTGTAGTCAAGATGGCTTCCCTAGTACAAATCATTCCCTGGAGAACTGGACAATCAAAACGTGCAATTTATATATGATCCTTCTTGCCCACCGTATCCCGATTATAGCACTGTTACCCAACAAACCGTATTTTACAGGATCCTGGAAAGAAAATTGCTTTTTTTCCCCTTTAGTTATTTTCCTGCCTCTGCTCTGTGTAGTTTTTTCAGTGCTATTGCTCTTATAGAATGTTTTTTATGTACTAAATGGGTTTTCTGTTTCTAATCCCAAAACATCTAAATGGTGCTTTATTGCAAACTAAACTGACTGCACTCTGGTGGCAAATCTCGTAATAAAATTTCTAAACTGAACAAAGAAGGAACAAAGTTAGGGGTCAGTGTAAGGGTGCTCAGTTATTTGATAATATTTCAAAGCAGTCACTTATTTCAGAAGCATGGATGTGGTCAGCATAATCTGGACCACTCTTGATGTGAACTGTGGCTATTAATTAAATCTTTATGATTTAACAAATCTGTGTTCTACAGTTACATTATGTTTATTGCAAAGGTACATTTGCATTACAATGAACCATTTTCAAAAGGTGCTCAAAGTCATCATTCAGTGCATGTGCTGAGACAACATACTGGTTACAGTGCTTGGAGAAAGAAATTAATTTGGCATAGAATAATTTTTTCCCCAAAACTTACACGAACAGTCGCATCTTCAAGATGGGGCAGAAGGAGGATCCAGAGAACTAGAGGCCTGTCAGCTTGACCTCTATGTAAGTTCTTGACAGGGCAGATCCTTTTGAGTGCCAATATGGGCCATGTGCTGGACAACAAGGGAATCAGGCAGAACCAGAATGGGTTTAGGAAAGACAGGTCCTGCTTGACTGACCTGGTTATCTTCTATGACAAGGTGACCGGCTAAGTGGATGAGAGAAAGGCTGTGCATGTTGTCTACCTAGACTTTAGTAAAGCCTTTGGCACTGTCACCCTTGGCATTCTCCTGGAGAAGCTGGCAGCCCATGGCTGGGACAGGAGCACTCTTCACCAGGATAAGAACTGTCTGGGTGACCAGGTCCAGAGAGCAGTGCTGAGTAAAGTCATATCCAGTGACAGACGGTCACTAGTGGGCTTCCCCAGGGCTCAGCACTGGGGCCAGTCCAGTTTAATGTATTTGTCCATGATGTGGGCAAGGGGATTGAGTGCACCTTCAGCCAGTTTGCAGATGATACCAAGTTGGGTGTGAATGTTGGAAGCTGGAGACTAGGAAGGCTCTGCAGAGGGATCTGGGCAATCTGGACTAATGGGCAGATTAAAATGGTATGAGGTTCAATAAGACAAAGTGCCAAGTCCTGTACATGGGTCACAACAACCCCATGCATTGCTACAGGCTGGGGGCAGAGCGGCTGAAAAGGACCTGGAAAAGGACCTGGAGATGCTGGGCAAGAGTGGCTGAGCACAAGCCAGCTATGCCCAGGTGGCCCAGAAGGCCAAAGGCTCCTGGCCTGTATCAGCCACAGTGTGGGCAGCAGGAGCAGGGCAGGGATTGTCCCTCTGTACTCAGCACTGGTGAGGGCACACCTCGAGTGCTGTGTCCAGGTCTGGGTCCCTCAGTTCAGGAAGGACATTGAGGTGCTGGAGTGAGTCCAGAGAAGGGCAATGGAGCTGGTGAAGGGTCTGGAGCACAAGTCTGATGAGGAGCAGCTGAGGGAGCACTGCGGTTGTTCAGTCTGGAGAAAAGGAGGTTCAGGGGGGATCTTATCAGTCTTTACAACTGCCCGAAGGGAGGCTGTAGCCAGGTGGGGATCATTATCATCTCTTAAGTAATAAGACAAGAGGAGATGGCCTCAAGTTACGCCAGGGGAGGTTTAGGTTAAATACTAGGAAAAATTTTTTGAATGAAAGGGGTCTGAAGCACTGTAACATTCTGCCTAGGGGAGTGGAGGAGTACCTATCCCTGGAGTTATTTAAAGATGTGTAGATGTGGCACTTAGAGACATGGTTTAGTGGTGAACACAGCAGTGTTATGTTAATGGTTGGACTCAATGATCTTAGAGGTCTTTTCCAACATTAACATTTCCATTGTTCTATAAACATTAAAAACAGAGTTGATGAGAATTTAGAAGAAGTGACAAAAGAAGTAAAATCAGTAAAGTGAAACAGCTCATTTAAGCACATTAATAACAATAAACTAGTTTTATTATTCAACAGAGGTATAAAATATTGGGAATTATACACAAGGTAGGATAAGAGGGGGATGGAATATGATTTAAATAATATCTGCAAGTATGTTTTATTCCTTGGGCTTTTTAATAATGATGCACTACATTTAGTGCACTACATTTATGTTTATGCAATTTTTTATATTATACCTTCTTTCAGTTTTTCACTCCTTCTGAAGCAGATAAATTCAACATGGGTCCAAATGATTAAACTGAGGACAAAGAAACTTGACTTGAATAATAACTTGACTTCGCTTTTCTTATATTCCTGGGAAAACCCTAGCCACCAACTACAGAATCATTTTCTCCTTTAGTCCAAACTTTAATATATTATAGACTGGATCTGAATTTAAAAAATTCTACCTGTTTATATACTTCTACTAAATGAAACTATTTCAACATGAATAGCAATATAGCAATATAAATACTAAGTCTTAATGTTTTGTACCACCAAGGGTTTCAAATGCTGCAAAGAAACAAAATAGTATTTAGGCAATTTAACAATTTCTAGCTTGTCAGACAGCCTGTAATAATTTTCTAACACAGCTGTGAGGTAACATACCCTTATTAAGGTTTTTTAAATGGAAGGTTTAGCTGTATTTCAGTGAAACACTACATAAAAGAAATAATTAAAAAAAAAAAAAAAAAGAAAAAAGATGCAGATTGAAAAATATCATTTCACACCTAGCTATAGCTTGAAGAGACTTTCAACATTTCTAAAACCACTGACAGGGCAGATTAATGTGAACGTAGAGAATGCTGAGTGACAGGTAAAAATTTGGATACAGCAGTTAGTTGTATCTATAGAAATTATATCTACAGGGGAAAAAGTCATTAAAAATGTGCATGCAGCTCTCTAGACAGAGAGTCTCTCAAACCATGTATTAAAAAGCTCATGAGTAAATGTGCTGTTAGAGATTTTAAAGAATAACAGAATTATGAACAGAAGAAAATATTCCAAAAAACGTCTACAAGAAACAAGAATTACCAAATTCCTACATATTTATTTGTCTACCCATTTTCCCAGCTTTAAAAGAAAATTCTTAAATGCATTCTTTAAGTACAAAGAACCAACACATAGTCAGCAAACTCCATCTAATATATTGTCAAATAAATTTAAAACCAGTATATACATTAACATTTCAAAATCCTCTGAGCTCTGCTGTTTAATATCATTTCTAAGTAGACAAAGTAGTCCCATATTTGAATGTCTTGCCCTATTGATGTGCAGTCTCTATGACTTAGCTTTACGAGAGTTTTGGGTATCTATAATTTTAACTTCTGCAAATTATTTCTAAGTACAACCACAAATGTAAAATAGATGATGCGGTATAAAATCACCAGCCATGTCTTCCAGCAGTGGAACTATTCATCCAAGAAACAGGTATACGTTCAATTTGGCAAAGTTAAATGACATTCATTTTGCAGAAATTAACTTTTCTTTGTGCATTGTTGACTGTGAATGGAGACCACTATTTTTCATTGCCTAGATAGTGATGCAATTTTCAAAGCTAAATGAGCATTAAAAACATTCATTCCATGCTTCTGCAATGAACAATCTAAGATACCTAATGGCAAAAGGAGACATTCCCTTTAATCTTTATGAACATATTCTATCCTCTTAAGGTTAAAATGAGAAAGGAGGGGATCAGCTTGCTGTATTTTTGATAAATGTTTCTCTCACAAACAGAAGCCTTGTGTGTGCAGATGCAGCAGCCTGCCTGCCTGCCAATCCCTGAAGATTCAATCATCCTGATGACTGTCCCACAGTTTAATCCCCTTGGGCAGGCCAGTCTCTTTTCATTCCTCTCCTTTACTGGAGATGAGATTTTGGTGCCAATATAGGGAAGAAATATGTTTCACCAAAGGGGCAAAATTCATACACATAGGTTTCCAATTATTTGCCTTTGATATCAGCTCACATTCTAGTTATGCTCCTCTACAACAGGACCAGAAACACGATTTTCTGGAGAATTGACTGTAACAATATACTATTTTCCCATAGGTGTTCTTGAAATCTATATCATTTCAAAATACTTGATTACTGAGTAACGGGAGATAGCATGAGGCCGTAAGATTTTAATAGCAATGTGTTACAAAAAACAACATATAGGTAACCCTGCTATTAGTTAAAGTAACTGGTGAACAAAGCAGAACATCTTATATGTTAGGAAAAAAATCTGCAAAATAATAGTCATTAAATAACAGCACAAGCATTGAACCACAGACTATATGAAAAATCATTCAAGCAATGAGATAAAATATCTTTTCTAGAAGACCATTTCCCAAACTATATTACTAGAAGACTTACAGAAAAATGCTGCCTAGGGCTGATTACATGTCTCCATGATTGTAGAGTGTTTGTTTAAACAAAAAAAAAAAAAAAA